>OX411741.1:40473122-41073122 GCA_948252205.1 Orthosia incerta
GTAAATACAAATTCATAAATAATAACATTCTTAGAAATGTGATGTCAACAATGTGGATCTACTTTGTTTAACCCTTTGCCTACTCTGTCGGGGATAATAGAGATGAAGTTATGTTACGTTATGTAGCTAAAATGAAGTTAAGGTTACACTAGTCGACGGCACGAACTATTTTGTTCGCGGGGTTAAAATGCCTGCTATCTCATCCGACAACACGTTCGAAAGAGATAGATGCTGTGATGAGCAGTAAGAAGCTAGTTCAAGTACGAATTAGCACTATTGCAAGTTTGTAGCGAAATGGATGATGATTTAGGACGAAAACGAGCGCGCGTGAATTTTTAAAACAGTTTTTGGGAGTTTGGATATCATGAAAAAGCGACTACACCTATCTGTTAATTTTTTTTTATTTGCATTGTTGAACTACTAATCTATCCCTGTATGGTGGCCGTTTTGCAATTTTCCGTCTTCTTATGGTATTTATTTGCGCCCGAAAATGCGTTAAAATTAGTGTCGAAATGTGGAACTTTCGACGCTCATAACTTTTTAATATATATTTTTTTCTTTTGTTTGCATACAGGGCTAGATAATGATGAGACAAATTGATATCATTTTTTATTTTGAACGTACATCGTCAAACTGTGGAGTAATCGCCAGACTACGTTTGTATGGAAGAATGATCGACTAGTGCAACCTTAAGGTTAATCGTTTAGGTACATTGATAAGAGTGCCGTGCCTCAGTTTCTGTCAAGGTATAGTTTCGTACTTACCAATTCGGAAAGCTCTGAATAAGATTCTTCCTGGAAATAAACGAATAAAGTGAATAAAGTGCGGAATAAAAACACGGTAACTGGCGGTTCACCGAGCGATGCATAACTATTCACCGCTTTGTCGAAGGAAAACCGACGGCATTAAATTTGCCGCAAAGCAAAATTCGCTTTAGCTTTATTTTAATAGGTGCTCTATACAGAACACTGAGCATGTCTTTGCTGTTTTTGTCACTTATCCTTTTTTAAATTATATTTCTTGAAGTGATTTTCAATAAAGTTTACCTGAAATCAATTGAGAGGGCCAACTATTCAAAATAAACTCAATTATAATAAATTTTCGAAATAAATTAGTAAGAACCTACTTAATAGGATAAAAAAAACACAAACAAAAACACTACAAATTGACTTTTATTGCGGAGTTCGGTGTTTCCTGTTTTGTTTCTCTGTTTTTGTCACCGACATCCGAAATTAATAATTTCGAATATTTATTTTCCTCAAAGATTGTCTAATTCCGCTAAAAATGAGACTATCTTGGATGTCTTTCAAATCAATACTTATAATAAATCTGTAGAAAAGTAGGTACATGTTGCAAATCGTAATTATTTCACAAAAAAATAGCCAGGGTGTTAAAGGAACAGTACAACAGTACCCATTTCCAGCATTTCTGGCATTTTTATCTGTTTGTCGGTTTGTCTGTTTAGTTGAGCACGCATTACGTCATCATCATCATCAGCCTTACAATGTTTCCACTGCTGGGACACAGGCATCCTCTCTTTGAGAGAGAGAGGTAATGGGATATAATCCACCACGCGGGCCCAGTGCGGGTTGGTGGATGACACATGTCTTCGAATTTTGGTTCTAGGACATGCTAGTTTCCTCACGATGTTTTCCTTCACCGTTTTAAGAGCAGTGGTGATGAAATAATTTACACAAAGTAATGCGCCTGCTTACGTAAGTCAAGGCCGTTAACACTGTGCCACCACTGATCTTCATTTTGCATTTCGTAAAATGTACGGAGCCAACGTAGATAAAGATTATACAAAATAATGTGCGTAATTTGAAGTAATACTTCAAATTCAAAATTTAAATGACTTTAAAGAGTTCAAGAAGTAAAACATCACAACACACGCAATTAAGATAATCGGACAGTTAAACTCCATTTTCGGTAGATGGCGTTGTGCATTTGACGTCATTTTCTGAATGGCGGTGTTAAGATTCGCCGCGAAAGTATGACCCTAGAAAAAAAATGTGGGAAAAAAAGGTGTAGTTTATTATATTACTCTTTGGTAGGTAGGAAGGTAAGTAGGGTAGGGTAGGCAGTTGACGGGAGTGAAGCCGCGGGCACATCTAGTCAAAACGCGTATGAGTACTTACATTACAACAGTACCCGGTATATCCTAGAACCAAAAATTCGAAGACATGTGACATCCACCAAACCGCACTGGGCCTGCCGCGTGGTGGATTACGGCCCATTCCCTCTCATAGAGAGAAGGCATGTGTCCCAGCAATGGGAACAATAATAGGCTGGTGATGTGATGTGATGATGTGAAAACAAATGTATTTTCAGAAGCCCATCGATTTCGGCTTAGTGTTCATAGGGTGGTCAGTTGCAAACAGGTCACTGTCATTCATTTCATGTGTTCTTTGGTCCGTCTACATCTAGCTTTGCCCGGTATAGTTCGTTCAATCCACGAAGACGCACCCCACCAATTATATGATTAGTCTATTATTCTTTTTTATATTATTACTAGCTGACCCGGCAAACTTTGTTTTGCCATAAAAACACCAAACATTCACCTACCCTACACCTACCCTACACCTACCCTACACCTACCCTACACCTACCCTACACCTACCCTACACCTACCCTACACCTACCCTACACCTACCCTACACCTACCCTACACCTACCCTACACCTACCCTACACCTACCCTACACCTACCCTACACCTACCCTACACCTACCCTACACCTACCCTACACCTACCCTACACCTACCCTACACCTACCCTTCACCTACCCTACACCTACCCTACACCTACCCTACACCTACCCTACACCTACCCTACACCTACCCTACACCTACCCTACACCTACCCTACACCTACCCTACACCTACCCTACACCTACCCTACACCTACCCTACACCTACCCTACACCTACCCTACACCTACCCTACACCTACCCTACACCTACCCTACACCTACCCTACACCTACCCTACACCTACCCTACACCTACCCTACACCTACCCTACACCTACCCTACACCTACCCTACACCTACCCTACACCTACCCTACACCTACCCTACACCTACCCTACACCTACCCTACACCTACCCTACACCTACCCTACACCTACCCTACACCTACCCTACACCTACCCTACACCTACCCTACACCTACCCTACACCTACCCTACACCTACCCTACACCTACCCTACACCTACCCTACACCTACCCTACACCTACCCTACACCTACCCTACACCTACCCTACACCTACCCTACACCTACCCTACACCTACCCTACACCTACCCTACACCTACCCTACACCTACCCTACACCTACCCTACACCTACCCTACACCTACCCTACACCTACCCTACACCTACCCTACACCTACCCTACACCTACCCTACACCTACCCTACACCTACCCTACACCTACCCTACACCTACCCTACACCTACCCTACACCTACCCTACACCTACCCTACCCGTTTTTCCCAATTTTTTTTGTTTTTAAACCTTCCCTGTATTCTGTCGACCAAAACAAAAAAAGAATAATGCAAATCGGTTCAGCCGTTCTCGAGTTTTAATCAGACTAACGAACAACAATTCATTTTTATTTATATAGATAATGATTAGTCTATTCATTATAGTGTGCGTGTGCACTCATAGGTAATTAGTGTGTACCGATAACACTCAAACATTGACGGAAGCTTGCACACATATACTATAAACGGTTAGGAGGAATAGTGGTGGGGCGCGTCTTCGTGGATTGAACGAACTATACTTCGCACCCGTAAGAATTGTATAAATTGCCGGGATAAAAGGACATTATAAATATACAATTGTGTATTTTTCTATAAGTTGTATATTTGTTTTGTCTTGTCTTGAAAACCGACTCAGTTTCAACAAATATTTACTGAAACCCTGTTAATGTCAACACAAAATTATTACATATTTTTTTAGTTAATCTATGATATTTATGATATGTTGTAAAGAGCTGTCAGAATCGCTGTGGAATCAATGAGACAACACGTTTTCTTGTGAGTGAAAAGTAAAGAATTATTAAAACGAGCTTATTATATCAATTCAGCTTCCTATACAAACTGCATTCCACTATTACAACAACAAATAATCAGTGACCAGGTATCAATTACCGCTTCACACACCTTTCATCTGTTCGCCAAAATTCCGCCATTATTTCCACTGAAAAATCTCCGTTTACTGGCACTGATGATAATATTGGATACACAGAGCACTGTTCAGTTGTTTGAGAAACAGCAACAGTGGTGTCCGTGGGTATTTTGATCTAATCTTTACTTTACAAAGGAAAAAATAATCCAATAAAATATCAGCACAGCGTTATTTTTTATTTTTAAATTGCTGCACTTGCCTAGATTTTTGGCCTCACTCGTGGTTAATTTTTAGGGTTCCGTAGCCGAAGGGTCCACACGGAGGCCTAAAATTGCTGCCACTCACGTGTCCGTCTGTCCGTCTGTCGTCTATCTCACAGGTTTTACAGCCAAACCGCTGGAGCTACAGTCTTCTAATTTTCACAGAATGAGCATCTTGTCGTCTCATAGCCATACAAATTGTTAAAACATTATTTTTTCCTTATAGAAAAAGGATCGCGAAAAAGCATTTGACTTGTTTATCGTTGTTTAGAGCTTTCTGTAGATAAATACTCCATTTTTTGTTTTAATAAATGTTGGTAGCCACCAAAGTCGATTTTTGTTACAACATTTTGTTGCGAAGATTTTTTAACTTCCCATTGACCTATTATCTTGAAGTTTGATGATAATGTTTATTATTACATATATTTTACTGACAAATACCAATATATTGCAATATGCATAATTAGAAATGCCGTCACTTACGATACGGAACACTAAATGTGCGAAGTCCGATGCACTTGGCCGGTTTTTTATGTTAAGTATTGTTTTTTTTTGTTTTTATCTCTCGTCTCCTGTGCACAAATTAATATTATTTTCTTTCTTTTAAAATTTGTTATCGTGTCTCTCGCATTATTTTTTTATTTCAGTGCACCTGATACTAAGCTACAAATTACAAACAAGAACGTGAAAGAAAGAAAAGCTTGTTTTTTTTTTGCTTTTTGTTTCTCGCTTTTCAGATAGGTTAGAAGGTTTGTTCTTTAAATCATTACCCGAGCTTCCGAGTTACATTATCAGAAACACTTATATTAGATACCCGAACCTAAAACTGATCTGACAAAACAGACGATAAAATAAATAATACAACCGTACTTACGTAAGTCAAACGGCAGCTAGAAGTCTCATTCAAAGTCCAAGCTAGAAAAATCAAGAAGTAGCATCGATGACATAAAATTGAATTTATAACTACCTACAAACCTAAAAACTATTATTTTTATATAGCCAATATTCATTAAAAACGCAAGTAAAATGCTATTCACATTCTTTGTTGCACACAAAACAAACAGATTCAAACATAATACGCTAGCTTATGTACAAAGACGAGCTTTATCCATTATTGGGTTCCCTGATAGCAAACCACAGGGCCATACAGAGTCTTGCAAATGAAGACAAAGTCAAAGTCACAGTCAAATCGTTTATTTTAATTAGTTAAAAATTAAAATTTAATAAATAATAATAATTGATTCTACTATCCATTCAACGTCAATACGTCCAAGTGCACAACAAATACTTAAAAAACACTTAATATTTTAATAGGCCTGTCTCAAAAAAAATGCTATTTAGTCCGAAAGCCAGATTGCCTGAAAATATTGGACAAGTATTTTTCTTTTGCCACGTCAACAAAAAATTACGACGCTACAGTGCCTTGAAATATCATGTGAGGTCACGCCTTGCTACACTTTATACTGACAAGTGACGTCACAAGCCCTCACTCCTGATCTTTGACGCGCTGTATCTTTGTAAATTTTTATTTATTAATAAATAAAAAAAATACGTGTCCAATAATAATTGATAATCTCACTGACGGACTAAATAGAAATATTCATATTCATATTCTTTATTGTACACAAATAAACATATACAAATACAGTAGGATAGCTCATGTACAAAGGCGAGCTTAACCCATAATTGGGTTCTCTTACATTAATTATTTTTTTATACTAATACTAATGGATAGACAATTTGATAACGAACATTTTAAAAGTTTTATTTTTTCTCATAAGACCTATATTCGATTTTATAAAGATTTTATTCTAAAATCTGGGCGTTTACACTACTGTAATTCATGCGCCACCAGTGCCGCTAGGCCAATAGGAATGCTCATATCTCATGCTGATTTTTTGGTCAGTGTACGGCCTTAATCGGTGGAGGATAACTGCTTTTAAATGCAGTTGCAAGATTTGACCAGAACACACTTATATACATACATTGCAAGTTAATTAAAATAATTAATAATAATTAATTAGGTAATTAATTTACACAAAAAATACTCAAAGATAAACTTTGTTTTCTAAGAAACAGCCAGTCTTCAACTTCGCTGCTGGCGTCTCTGCCAGCCGTAATACAGCAGCGAACTTTACAAACTATAATAGATAGTTAACTAATTTTAATGCAAAACTCGCTGTAAGAAATATATAAGAGATATTTAATATTGTAAGTTTTAATCATAACTAGTGACCAACATGTATAGAGCAGTGGCGGTGACTTTTGAAGCGAAAGCTTCTTTAGCCGCGTTGAACGATTTTTGGTAGGGGAGAAACATATGGGTTCGCGTTACCGACATATTGATGTAACGTTTTAAGGTGAGTATAGACTAGAGCACTTATTTGTACAGAACATCGAGTATTCGCTGTTTTTAAATTTAATAGAACCACACTTCGAACATGACGCTCGGTGTTTTGTTACAACCTGATTTTAAAAACCAACGAGCTATTTAGTGTAACATTTTCTCAAGCAAAGGCACGAGCGCGGGTGACGTAGAGTGAGGTCAATATTGAACGCAAGGTACAAATCAATGTTAAAGGTAAATGATCACTCGCCGCGAGCACATTCGCACGCGAACAAAACCCGCATTCGCATCGCACGCTGCGTCGAACATTCGCAAGAACGTTACATTACATGGAAATGCTTTAAGAAATGAACATTTGTCTGAATTTTACCATTCGTAAGGATGTTATACTCGTATTACATTGTAATGCTCGCGAAATGCTCTAGTTACTCACGTTTATGTTTTAAATTTTATCGACAGCCACACACGCGAAACACGCGCACGCCGCACGCACAGTTGTGTGCGTGTTTCGTGCGTGTTCTATCCTATACGCTGTTGTTTACGAAGTCGAGAGAGTATATATACATATATATATGTATATATGTGTGTGTATATATGTGTATATATATGTATATATATATGTATGTATATATATTTAGTTTCTTAACGCCAGACATACAAAACCCTCCACCACAGGCCTACTCGAGTCAACACTACTCGAAAACTGACCCCGAGCTGCCACTAATAACGAACCGGCGATCAAATCAGAAAACCTAAAAACCTCCATATCTCGGAAACGGTTGGAGCTAGCTCAATTCTGAGTAAAAATTTGCCCCCCTGCCTCTCGGCGCTTCTGGCCGGAGAACAAGATAGGATAACCATTTATAGCAATCAAAACCACGATTTTACAAGAAAATAAACTGTATTTTCAGATTTTTTAAAAGCTACTTTAAATTAACAATCGAACCCAATCTCTGTTGTAAAATAAGGATTTGTAAAACTAATTAATATTTTGTAAAACTGTATACCAAAAGATAGTGTTGCTGATGCGGCTCAAATACTGCAAGAATACATACATATATACAGACATAAACTCACGCTCTTTTTCCATCATCA
The DNA here is from genome assembly GCA_948252205.1 of Orthosia incerta. NCBI lineage: Eukaryota > Metazoa > Arthropoda > Insecta > Lepidoptera > Noctuidae > Orthosia > Orthosia incerta. Next base: position 40,480,954 of record OX411741.1, read on the forward strand.
GCAGCCACAGGCCTGCTCTCTGAGAGTGAGAGAATGGGCCTTAATCCACCACGCGGGCCCAGTGCGAGTGGTCCCTTTTTTCCATGTGGGGAGGCAAAAAATACAGAACTACGCCTGCTACGATCCTTACACGTTGCGTTACATTGCATCCTCACATGCTGCAAGAATATTAAGGTTACACTAGTCGATAATACTTCCATGCAAACATAGTCTAGGGATTACTCCACTGTTTGACGATGTACGTTCAAAATAAAAAATGATATCAATTTGTCTCATCATTATCAGGCCTGTATGGAAACAAAAAAGTAAAAAAGAAAAATATTTGAAAGTTATGAGCGTCGAAAGTTCCACATTTCAACACTAATTTTAACGCATCTTTGGGCGGCAATAAATACCATAAGAAGAAGGAAAATTGCAAAACGGCCACCATACAGGGATAGATTAGTAGTTCAACAATGCAAATAATTTAATTTTGAAAATATACATGTAGAAATGTGGGATTTGCGGGGCAAGTAAAATGCTAAACAGTTTACTTTTGGTTTTTATTTCACACGACACAATTAAAATCTTCAAAAATAATTTAGAACGTCCTCTCGTCTTAGCTCTCAAACTCCAACCCCCAGTCTACTGACATTTTACCTTCCGCCTCTTTCTCGCACTGTCATTCCTTCTCTCTCACCACATTGCATTCCATTCCTCATAGATAAACACTAATCCTACATTCGGCCATCCTGCTCCCATATCTGTCCCCAGATATGCATACGCTCCACACATGGTACTCTTCCACACCTCATTCATATAGCAGCTATACACACTCACTGCAACTGGCATAACTTTCCAAATTCACCATACCTTAACTTAAACAATATACTTACTACCAGACCTTAAGTTCTAAACTAAACACAAAGTTACTAAATTACAACATTGTCCCATATTTTATACCTAAATAAGAACACACAACAAAAATATATAAGTAAGCATAGAAAATCTTATTAAATCCTAATAAATTAACTGCAATTAACACCATTAACATAAAATTACTTTGCTAATGCATCCACTTACAAACCACAACAAAAGAAAACAATAACAATTGAGTTAAACACTAAATCACTTTGAATATACAAAATAGCTTGTACTATCCAAACTTGTATCACCTAGCAATATATAACACATAACTTGGTATTCGTGAGGACACTGAGCAGTGCTATCTAATACAGCTAAACAATACACACACATGACAACACATTTAAAACAAAAAATAAAATAAACAACAAACAACACTCTTTTCATTCGTCGTTACCTGGCCATTTTTTCATGTTATCTGCTGAACTAGATGTTCTTTTTGACCCTTCCGTGGTATCATATAATTTCTCAACATCGTATCTGTCATTTCGCTTGACCTTAATAATCCTGTAGGGTCCAAGGAATTTAGGTTTCACCTTTAGACCTGGGCCGAACTGAGTTCTCTTGATTGCAACTAAGTCATCTAGCTCATATGATGAACTAGGTTTTCTCTTCTCATTATAAGCCTTTTTATTCTCATCTTGTACTTTTTGAATTTGCTGCTTGGCCTTCAGTCTCACGTTCTCTCTATTTTCATCATAACTGCTGATAACTTCTTGCTGTAATAAGGTAACTATATCAATATCCTCTTTACATCTCATTTTTGTTCCAACCAGTAATTGGAATGGAGTGGTGTCTATAGATCTCTGGTAAGTACTATTAAGGGCTCTTTGGACACGACTCACGTGCTTGTACCACAGAGATTTATCCTCCATACACAGCTTGGTTAACATAGGTATTAATATACGATGAACCCTCTCTACTTGTCCATTCCCCCGAGGCACTCCAGTAGTAATCTTGACATGCTGGATATTTTCTTCTTTACAATACTCTTCAAATTCCCCACTGGTGAAAGCTGTACCTCTGTCTGTTATAATCCTAATAGGGTTACCGAAAACCTGCTGATGAAATCTTAATTTATTCAACACTTCTGCACTTGTTGTGGACTTAGTAGGAAAAAACCATGTAAACTTAGTAAACGCATCAATCATGGTAAGTATATAATTATATTGTTTTCTTGTTTCAGTAAATGGTCCTATATGATCTAAATGCAATGTATGCAGGGGTATTCCTTCTTTATCTAATGGGTTCAAATAGCCCTCTTGTTTTCCTTCTTTTCTTGTTGCTAATAAACAAGGTATACAACTTAAAACTACTTCCTCTATTCTTTTATTCATGTTTCTTATGTAGTAATCTTTTCCTATGGCTTCTTTCATCTTTCTTAATGAAAAGTGACCGTTTAGGTGCACCCTTTTTATTATTTCTTTCTCCAAAATCTTTGGAACTACTAATCGTTTCTCCTCACCTTTATACAAAATACCATTATCAATCCAGAAGTCATTATATTGACCATCTTTCATAATCAGCTGTCTAATAGCATTGAGTTCTTCATCTGTTTCCTGTCCGACTCTTATCTCTTCTTGCAGGCTTACCACAGCAACAAATGGGTTTCTGCTGAGAGCATCCGCATGCTGCATCATACTGCCAGATCGGTGTTCGATCTTATAGTCATACTCATCTAGCATGAATGCCCATCTAGCCACTTTTGCCGTCAAATCCTTCTTTTTTAATGTCTGTTCAAAAGCTTTACAATCTGTAACGATTTTAAAAGAAATTCCATATAAATAGTGTCTAAACTTCCTGACAGCTGCCACAACAGCAAGCGCTTCCAGTTCGTAGCTTGAGTATTTACTTTCAGCGTCAGTCGTCTTATGACTCATGTAATGCACCGGATGCAGTTCTCCATCTGGATGCAATTGCAGTAGTATTGCGGCCAAACCATGACTGGACGCATCGGTGTGCAACTCCGTAGGTAAGTTGGGGTTGTAGATTTTCAATACTGGATCACTGGTCAGCTTTTCCTTCAATGTTTTGAAAGCACATTGTTGTTCGTCTTCAAATTTAAATGGAACATCCTTTCTTAACAAATTTGTTAATGGTCTAGCAATCTTAGCATAATCTTTGATATACTTCCTGAAATAAGATGTTAGGCCAATGAAACTCATAATTTGTTTAACATTTTTAGGTTCAGGGTACCTTACAACGGCTTGCACCTTTTCTGGGCTTGGTCTAACTTCACCATTCTTGATCAAATGACCCAGATATTCAATCTCACGGCTAATCAATTTCACCTTTTTCCAATTAACTTCAAGTCCATATTGTGAGGCTACTTCTAACACCTGAGTAAGTCTTTCCAATGCTTGAATTTCCGTCTCAGCTGGAATTACAATGTCATCAATAAATATTGCCATAATTCTTTTTGCTATTAACTCTCTGAAAATAATGGAGACAAATCTCATAAAATATTTAGGCGATATGGACAGACCAAACGGTGCACGCAGAAATTCGAATTGCCCATGATGAGTTATGAAGGATGTATATTGCACTGACTCCTTGCTTAACCTAAGATGGAAAAATTTGTTTTTAAGATCCAACACGCTAAATATTTTTGCATCTCTCAAATTATCAATCAAGTCTTCAATGATTGGCAACGGGAATTCATCTTTGACCATCTTCTTATTTAGTAAACGGTAGTCCACACAAATTCGGGTAGACCCATCTTTCTTTTTCACAAGTACCAAAGGACTAGAATACTCGGAAAAACTCACCTGTATAATTCCATTTTGCAACCATTCATCTATTTGCTGCTCTACTACCTTTTGCTCCATGTGTGATATCCTCCGTGGTCGCTGGGCTATTGGCACATCGTCTTTCAATACTATCTTCATCTCGATTGGAGCTTCCCTCGTCTGAACAGGCTTGTACTCTTCAATCAGCCTCTCAACTTCCATCTTTATGCTGGGATTAGAGATATGACCTGTAACATCCACATCTCTCACACAACAATTCACCCTAGTCAACCATTCGTCATCTTGTGACAAAAACAACACAGCGCCCTCACGAACTACCATCACAACGTTTTGCAAAAATTCTTGACCAATAATAAGTTTGTAGGGCATGGACCCTTTAGATACTATATGAAACATTACATCAGCATAACTCTTGTTGTCTATTTGTAAACATACAATAATCTTTCCGCACGATCTTACTTTCGAAAGTCCAAGTCCGGATAACATCGTATTATCATTACTACATGGCACATTTAACTCGTTCCACAGGTCGGTACGAATTAGGTTAACGTCACTGCCCGTATCTACCAACGCACTTATTATTTTGTCACATATTTTTATAGATTTCATCGCCTTATTAAGCCGGTCACTCGGTTTGTTTACAATCTGCATGACATCTACGTCATCTGCCATCTTGCAACATTGTTCATGGCCGCCCGATCCGTCTTCGGGTGCCGTCGTCATCCCGAATAAAGTCGAACATGTAGCCGAATGTTTCTTCGTACCGGCGGCAGCGGCATCGAACTGCTTTACCAATGGACGCACCTGCGGTGTCTGCTGATTCGTCGTTCCAGCCAATCTTGGCTGTTTAACCGACGTTGCTGTCCCGACCGAACTTCCGCCACTTTCGGTTGCGCTCGGATTTGTACATTTAGAACTAATATGGCCAAATTGGTTACACTTAAAACATTTTATCCCGTTTCGGCATGCACTTGCCTTATGATTTTTCTCCCCACAGTTGTAGCATGACTGACCAGTTCCTGGTGCAGAAGCTTGTTTTGCAGGTCGTTCGGCGTTCTGTCTAGCAACTTTTTTCTTGATGTTTTCGTACAACGATAACTTTTCTTTCAAAGCTGGGTAGGTGTTAGCGCCATAAAGAATAGCTTTATTGTTTTCCATATCTTGAATGCCGTCAATTACGTACTGTATGGTGACGTAGTCGGGGAATTTGGCCCGCTTCCCCATTTCTTTCATAATGAGCATATACTGATAATAGGATTCGTCTTTACGCTTCTTACGTGCAGCCATCATCTCGTGCATTTCTTTGGTGTTCGCGGCATCCGGGAATTCCTTCAGCACGGCTGCCTTCAGTTCCTCGTAGGTTTTGTGTACTTTTTCCGTCTTGAGCCACAGCCCTGCTGTTCCCGTCAAAGACCTACGTGCAATGATAAGCCGTTGCTTCGCAGTCCATTCAAATATCTCCGCGTTGTCATCGAGATCTTGAGCCCATTTCGTGGATGCATAGGTATGGTCTTCACCACTGAATTCAGTCACTTCAAACATGTTGGAAAATGCGTCTTTACCATCTTTATTTTCCGCCATCGTCTTTCGCCTTTGTAATACGTCTTTCGTCTTTATAATGTGTCTTCCTTTCGTCTTTGTCGTAATTTTTTTCACCGTTTTTTACGTGTCACGATCGTCTTTTTTTTCAACGTTTTTCCTTCTTCGAACCAAATGCCCGCAATCCCGGACGAGCCCCCAAAATGTAGAAATGTGGGATTTGCGGGGCAAGTAAAATGCTAAACAGTTTACTTTTGGTTTTTATTTCACACGACACAATTAAAATCTTCAAAAATAATTTAGAACGTCCTCTCGTCTTAGCTCTCAAACTCCAACCCCCAGTCTACTGACATTTTACCTTCCGCCTCTTTCTCGCACTGTCATTCCTTCTCTCTCACCACATTGCATTCCATTCCTCATAGATAAACACTAATCCTACATACATTTAGTCGTTTTTTCATGATATCTAGACTCCCAAAGGTCTGTTTATAAAATTTCGCGCGATCGTTTTCATCCTAAATCATCATCCATTTCGCTTCAAACTTGCAAAAGTACTAATTCGTACGCGAACTAGCTTCTTACAGCTCATCACTGCATCTATCTCTTTCGCACGAGTTGTCGGATGAGATAGCAGGCATTTTAACCCCGCGCACAAAATAGTTCGTGCCGTCGACTAGTGTAAAATCAAAAAAAGTTTTTATTTTTTTATTAATTACGGAACCTTCTTTTAATTTGGTATTTTATACGGGGTATAAAAAGAACAATAAGAAAGCCCTCACCTACACTTTCTGTACAAAGCCAAAAACCAATAAATCGGGCAAAGTTACAACTTTTCTTTGTAAACTTTCATAATGGTTGCTTCCCACACGAAACGAATTATAAACTGTCTTGGCGAAACTTCGCACGTCGTCGAACGTTTTATTAAAAATCTTGACATTGATAGTAATAGATTATATTGGATTAGTACGGACCGTTAGCGTTGCTGTAAAACTGTCCTATCGCGTTACTGCAGCCGCGCTAAGTGCAGGCTTAGAGTGTGGGTTTTACTCAGTAAATAGGTCAACAATGTCATATTTTATAAAAAAAAAACCTCCTTAGATGCGGTGAGCGGATGCGGAGTATAAGTGAGTGTTAGTGAATATATGTAGATTGGCTTTGTAGAAAAAGTTGTACAGCTAATTTTATTTGACGAAGGCTTATTATAAATCAGCATCAAATCTATACTAATTTTAAAAAGAGGTAAACTTTGTGAGTTTGTGACGTTGTAAGGGGTAATCTCTGGATCTACTGAACCGATTTTGAAAATTCTTTCACCAGTAGATAGCTACATTATTCTTGAGTGTCATAAGCTACAATATATTTTCAAAAACATAAGAGATCCTTATGAAAACTGCAATAATGTAACCCAAGGTAGCAAAATGTTGTCTATAAAATTCATTCTTTGGCGTGCGCTGAGAAAACTATTGATGATAGATAAAAATGATAAGGTAGGTAGGGTTGGATAGGTAGGGTAGGTAGGGTAGGCAGGGTAGGTAGGTTAGGTAGCCAGGTGACGGGAGCGAAGCCGCGGGGATCAGCTAGTGTGAAATAAAGCCATACTAGGTAATAGTTAATATTTGTATTATAACATTATTGAGGGTACTGCACCTCAAAATTTAAGTTTATCCTTCAATCTGGAATTGAAAAACCATAGGCCGTGTCATTTGTGTGCAATCGCGGACAGCCGAATACAGCTACACAACGGAACCCTCAGAACTTGAGTAACACTCCGCTCATAATTTCAGCTGGAAAACGCTCACTACTGGACACAGGCCTCCCCCAAGCGTCGCCACACTGGTCCCGCAGCTTTAACCAGGTCACTTCTCCCACTGGTACACTTAAACAAATCGTACTACATTAACAGAAATAGTTTTAAATCGGAGTAGTAGTCCTTTTGCTTTTGTCTTACGACCCGAGTGAATTAACGGGAAAACAAACTCGTGTTAACTTTTCCTACCATGTTTTTTTTTAATTTGTCGACGTAAGCGGATTCGAGAGTTAATTCGATTTGCCAGTGCCCATGACTTGTGCGAAAATTACATTATTCTGCGGGGAGTAGATTAGCAAACAGTGAGCAAGTGCAATTTAGTTCGGTAGTGAGACTGAATGTGTCCGACGTCTTAGGTACTCTCTTTAGTGACGGCACTTTTAATTTTCTCGACAGATTTACCAGTGCCTCTAGAGTGAGATTTGCTTGTTGTCGTGTAACTATTATGTGACTAAATTGTAAATTTTTCTCTGCATTAATATGATTAGGTCAAATTGACACTTCCGTTTGGTCGCAGTATACTTATATGAAACGTAAAATGAGTGAATTCCTTCATAGGTACGGCATTTTTATCACTTTATTAAACCCAGCGATATAAGTACTCGTCCTGATTGCTAGATTTTAGGTTGTTACGGTAAAATAAGTAGGTAGGTACCTACTTTTCGTAATATTATATTCAGTACAACAATTCTGTCTTGTAATACTAGTTGAAATATTCACAAGCTAGATGATATGAAACCTAATCCTCACCGAGAGGCAAATTCATTCTGAATTGAAAATGTGGGATATTTTAAGCCTCTGTAAGCATCAGCTTGGCAAATAATTGTGTTCCTTTACGTCTTCTTTGTAAGACATATATGTATTAGCATACTTGTGTATCCATGTATTCTTTTGTCAGCTGATCGTCTTATTGTTTATTGAGGTTTTGTATTTTGCTGTAATAAGGGATAAAAGGTTGTCAAATAAAAAATTTAATTACATATTCTAAGAAAAGTACCAAAAATAATATAACAGGCTCTATGTAAAGTGTCATTCTATGATCGAAGTCGATTGTCGAAATGCTAAAAAGGGACGTGATGAACACGTAACATTTCAATACAGCAAGCCACATTGTCTTGGGAAATTTTGTATCTACTTTTAGGCAATAGTGATCACTGCTATAGTTTGACTTTGTATAAATTTTCAGGTACTGTTTTTAATGTAGGAATCAATGACTTTCATCAACTTATTTTCTACTTCTGAAGCTCCAGAAAAGTGTTATTCTATCAACCAAAGCGTCAACATACATTTTGTGAAAATTTCAAAACTTTGTGGGAATACCAAGTGCTATGAGATTCTTGTCCGTTACGCTATGATGGACTTTCTTGTCCGTTTTTTGGAGCTTCTTGTCCGTTCTATGGAGTTTCTTGTCCGTTCTTCTCCATAACAAGCAAGTTTTCCGAATGGGCGGTAGAGACAATTACTATTAACTTTTAATTTATATTATTTTTATTTTTGACGTTCAAAAGTGCCGCTTAATGGTCTAGTTCAAATAAAGAACTTTTGTCTTTGCCTTTGCTATGAAGGCTCAGGACTCAGAAGAAACTCAAGGCAGTTGGAAACTTAAGGTTTGGCAAAGAGCGATGGAGCGTAGCATATTAAAAATAAAACTTACCGATCTAATTTGCAACTCCATAATAAGCTCCAAGACAGGCATCGCCAATGTTCGCGATAAGTCTGCGTGGCTAAAGTGAGGTTGGGTGGGTCACACTTGTAGGATGCATCAGGACCAATCGGCGAGGATTTTCACACAGTGGGTGCCTGAGGACGGGCGTCGTAACCAAGGCAAGCCTAAAAACGCTAGCGTGACGCTTTGGACGTTGTTTTTGACGGATTGGCTGGAGACGGCATAATTCAAAAAACGTTGGCAGGCTATGGGGAGGCCTTTGCCCAGTTGTGGGACAGTATAGGGGAAAAAAAGGTATGAACAATGTTATGAATGGGAAAAGAAAATCTCATTTATATTGCAACTTCTACTGTGACTTTATTTTATTTTAGGTAGGTATCAGGTAGTTCAATTAGTATCAATCCGAATCAAAAAGTAAAATGTCCACCCAAGTAGGTCACATGTATATCAGGTCCGATTAAAATCGAATCCACCGAATTGACAGCAGACATGCAGTAAAGAGCAGAAAGCGCAAGTACCGTCAAACCCGTCAAAAAATTTCCATGCCTGACACGCCTATTAGGTGCGTTTAAAATTGAATCCCGGAATTTGAAGCAGACATGTAGTAAAAAAGTAGGTAGTGCAATATCGTCAATACATAATAAGGTTAGTAACAATCCGAATCGAAAAGAGAAGGCATTGCAGTGAAAAGGCCGTCCAGCTAGGACATGACTCTGCTATTAGGTCCGTTTAAAATGAAATCTCCAGGATTGACAGCAGACATGCAGTAAAAATATCAAACACTATCGATTAAATTGTTGGTTTGTAAAAAACTTCAAACCCTCTACGAACAGGACATTGACACCATAACGCGGCATATAATTATGCAAATAAAAGTGACGCAGTTAGGATTTTTATAAACTGATTGGCCATTCAATATTCGTTCCTCTGTTCTTCTGTTTTAAGTTTATTTTTATTTGATGTACTTTTTAAAGTATATTAAGTATTTTTTAAAGGTGTTTAAAATAAACAAACATGGCGGCTATTGGGCGCAATATTGAGAAAATCCCATTTCTTTTCCAAATCTTTCGAGTGGAGTATCAAAATAAGGGGTTTTAAGAGGCGGTTACAAAAATATATACCACGTACATGTTGAAAAATACTTCGGTAAAAGAAAATAACTAAAAGATAAAATAAAAAAACCAGCTAAGTGCGAGTCGGACTCGCGCACGAAGGGTTCCGTACCATTATCGCTAAAATCGGCAAAAATATCACGTTTGTTGTACTTAAATATTTATTTTATTCTGTTTGTAGTATTCGTTCAACAGAAATATATTTCTGTTGCCGCTGTGATTGTATAATTAGTTGAAATATTCACAGATGATGTATCATGTGTGAAAATTTCTGCTGTCTAGCTATCACGTTCATGAGATACAGCCTGAAGACAGACGGATAGACGGATCGTGAAGTCTTAGTAATAGGGTCCCGTTTTTACCCTCTGGGTACGGAACCCTAAAAATCACAACCCAACTGCTAAAGAAGTGAACTAAAAAGATGTAAACAAGAAGATCTGCAAAAATCATGTTTTGCAGTCGGAGGATCAGGTGGTCAGCCAGCTCGCGAATATGTATCCTCATACTGCATATCATGACTTTTTCTGATCTTCTTGTTTAGGTACATTTTTTTACTTCACTAAGCAGTCGGGTTTTTTTTTTTTTTATTGATGATAGTATGTGATTGCTGACAATATGTGAATTTTTCAAGAACCAAGGTGCATTTAGACTTGTTCCGTCACCCAAATTCGAATTCAAGATGTTTAGCACAAGATTCACCCACTTATAGGAAAAACCAGTCTTGAGCGATTCGGATGTCAACGGCACACCTAGCTTGTGTAATAGTCGTGACGTATGTCCGAATTCGGTATAACAAACAAGTCTAAGGTCTCTAAGAGCCAGTTTTTTTTATCAGTATTTAACTCAACCTCTGTATGGTTCTTCTTCGTGTCGATGTTTAATATGCTAACAAATGGTTTCAAAATTCGATAAAACGTTATTCCGTCAATTGTAAGTCTAACAAACTGTCAAATGGTTAACTCTCCAACTTATTTGACCAGTTGTGAGGATAACAACTGTCAATGGTCTTTTACCGAAATTCGGAACCATTGGTTAGCATATTGAACCATTGGTTAAGATAACTACGAATAAAAAACTGGGACTAAGTCCTTTTGAAGAAAATCAACTCCAAATAATACAGTCACCGTGACTTCTGTGTGAAGTACAAGCAGAATAAAAATGTGCAGGTTTTATATCGTATTCAATCAAGTCGAATTGTGTCACAACTTTAATCGAATGACAAATCTATTAGAAGAAACGTTTTCCTTGAGTTTCACTCTCTCCGTCCAGTATCGGTTCCATCTTAGATAGGTGGCGTGTGTGCCCCAGTTTCGTCTCTTTTGCTACTCACATTATGAAATAAATTGTTTGTAGAAAAATAGTCAAATGTGTAGCTACTTCCTGCTGCACCTATTATTATAAATCGTATGCTCTATCTAGATTATAATTTAGTTTTACAAGTGGTAGAAAACACGCAGATAGAAAACATAATTATAAATAAATTATGTTTTCTATTTCACTTTCAGACTAATTGCATTTTCCTTTACACATACATTTCTTGGCATATTCAATTAAAAGTTTTTATATCGTATTATTATAGTATTTAATTGAAGCTTTTTTTATAAAACAGAGATAAAAACATCGGCGCAAATATTAAAAGAGAAAACTATATATCAATAAGAAAGAGGAATTAATTAAAACCGCTTCATTTGCTATGAGTATCGTCACTGACTGGTATCGGCCCGCCACTGCTAGCGTGCCCCATCACATAGTGCGACGAGACGACGAGTAACGCCAACGACCTTGAGGGAACAAAACGCGCACTCGTTTCACACCCGCGCGACCTAAAATTTAGTAGTTTTTTGTACTTTCCTTATGATTCTATGACTTTAAAAAAAAGCCTCAGATCAAAATGTAGATAATTAAATTGTCTTTGAGATGGTGTCGATTTCATTAAAATACGCCCAGCGGTTTTAGTGCGATTGTCGTGTTTTTGTCTGTTATAGACATAACTTTACAAATTAATTACACCATGTTATACGAATAAATCTCAAAAATTTCTTAAATCAAATTATTAAAAAAATGGTCTAATATAACTTATATTTATTCTAAAAAAATACGACTAACCATTTAGACGTGATTCTCACTTTAAAATCAGCTACTCAGGGGTATCTGCGCCTTAAAGGAGTGCATGGAACAACTGCACTCCACCTCTGTAGGCCTGACTGGTCGGGTGAAGACTCAGCCCCAAGTTCGCCGCACGCAGTCGCGTCTTTATGGTGGACCGAGATCGTTATGCGCACTTTGAAACCCGGCAACTCTTCTAGTGTGGGTGGAGTGGGAGGTATGCTCTCTCTCCCTTTTCGCCGCCACTTTTGCGTCTTGTGCGTCTAATGCGTCACCTCCTCGCAAAAAGAGGTGACAGCATTCCACTTCCAACCACGGATTAAACTAGGGCCTGAAGCATAAGAAACCTACGCCAACTGCCTCGACGAGGGCACAACGCTGCTGCGCCCAAGCGGAGCTTTCCAAGCTTTCTTTCTTTGCTTTCAGTATATGTTGCGCGGTGTCCTCGGTACAGTCCATACAAGCGGGCGTCCGCACCCGACCTATGTGACGCAGGTACTTCCCGAAGCATCCGTGTCCAGTAAGCACCTGCGTCAAACGCAAAATTAGTGCACCATGTTATCTCTCTAGCCACTCTACAAGTATCAGAACAGGCCTTACAGCCGCTATTGTGGTGTACCCCCATCTGGGTTGCGCAAGTCGCACCCTCCATTCGGCCACTAGGATCTGTCGGAGCTTAGTTCTCTGCGCCCCTGTTTCCCGCGGAGCCTGCCGCTGATCACGCTAGATACACAAGACTTTTCGCGTCCAGATCCCAGGGCGTTGAATCGGCCAGGAGAGTTGCTGACTCGTAGGAGGTCGTGCGGCCTTATCCCTAACAGCCATCACTTTCTGCTGTCATCAAAATATTGCAGCGTTGCGGGCTGTCAGGGTGTTACACGGGCTTCCTATACAGGGCCATGGACTGCACGATTCCCATTTAGAGCCTTTTGCAGGAGGCGTTGGGTCCTCCAAAATTTTTTGGGCCCCACAATATGGCGCTCAAAATTTGCCATTTTCCTATTCTCCAATTTTAATGTAGCCAGTGACACTTGCAGGGTTAAGACGAATCGATTGACGTAAGAACCTTCAAAATCGACTAACGCGTTTGGTCTCTCGAACGCCACATAGGAACAAACATACATACATAGACTGATAGACACATTAACCTCCTTCGGCAGTCGGGTATAAAGATTTAAAAGAAAGATGGAAGGAAGGCTTACAAGTGTTTTTATAATGCAGGTTTGTTTTTTTTTCACAATTCAAATTCACTTTAAATCTTTGTTTGTTAATCATATTTTACAGTGTTGGCAATATTTTATTTTGTCTGCTTTGAATAATATGACATAGATAACGAACATTTATGAGAGACAGTCAGAGATTTACATTCGTTGCCTTTTATTTCAGTATAAAAAAATGTATGTTTATTTCAGCTTTGAAGATATTTCTTCAAATACGTTTGAATAAAGATATCGTTAAATGAGAAAACACTGAGAAGGAAAGAAAACAGACAATCAACAGAAATTCACAACAGCGGCATAATAAAATAAAAATAAATTAAGTCGCTTTACTGATGTCTTCGGAGCAGTTGTTTTTCACCAATCGGTTTTTTTGGTTGCGGGACGCACGGGACCGGTCAATGTGGCGACACTTGGGGGAGCCCTATGTCCAGCAGTGGACGTCTTTCGGCTGATATGATGATGATGATGATGAATCGGATTTTTATGCGGTTTTACACCATCATATAGAAACAGACTCGTTGGTCTACAGTCTAGTCCTGGATCTGGGTTTCATTCCTGGATCGGCAAAAGTGTTATTGGGCTTTTCCTTCTCAAATATCTTTTATTCCCGCGGCTGGATTTCTGCCCGGTTGATTGCAACAGGCTGATCTCTAGTATAAACTTAATCATAATATCAGCCTGACCCTGTTCCCGATAACGGTAGGCCTCTATTTAAGAGGTTCGGTACCCGAAGGGTTCAAAAGGAACCCTATTGCTGTCACTCACGTCACTGTCTGTCCGCCGTCTGTCACACAGGTTTTCCAGCCAAACGGTTGAAGCTACAAGCTTCGAATTTTCAAAGTATGAGCATCTTGTTAACTCAAAGCCATATAAATTGTCAGCAATTTTTAATTTTTTTTTATTTGGGCTATCCCATAGAGCTAAAGGGAGGCAAGTTTTTTTTTTCCTTTCTCATCGATTGGGGTATCGTTGTTTAGAGCTCGTTGAGTAGATAAACACTGTATTTTTGTATGAAAAAATTGAGAAACCATCAAAGTAAAGTCACAAAGGATTGAGAAGCCACCAAAGTCAATTTTACAAAATTTTGTTCCGATGAATTTTAGTTTTCCATTCTACTTCTTCGTCGTATCGATGATTCCAAAATTAAATATATTTAGTTATTTATTTAGTTTTCCATTGACCTAGGACTTGAAATTTAGTGATTATGTTTTTTCATTATGTATTTTTACTAAAATATAATCAGATATTTCAAAAATATTTTTTTTAGAATATTGAATAATCAGATTTTTTTTAACTCTCTCATTTTTTTCTAGCACAACCAATTTGATTTTTCTGTTTGTTTCGGCACACACTTGGCCGGTTTAATTATATTTTAAATGTTTTATTTTAAGTTTATATTAAAATTATTTAAAAATGTACATAATCAGAAAACAATTAAATAAAGGAAATAATACTAGTCTGTAACTGTCCCACTGCAGAGCAAAGGCCTCTTCTCATACAGAGAAGGCACGAGCATTGATCACCACGCTTGCTCAATGCGGTTTAGCGATTTCAGACTTTCATTAACTATAAGTCCAGGTTGCTTCACGATGTTTTTCCTTCACCATTGTCTGAGATTTCCAAGATAAAAATAGAAAGTACATATGAATTTGAAAAAATGACATTGATTCATGCCCGGCTTTAAACCCATGATTTCAAGCACAGGAGGTGAGGTCTCAGACACTGGGCCAAACATATCTTGGCGAAAAGACAGAGTCTGCCTAATCTGCGAGGGTTACAGAGGTATAGTTCTCGCCAAACTTCTGGGCCGCTCTGAAGTTGGCTTTTCGATGCGCAAGGCACGAAACGATGCTGTTTTTGTATGAGATTTACTACTGCGCAGCCATTGTAGCCAAGTTCAGGGCGGCTAATAAGTTTGGTGAAAACTGTAATGTTATGTTGTCGTTTGAGATTTTATATTAAATCTTTATTATCGAGAAATAAATCGTTGTTTTGTCAAGTCCTATAAACCGTGCGAAGCAGGGGCCGGTCACTAAGAAGAAACAGAAACCAAGTTCCATATTCAAATCCAAACACTATGCAGAGATCAGAGATACATATAGATAAATATCCGAGTATCCACCAATTAATTCTTCACAAGAATCCTATCGACTTACATAGCACTCACTGGTACCTCAAATCAGTTTGACCAAAATATATTAAAACCAAACTGGATAAAATACATATTCCAATCACAAAAAAGCCTTACCTTTGACCCGTCGCCACACAGGACCCTTGTGACCGCGATATTAGAATTTCATGGGCCTCATCTTTATGCCAAGGTCGAACTAAAAAGGCCTGCCTTAAAACTATTTCCAGTTTCCTCATACCATAGTCAGGTAACGAAGACCTTGTGAACCCGCAGGATTTTTAGGTATTTGTACAATGTGTCCGGACTTGGATTAATAAAACTATAAGGACGTAAAATAGCCCCATATAAGGGCTCAAATCACCACACCCTCAAAAATAGATCAATTTTAGTACCTGACTACGATACCCACATCGACTTACAACCTTTTAAACTTTGGCCCTGGCTGGTCTCACAGAGGCGTACATTTAATGTTATTTTTACGGCCATAGCATAGAGAATATAAAAAAAATATTCATCCAACACTCAAAAGTTAAGATATTTTTGTATTGACCCTAAAGGACAAATTTTAAACGTAATATCACAGAACAAGAGAGGATAAACGGAAACGAGCAGTTAATAACGTGTGCACACGAGTCGACTGACTGAGAGAGCGGGTGGGCCCTGACTGTCATGCGTCCGAGAGGTGTGACAGGAATGGAGAGTGTCGTAAAACACGTGCGCAGGCGCATCTATTGTTTACCATTATTTTAAAGGTATGAATTTATTGTTACAATAACAGTTTTATGACAACTAATAATTGTCTTTTTCTACAAAACCTATTTAGGTGCATATCTTTTTTCTGCAATGGAATTGAAGGTGGTGCCTATAGTAACAATTTAAGTTCGAACAAAAGCCTTTACAATGACATATACCATAACTCTGTTGGACACTGAGCCCAATATGTCGCATGGTCCTTTAATACATTTTCGCTGATAGATTACCATTTACAGCTTTTGAACTGCAATAACTAGAGGGATAGGAATGATATCGGCTACATAAATCACATATTTACCGTCGCATATTTAACATCACTCCTATCGTATATGCTCGATATTTAACCGGAATTCGGCATAATTGATTAACGAGTTCCAAAGCGAATCGAGCTACAATTTATTGGTCGAGGGATTTCAGTCGAAATACATTTTGATGGTGGTTTGTATTTGCTCTCGCTTTGAACGGGAGGATTACGTAGAAAACATTATGATTTGTTAATGAGTATTTATTTTCATTTTCAACGCTAATAATATTTTTCTTTTAGCTTTTACATCATTTCGCCTGATAATGTATTCATGGAAAGTATCTATTATTTACTTATTCCACAGCACGCGGCTTTGCCCGCGTTCAAAGTTCAAAAAAATATGCTCCGGTCGCCACCAAACTTCACAGGATTATCCGCTGGGTCAATCTAAAGATTGTCTGAAAATGTCATTAAAATCGGTCCAGGCGTTTCGTCGTCTATAAGGAACATTTATACATACTTTCTCTTTTATATATATAGATAGTAGATAGATATATTATTGCTCTACTCACAAAAAGGCAATAATATAATAAGAAAAATATATTCAGTAGATAAAACACGTAGCAAATTAGAATTCGGCTTAAAGAATTCAATTTGGCCTCGAGCGTTGTCTGAGCCACAGAATTTGGCGCTTTTTCAATAATTTCCATTTCGGTGGCGGACTACATCTAATTTTAGCCCATATAATTTAATTCTGTTATACTGTGCTTAAAATGTTCTCGAGTGGTTTTAATAAATTGTGCTACGAATACCGTAGCGTCGTAGCGGGTTCGTAGAAGCTCGTAGCGGCGTAGCCCAGACGGAACTTAAAATTCTGTAGTAAGAAGCTTTGCTCAATGAGATGCCTTACAAGTGTGTCGGTATATTATCGGATGAGTATTTTAGTCTGATCATTTATTTCCTTAATAATAAGTACTGCTAAAGTACTGGAGTTATTTCATAAACTAACGATACTTACAAAATAAAAAATAAAGTTTTTGGTGTAAATAAAACTAAAGTTACAAGTACTATATAACTAGGAATATTTTAACTTCAAGTTAACAATCCACAATCGGTAGTTCCACCCAGTAACCGCACCTAGTACAAAGTGGTTTTTAATACATACTGAATGAAAATTTTCCAGTTTGCATGTAGTCCACATCAAATAACGAGAAATTCGCATTCATTAACGATTACCAACCAATAAAGAGAAATGAAATAGTAACCCAAACCCGTTTATATCAATACATACAATAAATCTATAGGAAAGTCGTTTTTGTATATCGAAAATATTTCCAAAAAGAAATAGACAGGGTTTTTTTTTTTTTTTTATTATCTACAGGCTTGCGCTTGACCACTATCTCACCTGATGGTAAGTGATAATGTGGTCGACGATAGAGCACGCTTGCCTAGAAGAAACCTATTCACTCTTGACTTAAAGACCCCTAGATTGTAGCTATCGGTAAACACAGATTCCAGCAGGGAATTCCACTCTTTAGCTGTACGCGTAATAAAAGTGTCCCCAAAACGTTTTGTGCGTATGGGTGGGATGTCCACCATGTACCGATGACTCATCGTCGTACGTCTGGTAGTCCGATGATGGAACGGGCTGGGCGGAATTAAATCATGTAATTCCATCGCACACTCCCCGAAATGGATGGATGAATTTTCCCTGCTGCTGGAGATTGCCAGTATTTTTGGTATTTTTGTCTGTTTAGTTGTGCAAGTATCACGTAAAATATATGAAACCAATGTAGATAACTTTGAAGTATTACTTAGGTTTTTTTAACGCAACTCGTAGCAACTGCAATTTAGATTACAATAATTTCCTAAAAGGCATTAAAGATAATTGGGATTAATTAAAATTGTGAATATCAAATGAAACAGATTATCTCTTTGGGCCTCCATTTCGTTGTAAAGGGCAATCGCTGAGTGAAACCTAATATTTCTAAAGAGCTATTAAGTGAAATTTAAGGAGCCTTAGTCAAAGCACTTTCATTCTGAAAGTACCCAGCCGTTTTGACCGAAAACATCTGTAAATTTTATTATTAGAAAAAGAATTTTGAATCGGCAAGTGATTCTAGTCTGGGTTCGATGAGTTTTTATTAGAAGTACTTAAAAAATATCAATTCCCTATTAGATAACTTCGCGAAATGTGTAGGCGTTATAGAACTCAGAAGCTACCTTTATAACAACTGACTAAGTGACTGGATAAGTGGTCAGTTGTGTTATTCTATTAACTGACAACTTATACACCTACTATTATGTCACTGGCCTGCTGGCAGTAATCAATCTTGATGAAAGACGTATTTTATATATTTTTCATTTTGAAAAATTGGAAGAGTAGAGTGCCTAGCCCCGCGGGCAAGCTACTCTACCACTTTCCTACCCCCACCACGGTGCCCTCTCTGCACTCTTTACCACCTACTCGACCCATGTATACGTATAGAAGAGTATATTGAGTGACGATATGCGAGCGACGTACGTGGCGTTCTAAGAAACACTAGTTACTCTACTAATAAAAGATAAGATAACGTGTAGACATTTACTCTACTGAAACTGGTAGAGAACTTGGAATTGGTAGACTATCAGGCTAGTTGATACTAGCGTTAACTCTACCCGTGTACACATCCTCGCTTCTCCAGATTGCAAACACGTACATGTAACTTTCTAACGCCCAATTATTCGTCTCGAATTTTCAAAATTCGTCTCAGGAGATTGTCTGAATAGCTTATTCAAATTACATATAGTTTTAATAGAGTTAGGTGTAGTTGGTACAATTACATAACAGAACACACGTCTGAATTCCCTGAAGGGTGGTATCTATACTTATATCATAATTACCTTTTCACCTCTTAACGTCTGAACTGATTTTAATTAAACTGAACAACGGACAATGTCCTGCATTAAGACATAGATAATTTCATCCCCAGATTAGGTACATTCCCTTATGGAAATTCCTGATTGTTTAGGGGAAAATATTATAAAAACAAACATAAGGTACAAGCAGGTATAAAAAGGGGGAGAGCACTCAAAATTCGTCCCCGTTGCTGTAATGTGCTCTTCAATCTTCTTACTCCTTTTTATCTTAAAGACCGCTTGCAGTTCCTCTGTGACACACATTCAAGGTCCTTGAGATCATCGGAGAATCTAAAATTGAGTTTCGTATGCATTCAACTTCCTTCTTTGACAAATCTTATACGATACAAGCAGCTCAGTTGTGGAGTGTATTACCTATTGAAATAAGAAGCGCACAAACACTGTCATGATTTAAGAAAATGTTAATAGTACATTGTGATACAAGGGTGGAAAGTAGGTTATATATATATACAAGGGTGGATAGGAGCCGAAGGCGAGGGTTTTTAATGACACGAGTTTGCAATAACCTACACACCCGTGTATCACACGACGTTTTTCAATACAGTTGTGAGAAACAGTAAAAACAAATCAAAGAATTAGATTTGTTTATTCACACAAAAAAATTTTTTTTTCGTTTTTGCAACTGGACATATTTTTTTACAAAGAAAACAGCCTATACAGCCTATTCGACAAACGTTGATGTGAAAATAATTAACTTAAAACTGGTAATTAAATATATTAAACAACTATTTAAAAAAAAAATAGAATTCAATGCTAAAACGTACGGAATCATTAATTTTTGCCCGTATAAAATTGTATCCCATTGTATTCTATGTATGAAAACTCCTTGCTACTAAACTTTTTTAAATTGACTTATGGCGCGTTTTTGCAACTGACATTTTTTTTTTCAACGAAAACAGATTACAAAAACAGATACGATACAGCCTTTTCGATTTTTGACAAATGTTGATGTGAAAATAATTAAATTAAAACTGGTAATTAAATATATTAAACAACCATTTAAAAGACTTTTGAGAATTCAATGCTAAAATGTACGGAATCATTCATTTTTCCTCGTTGAAAATCTATCCCATTTAATTCTATGTTTGAAAACTCCTTGCTACTAAACTTTTTTAAATTGACTTATAAATTTAAAACTAAACTGCAAACATAATGATCGAGCTCGTAAACAAAAGTCACGACCGCGTAACAGAAAGATGTCTATGCGTAAGATTTAACTTTCGAATCATAATTATAGCCTCTGAAAGTACGCCATGTTTAACAACTGTATTGAAAAAAGCTTTACCTTTCACTATAATTTGTATTCTTCTCCTTTCTGTCATATGTTTGATATTTATTAATATATTATGTAGTATTGTATATATGTATTTTATTTTATTATGTGTTAGTAATATTATTTATATTTGGTACACTGACAACCCAAAATTCATCTCCTCTTGTTTAGTCCCTGCAAAGGTTGTCTGTAAGAGATTGCCTAGTGCGATAAGATCGCTCATTGTACACTTTTTTTTTGTAAATGTTTGTCCTGTATGTTTTTGTGGTGTACAATAAAGTTTATAATAAAAAAACCCAAAGCACTAGCAGAATGGCAAGATTATTATGTTTGAAATAAAGAAAGGAAAAAGTAAAACAAAATATATTTATGCCTCGCACAGGAGATACATACACGAAAACAAAAATATAAAAACACACGTGAGAGAGCAAAATGGCAGCATATGCGATATTAAAAAAAGGATAAATAACGCGGCACTGGTATTCCATTTGCGGCGTTTGAGGATTTCATTTCGTTCATTGTTTTGAAATACATGGCAAATACTTATTTTTAAATAAACCTTGTCAGTTGATTGAATGACAGTGAGAAGACAACTTCTGAAGAATTTTTCATTGTATTAGTAGTGGCTACCAAGAAAACTGTCACTTTTTGGTATTAGCGACGAAGAAAAACTCTTGCTGTGTTATTATCTCGGTTCAGGGACAAATAAACCCTTTGTGGTATCAATCTGATATTGGACATGTGAAATATAATAACCTTTAAGGTGAAATTAAATATTCCATTGATCAAATATTCTATCTTAGTAGGCTACGGTTGGGGCCGAGGCAGAGTCTCTTTGAAACTCCGGTAGCCCGTACAAACATATTAAAGTTTGCGCCCGTGTGTCGGGCAATTACGATCATTAATTGTATCTCTCATTCTTCATTGGAATTCCAGAGGGTGACAGTGAGTGTATTGTCCTCTATGTAACTTGTCGTCACAGTCGCATTGTATGACTACTTTTATTACCTTGGGTTATACCTGTAAAAATAAATGTATGTGTAAACGAATAAATAAATCTTGGTTTTATAAAATTGTCGAAACTTTTTGTGACAAGACTCTTTGTATTAAATGTTTCTTAGCTGTAGGCTACAAAGGAATACTCGCGGAATACTTTCTTTAAAAAACATCTACTTTTTAATTAAGCGATATTGATCGTCAAAAGTTCAATATATTTGGGTTTGCCTGCGCCACAACTCGGTGGTATGTCAGTTCTCTATGTATATCTATCATGTGTATCTTACCGGTCGTCGTCGCTAATAGAATATCGCTTTGTGCGCTAACTTTACTACTATATCACAAGAATAATGTACCCGTTTCTACAAACAGGAGTTTTATCTCAAGTACTTTGCATGGCGCACTGGCATTTTAAATGGTTAACTTCATTTATCAATGTCCAGGACAAGAATACCTGTATAATGTACCTAGCATGTTTTTCACATCACTATATATAAGACTGGCCAAACAGCTGCCAGATTGAAGTGGAATAGGGTTGGCCACATCTGTATACGACAGAAGTATTGGAAGTAGTAGTGAGTATTGGAAGTGCAAAAGGCGAAGACCACTCAGTGGATCCCAAACAGCAGAAAACGTCAACGCGGCAGGCTCAGAAAGAGGTGGCGGGATGAGCTGGACTCCTATTTAAATGATTGGCCCGCGATCACAATAGACCAGGAGAAAAGAGCGAAGGGATGACGATGAGGGAAGGGAGAGATTTCGATTTATATTTTTTTGGTCAAAAGATGACTTTATCGAGAGTGTTCTTAGCTATGTTTGATGAAAAGCGGTTCAGCCGTTCAAAAGTTAAGGGCGTTTTACTGTTTGATTCGAGGTGTTTTCGCAAGGTATCGTGTCATAATTACGTGTTCAATAGATTGTCATGATAAATGCATGAAATAAAAATGTATCGGGAGTTTTTAAAATTTCACTTGTTTTATTTTGAAATGTTTTCAAAGTTATTTTTTTAAATATTAATAAAATTATTAAACAAGAATCAAGTTAAATAAAGGACATAATAATATATATAACATCACACCTGCATTCCCCGAAGAGTTGGGCAGAGGTGCACCGTTATTAAACCAACCCGCCATAATTTGACTCCGTGTAGATTACGTTTTTCATTTGATTAAATTGTGTTACGAAAGTCGAAATCAACTTGATATTCTATTGCTTTTTTAAGTTTATCTAAACGGCAATGAGAATACTTACTTAAAATGAATCCAACACGATTCTGACAGAAATATCTAAGCTATGCACTACACAAACAATTTTTCTAGTTGAATATGTATGTGATTCAACCGAATCCACAATTTGAAGCTTTTGGCACATGACAAATTGGTTTAGTCCTAGGCTGAATATAAAATAGTTCACGCTCCGCTAGACACTGCGTATTTTTCTATGAAATGTTTAACTTGAATGGAACATTATCCACATACTGTCAGGAAAATTGACAGTAGTAACACCTTGAATTTACGGATTTTTTTCACAATATTTTTTTTACCTTTCCAAACAGAGACAAATCTGCTGCTCTGCAATCTGGGCAGGCGTTTTTTAGTTTCTGCCTAATAGGGAAAAAGGCGAGTGTTTATGTATATACGTATGTAACTTATTAAGCAAACAATTCTTCCTCATTGCTGTCAACGGAGGAGCTCGTCGCTAAATAATAACAGCCGCACGGGTCGATTATCAAGGTTAAGCAACGCTTGACGAGGTCGGTCCGTGGATGGGTGACCTTTTCAACATACCGAGTTTCCTCCGTGCCTCGGAAAGCACGTTAAGCCGTTGGTCCAGGCTGTCATTTGAAGATCTTTGACAGGCGTTACGGGTAGTCAGAAGCCTGAGATCTGACACCAGTCTTGCCAAGGGGTATCGTGTTACCCTTTACTGGGTTGTGGAGGTCAGATAGGCAGTCGCTCCATGTAAAACACTGCTGAACTTGCTGTCCACGGACAAAATACTTAAAACACTGGCAGCATTGCCACGTTGAATGGCAATGCCTATTCTTTGGACGGAGATTTTTATGTTTGTTTGTGAACATAAGAAACAATTAAGATTTTAAGTACTTATAGATTCGTAGCGATTATTAATATAGTTTACTACGATTAAAAGTCGTTTTAACTTAGGCAAGGCTGATGATGACACTATAAAAAGTTTTCTGTTCTGGTTTTCCTGTTACCAATTTGGTTTTAATCAAGGTCTATAAACAGGAAACATCGTTTGGGCATTCAAGATAATGTCATCTTCGAAACTAATCAAAATTCGAAGTCTATTTTATGCCTAACAAAAAAAATATTTATCTACAACTTTAAAATATAAGTAACTTTATTTTTCCTGTTTAAACCTATGTCTAACAAACTCTTTTGTTAACACTTTATAGGTATTTGTAATTACCAAATGCAATTTCAGATATCGAATGTAAATAAACGAATGTACAATTCCCTGAAAAGTTTGTAAAAAAAAATATCACAAAAAAATAACGAGTCAATTTAATAGAACGTATTTAAAAGACCTGTATGAAAAGTAAGGAAAGACAAGTTGAAACAGGAAACATTAAATTCGCAATATCAACTGTACAGATGAAATTGCAAACAGTTTTTGTAGATTTACAGCCGCAAGAAGAATTTAAAACAGTACAGATTTAAAGCCAAAGAGTTTTATTGTTAAATTATATCTACATTAAAATATATCTAAGAATTAATATGATTAAAAGAATAACTGTATTGCTATATAGACATGGTATAGAAAATAACATCTATTGGGTACACCGTGTGCATTAAAATACCTTAGATAACGGGGTTACCAATTTTGGAGGAGCTCGTGGCTAAATAATAACAGCCGCACGGGTCGATCACCACTGCACTGTCCAGCGTTCTTAATAAGAGTCAGGGTCATTGACCCTAATCTGTGGCGGGCTCTTAATAAGAGTTTCTTCCCGCGCTTCAGTGTTGTCGGTTATTTTCTGTGGGGTGGTATTCTCGTCACATGGGAGTGTCTTTCCACGGCGTGGCCATAGACAAGGATGATATAAATGCATTCAAATCACCGGCAACCCCGGATCTCGCTTGTTGATGATTTTTTTTTGCTTCGGACCTGTCAAAGCGCGTTCCGACCGCCTGTGTGCCGCAACATTGACGAGGTCGGTCCGTGGATGGGTGACCATTTCAACATACCGAGTTTCCTCCGTGCCTCGGAAAGCACGTTAAGCCGTTGGTCCCGGCTGTCATTTGAAGATCTTTGACAGTCGTTACGGGGAGTCAGAAGCGTGATATCTGACACCAGTCTTGCCATGGGGTATAGTGTTACCCAGTTACTGGGTTGTGGAGGTCAGATAGGCAGTCGCTCCATGTAAAACACTGGTACTTAGCTGAATCCGGTAAGACTGGAAGCCGACCCCGACGACACTGTCTATATCATCCATACGACTACAGCAATGTATATTATACCAAACCAATTGTTTGATTTGGAACCATAGGTATATCACTAAATTGCCGCGCTGGTAGTGGCTAGGGACATGTATTAATCTAATTTGAACCCGCGTAACATGGGCTGAGCACAAGTTTTAACTGTCATAGTCATATTCAGAGATGTCATGGGACGTTAACTTCTATGTGTCAATAGTGACATTCCCTTAAACGCTTTGGGTCTTCTTAATTGACGTGCTTAATTTGTGCATGGAAAGTTTTGACAGTGCCATCTTTAACAGTGACTGTCGAGGCGTTACACTCTATGATTTTACCAATAATTCTAATGCCAGTCATTAGTGTGGGATGACATTCACAACCTTTTACCATATTCGGAGTTGTTCAAGCAGTGTCCGTATTTTGACGCAAATCCAAGCGTAGAGTAGTTTCTTACACATATTTTTAACTGTCAATTGCGCTCTTAGCTGCTAAAGATAATATGTGGGTTTCATTTATGACTAGAAAATGACATAGAAGTAACTTGTATATACGAATAATATTGCATAAACACTGGACGAACTCACATAAATACAAACTTATGTGAGAGGCGTGAAAAAATGTAGCTGAGTTTTAAACCATTTGAAAACGATGTGTTGGTACTAACACAAAGAACCGTTCTTTCGCATAGTAAACGAGGATTCAGTTACTACAAACCGTTAGTCAAACTACGATGCGTTAACCGTTGTTCACTATTATTAGACACGCTTCAAAAAAAACATTGTAGAAGTGAGAATTAGGATAGCACAAATGGACTCCCTTTGCCGCACGTAGACTCCCATTTGGTCCGTTTTGAGTGCCTCCTCTCTGTAAGGAGGAATGGGCCGTAATCCACTTCGACCCATTGCGGGTTGGTGTATGTCACATGTCTTCGAATGTTTGGTTCTAATACGTGCCGGTTTCCTCACGATGTTTTTCCATCACCGTTTTGAGAGCAGTGGTGATGAAATAATTTACACAAAGCGCTTGCCTGCGTACAACCCACGACCTACAATTTTTAAGTTGCCACTGGGCCACCACTGCTCTTAAGTGAGACCTATTAAATACAATCTAAAACTATTGGGAATCCGCTGTAAAATAATCTCTTCATTCTGTTGTCTGAGTTATGCAGTTACATCTAAATTTTGTATGGGCAAAGCAATAGCTTAATGGTTCAAATGTTGTATAGGCTATGTTTTCTTTTTACAAATTAATTGAACATCTGTGTGTTTTTCTATATTTCGATTATCAGCGCCAATCAAATGACAATAAATGAATATCTGGTAATTATATAATTGGTTTTCAGCCGTGATAAAGTATGTGCAACGAGTGTCTGTGATGGTAGTGAGTAATAAATAAAGGTAGTCAAAGTTTATTTATTATATAATACTCATTTCATTAATCATCTAATGTATAAAAAGCGTCTTAAAATACCCTCAAATACTCTGGTTTCGTTGATGGTATATTTTGATAATCATTTTCATGTCAAGGTCGTCGTTTGTAGGTATATCCTGGAAAAATATGAAATTTTTAACAGAACCTGTAACAGCTGAAACTGACTACTGCCAATTATTTTGAAAAAGCTTTAGTCACTCACGTCTGAAAAGCTCAACTCGGTTGGCCATGGCTAAAACAAAAATAGGGATCCTATTAAAAACTTTCCTGAATGCATAAGCACGTCAAACTCGAAGTCGAATAACTGTTTAAAGCAGATAAGTATTTTCGTTGCTTTTTTAATTCAACACCAGACTCGGGCTGCCGGGTTCGACCGTGTCAATGATTTTTTATTTATCGTTGATTATTTCGAATCGCTTTTGCATCTATGATTAAAGTTACCCTTTAGATAAAGTAAACCGGATAACTTTGTGCAATTCACACGATGGAAACAATCGCCCTGTGAACTTGTTTGTGTGTATCTTTATTTATCGGAAAGTTGCAGTTTCCGTGTTGGTCACATCGTATTATCTGTGGTCTTTTCTAGGTCTTCCATCGGTCTCTAACTTTCACTCCAACTTATTTTACTTAAATTAAGTTTCAAGTGATGTAATTAAGATTTATAACTAACTTTAACTTTCTTCTTCAACAGGAGTTCGCGTGGCGTCATGGCAAGAGTCTACATCAATGCTGAAGTAAGTGAAATATGTGATAATACTATTAAATTATTGATTTCATGTAAAAAGAGCTTGAGGTTCATGTAGCAGTTCCTCGATATAGTCTTATGAAATCTTTTTTATTTTCCATAGTGCCCCAGTTAAAATATCCTAATGTACAAATTACCAAATATTTAATGAAGTGTAAAAGCCCAGCATTGTGTAATTCTTCTTCATTCGTAACACATCATCATCATCTTTCTGCCCCAGTCGAATGGGGTCGTTGCAAGTCGTTTTCTTCTTCCATACCGTCCTGTCAACCGTCACGCTATCACTGGCTCTCATATTTACCTACTTTTCTATCACTTCACTCCACACACAGTCCTGATTGATTGATTATCTCAAGTCATCAGTCAAGTAATTCGCAACAAAAGAAAAAACCGCTAGTAATATTGGCTAGTTACTGCTCCATTAATTAATTAAAAGAAAATTATTCTTGGTCCAGCTAAGCTGCGTACACTTTCCTCCATTAACTTAAGCCCTTTCTTCAATCAATAAACGTCTCACTTGCCACCTTGTTCTCGAACCACTTATGTTCAACATGTCTTAGCACTTGTTGGAAACCAGAAACAAAGATAAGGTCACTGGTTTCTTTTAAAAACCTGGTTAAAAACCATTTCCTTTCTTTGTAACGCTTTTCTATATATATATAACCTCTGTCATCATTATTTAACCCTTATTTTTATTTTCTCTCTTCTCTCTCTTTCCATAAATTTCATATCATATTATGTATGTATGTTTATATATAGGTTTATGTATAGTATAGTAATATAATCTTGTATATATTTATGTTTTAATCTAATAGCAGAACACCGCAGACTATCCCCTTTTTTATTCTAAGTTTTTTCAGTCCATCCAAAGGTTGTCTGGTAGATATATATAGATAAGTTTTCTTGTAAATGTGTATAATTTTATGGTGTGCAATAAAGTATATTCTATTCTATTCTATAAGGGTATCTTGGTTTTATACATAATACTTGCTTTTGCCCGCGATTTCATCTGCGTAGCATTAGTTCTCCGAATAGCCTATTTTCATCATCATCATCTGCCTGCCCTTATCCCATGTTACTTGGGGTTGGCGCAAAACGTTTTCTTCCATACCGTCCTGTCCCCCGTCACGCTATCACTGACTCCCTATTCTTTCATATCACTCCTCACTCAGTCCATTCATCTTTTCTTTGGCCTTCCTCTCCCTCTCCTTCCATCTACTTTTATATTTATAACTCTTTTAGTAACATGCGTTTCATCCCTCCTCATCACATGACCATACCAGAACAAACGGTTTCCTTTCAACTTTTTCGTCACTGGTGCCACTTTCAAACTTCCTCTAATATACTCATTTCTCACTTAATCCATTCTCGTCACTCCGCACAACCATCTCAACATTCTCATCTCTGCTACATGCAATCTCTTTTCATCCATCTTTTTCACAGACAAATATTCTGATCCATACAGTACGACAGGTGTAATCATGGACTTGTACGTTTACTCCTTTAATTTGAGGGGCATCCGTGGGTCACAATATCCTATTTTTTATATTACGCGAAAATATTGTAGGTATGTGGGCCCACTTACTTAAGAAATTATTGAGTCATAATGCAAACTTCCACCTCTACTTCCACCCCTGTAAGGGTGATTTTCTGGATAAAAACTGTCCTGTGTCCTTCTTAGAATCTCAAATTATAAATATATTACTAAACAAATTGCAGCCCTTGGCTACTAATCTACTATTAATCCTCTTAGGATGCACAGAAATCACAGGCAACAGCAACAGCTTACTCCAATTTGTGACTAACTGTTTCGCTTTAGTTAGCAACACTGCTTTTATTAGAGCTCTCATACGTGGCGCATAGAACATGCATGGTTAGAAATTACATTATATGGCACTAGTTTGAAACAAATTGTTTGCGTCGTGCGGTTAGCCCGTAGTGCGGACCCGCAATATTGTGCAATTAAGCGTGCGGTTTGATCTTGTATAAAGGATACTGCTGTATGCGGTGATTTCCATTACTCCATGTAAGCTATTAACTCCATAAGCATAGTTTAAAAACGTTTATGTATAGGGGCCGTAATTAATGTGTTATGATTGAGAAGTGGTTAAAGTATTAAATTGCCGTTTTATTGTAATAGGTACTTCGAATTGACATAGGACCTTCATGGTTTGAGATTTTTGAGTGAAACTTTTAAAAAAAGTGCAACATTCGATTTTCGACTTTCAGTTGTTTTTTTTATTCAGCTCAGACAAGAAGGATGGGTACTTCGAAAATTCTAGTGATTTTTGAATACGAGTTCCAACGCAGAACTAACGTGGCAGAAACACCTCGCAATGTTGCGTTTGGAGAGAGGACTGCTAAAAACGCACCGTGCGATTTTGGTTTAAACGGTTTCGTGATGGAAACTTTTATTTGAAGAATTTACCACGTGGAAGACCGCTCACACAGGTCATCATCATCTGCCTAGCCTTTTCCCAACTATATTGGGGTCGGCTTCCAGTCTTACCGGAATCAGCTAAGTACCAGTGTTTTACATGGAGCGACTGCCTATCTGACTTCCACAACCCAGTAACTGGGTAACAATGTACCCCTTGGCAAGACTGGTGTCAGATCTCAAGCTTCTGACTACCCGTAACGACTGTCAAAGATCTTCAAATGACAGCCGGGACCAACGGCTTAACGTGCTTTCCGAGGCACGGAGGAAACTCGGTATGTTGAAATGGTCACCAATCCACGGACCGACCTCGTCATGCGTTGCTTAACCTTGATGATCGACCTGTGCGGCTGTTATTATTTAGCCACGCGCTCACACAGGTGAATAACAATTAATTGAAAGAGATGGTGGAAGCCGATCCGAGCCAAACTACCCAGGCATTAGAGGCATGGTTTAACGTTACCGTACCAACAATATTGACTTATTTGCGTCAAATCAATACAATAAAAAAATATGAAAAATGGGTGCCTCATGATTTGACTGATCTGCAGAAATAAAAGCGTGTTGAAACTTGTGTTGGCTTGTTGAATCGATACAGTAATGAAGGAATATTGGATCGAATTGTGACATGTGATAAAAAGTGGATTCTTTACGATAACCGTAAGCGAAAAATGCAATGGCTGACCCCAGGTCAAACGCCGCAACAGTGTCCTAAAGCAAAGCTTACCAATAAAAAGGTAATGGTAACTGTTTGGTGATCTCAGCATGGTGTTATTCACTTTAGCTTTCTCCGATCTGGTCAAGGAATAACGGCAGATGTCTACTATGCCGAACTCCGAACAATGATAGCAAAGCTAGCAGTGAAACAGCTCCGACTCATGAATCGATCTTCACCATTATTGCTCCATAATAACGCGAGACCTCATACATCACGAGAAACCGTTTTAACTCTACAGGAACTGCAATTAGAAACCATTCGTCACCCTCCGTATTCGTCAGACCTTGCTCCAACGGACTACCATTTTTAAATACGTGATAAAAAGTTTTCTTCTCAGGAGGCAGTACAAAATGCTTTCACACAATTTGTCGAATCTAGATCACCAGAGTTCTATCGGCAAGGCATAAATGACCTTCCTATTAGATGGCGATAGTAATTATTTTGATTAAATAAATCATCATCATCTTCCTGCCCTTGTCCCATGTTACTTGGGGTCGGCGCAACACGTTTTCTTCTTCCATACCGTCGTGTCCCCCGTCACGCTATTACTGACTCCCTTTTCTTTTATATCACTCCTCACACAGTCCATCCATCTTTTCTTTGGCCGTCCCGCGTCCCCTCCCTCTCCATCCATCCACATTTATATTCATAACTCTTCTAGTAACAAACCCAAAAACGCACGCGCGTTTGTAAACGCACCCACGATACAGGAAGAAATTCCTAGTGTGGGGCAACGTTTTCTTAAAAAAAAAAAAAAAAAACATGCGTTTCATCCCTCCTCATCAGATGACCATACCAGGACAAACGGTTTCCTTTCAACTTTTCTGTCACTGGCGCCACTTTCAAACTGCCTCTAATATACTCATTTCTCACTTTATCCATTCTCGTCACTCCGCACATCCATCTCAACATTCTCATATCTGCTACATGCAATCTCTTTTCATCCATCTTTTTCACAGCCCAACATTCTGATCCATACAGTACGACAGTTCTTATCACGGACTTGTAAATTTTACCCTTTAACTTGAGGGGCATCCGTGGGTCGCAAGTTGTGCCAGTGACCTGTCGCCATTTCATCCATCCCGAGTTGATCCGGTGCGTTACGTCTCGGTTTTGATTAAATAAATATGTTAAATTAAAAAAAAACTAATTTCTATTTTTCAGTACAAATCGGCAATTTCATACTTTAACCCCTAATACCTCTTTAGTTTAAACAAGTAAGACTGACTGCTGGGACTTTTAGGTTCTATCTACTGATCGGCACGAAAGAGTATGAATTATCGACCAATCACATAGACCGAAATCCACATCGCATCTTTCATCTCGCATGTGATTGGTCAATTGTTCATACTCTTTCATGGGGTCCAATCCTTTGCCTTGCCGAATTCACTTAGGTACGCAATTGGGCTGCGGGTTTATTTGGGTCGACCAAAGTAACTTTTGTTGATGAAATTCATAGTAGCATCCCCAACGTCTGAATCTGGTCCTAATCAGCTTGCTAGTGGCAAGCTGATTCTATCGATTGGATTGACGATTGAATCTGCCGAGAACATATATGAACATGCAATTACATGGGATAGTCTAACATTTCTGGAAAATGCTATTGCCTTTCATTCTTCATTGTAATATTTGACTACTATTCAAGAACTGGTACACAGTGTTTACCGGTCCCGTGCGTCCCACAACCAGCGGATCGCCTCAACCTTCACCAGATCATCGGACCACCTGGTGGGAGGCTTTCCAACGCAACGTCTTCCGGTTCGCGGTCGCCACTCCAGAACCTTTCTGCCCCATCGGCCATCCGCTCTGCGAGCAATGTGCCCTGCCCACGGTCACTTAAGTTTGGCAATTCTTTGGGCTATGTCGGTAACCCTGATTCTCTAGCGGATCTCTACATTTCTGATTCGATCACGAAAGGAAACGCCGAGCATAGCCCTCACCATTGCCCATTGAGTGACTTTAAGCTTTCTGATAAGGCCCATTGTAAGCGACCGCATCTAAGAGCCATATGTCATCACTGGCAACACACACTGGTCATAGACTTTCATCTTGAGACACTGTGGTAAGCTGGACGAGAAGACAACGCGCAACTGCCCGAACGCTGCCCAGCAGAGGATTGGATTCGACGGTTGACCTCTTTCTCGAAGTTGGCCCTACCAAACTGGATCGTTTGTCCCAGGTAGACATAGTCGCCCACAACTTCGAGTGTAGAGTCTCCGACCTTGATAGGGGTGGGTGTAACATTGGCATTCAACATCACCTTGGTTTTGTCAATGTTCATCCTAAGACCCACTCTACTGAGGTCATCGAGCATTGTACTGAGGTCCTCCATGGTCTCAGCCATAACCACTATAAAGTCGGAAAAGAACAAGGTGAGTGATGTACTCGCCATTGACGTTGATGCCTAGCCCTCTCCAGTCCAGAACCTTGAAGACATCCTCCAGTGCAGCAGTTAACAGCTTTCGCAGATATGACGTATCCCTGTCTCACACCTCGCTGCAGAAGAACGGGTTCCGAGGTCTGATCCTGAAGTCGAACTGACATGGTGGTGTTTTTGTATAAACACTTCAACACTTCGATGTACCCGTAGTCAATTTGGCACCGTTGGAGAGACTTTGAGACTTGGGATGTACTGCACTGCAGTCGTAATATCGTAATATCTTGTCGTAGAATAGAAGGCTATCTCGTAGTCTACAAACGCTAAACAGAGAGGAACCTAACCTGCCACAGCGTATGTATGTGGTCAACAGTGCTGAAGCCTTTACGGAAGCCGGCTTGTTCGGGAGGCTGGAAATCGTCAAATCTGCGCGCGAGACGATTCGTGATGACTCTTGAAAACAGCTTTTAGACATGGCTAAGTAGTGAGATGCGCCTATAGTTCTTTAGTAAGGCATTGTCACCCTTCTTGAAGAAGCCTACCACCAAACCCATGCACCATGCCTGTGGCGATTTTCCCTCGAGTATGACAGCATCAAAAATCTTCTGAAGGGCCTTAAGTTCTGGTTTTCCACCCGCCTTCAGGAGTAATATTGTGGCAATATTGTACTATGTTAATGATAATATTGTGACAACATCTGGGGGGTGACCATAAACTCTATGAGTGGTATCAATTTGAGATCGAGTAAGTGACAGATGTATACACGTCAGATCTGTCCCTTATTCGATCTCAAATTGATACCGCTCTAAGAGCTTATGGTCACCCCCATGATTTTTAAAGATTCTAAAAAGTGTAGATTTGAATTGAATGAAATCGAAATGTCACGTTGTTAATCCCAATAATTTAGACATTCGACAAATGTCATTTTGTCAAGCGCCCAAAGTACTGTAGGACTATTGTAACCGATCTGTGTTTTAACGTTCTTGTCTTTTCTTGCAGCTTTTTACGCACCCTGCGGCAGGTGGATTGGGGGGGATGGCGACGTGACACTCACAACCTCTTCACTAAGCTCATCCGGACCAAGGACCCTCGTGACTCTGAGCAGAGTCAGGAGGTGACCTTACCGGGAAAACAACGACTCTCGGTAAGTAACACTTAGTACACTTTCGGCCATGCTTTCGCGCGCGGACGTGTTTTCCTGTCTGACTGCGACAAATGATCCGCGGGACTTAACAGTACCTTTTGATTTTCATTATCCGCGGATTGTCGTCACCCAGTAGACAACCTTACCACTGTATTCTTATATTCACTATACTATTATGATTACCATGTAGATTCCATTAGTGAGATTCTTAAAGTTATCTTAAGTTACGCAAATGAGTCTGATAACTTTCTTTAGACGTACACAACTCTATGCAAGCAATGACGCAATACACTTAACTGGAAAAACTGCTTTAAAACAACTCAAAACTACTTTCCACTGCAACCGAATACATAAGTAGGAACCTAGAAGTTTTGCGCCGTGATTCAGAGCCGTAAAGCCACACCAATTCGACGTTTACTATTACGAAGTTATGATTAGAAAACAAAAGCTACTAGAGTTAGAATAGTCATAAAATATGTATTTTCGGATGCAGTTAAATTGTATTTTAATACACTGCTGCACTGGTTTAAAGACCAAATTTAAATCTGAACAAAACCAGAAAATTCTAAATCACGTCTACATTTCTTGCGGTAACATCTTGGCTATACTCGCTGTTGGTTGAAGTAAACAAACTTAAATCTAACAAAGTTTTCCAAGTAAATAACAGAAAGTTCCAGTACGACATCGTAACAAATGGCATCCTTACAAAGTGCCGTCATCTGCTGGAGACGTTAATTATTTTCTGTCATTGCTATAATGTGGTCGGTACTCGGGTTAAGGGGCTTTATAAGACCATAGCTAATATTAAAATAAACATCATGTCTAACGGCTGATCAAAATGTTTTGATAAAACGAAAAGTATGTTATACCAGACCATTTTCTGAATAATTTTAAATTTTATTTATATAACATCGTGTTATTCATTTTTAAAGTTATGTTTAATGCGGACAAAAAATACCGGCCAAGTGCGAGTCGGGCTCGTGCACGTAGTGTACCATACCATTATCGCAAAAACGGCAATAGTACATTATGGTACAAGTGTGCAATGTTGGTGATTACCGCTGAGGCGCCATTGAGACCCGAGCCGTAGGTGAGGGTCTTAAGAGAGCCGAGGACGGTAATCATCAATACACACGTGTATCATACGACGTTTTTCAACACACTTGTGAAGAAAATAATACTAAAAAATCATTTTCATCAGTAAAAACGAGCTGTGAAAATTTTTTCACAATGGCGGGGTAAATTAAATCAGTTGCCCAATGCGCGCGCATCTAACAATTGCGATCGGCCATAGACTCAAACAATGAGGTTACTTTCTTTTTTTAGCTTTTCGCGGATAGCGTTTTAGCCACGTACAAAATGGGGAATTTCAAATTTTCTTTATTGCAGAGAAACAAAAGTTATATTTAAGGGGAAATTTTATTTATTTAACACATACAAGTTGCATGAAATGAGCAAGCAATATGTTAGGTTCTAGCATTTTGCTGAATTGTTTGACTAGAAGCTATGCCACAATTTATGTATTTAATGGATGTCATGGAAATAGTAAATACTACCCATATTATGTTATGGATATAGTAAGTACTACTTCCATGACAGGAATAGAAAGAGATTAATGTCGAATGGGACACTTTTAATTGATTAACAGTGTTACATTTTATTATACTGAAAATACTTCAATTTTAACTGGATTAGAATTAATGACTTATTTTATTAATTTTCATTGGATTGATTTGTGTTAGTTTAATTTAAAAGTATTTAAAATGAAGGCAGGAAACCATTAAAAAAAAAACTATAACTCACTTGTGAATAATAGCAATGAAAAAGTCACAGTTTGATTACAGGTATCATTATATGCCTAATTGCGGTGAAATTAGAGCCACTTTATGAGCAAGTGTGTTGAAAAAAATATTCTCGTTCTTCTACTTCTTCCTCGTATCGATGATTCCAAAATTAAATAATTATGTTATTCGACGACGTTATCATTTGCCTCACAAGGGTCTTTCAGGCAGTAGATGTGTTCAGAGAGCACGACAGGCATTGCTTGGGACACAGCTCCACAATTAAACTTTAGGGTGCACGGATGGCGCAGAGGTTGAGTTGACTGCTGCGCTACGTGTCGCTGCTCGATTCCCGCACGGAACAAATAGGTGTGCAAGTGGCGTATAGGTGACCTACAGATAGTTGTACCGGGTCTGGGTATGGTGTATGTGAGTTTATATATTTGTAAACGCACCCACGATACAGGAAGTAATTCCTAGTGTGGGGGCAATGAATTAAAAAAAAATAACCCTTGGTCAGTTGTTATTGCAAGAAATTTTCATTTAAGGAGAGGTTTTATAGACCCGCAAAAAAATAAATGGGGTTGCTGTAAAATTCAGAATGAAGTGCTAGGTACTGAGTTGAATTCAATGTAGAGTATTCTAGACAAAATTATCTTTAAACCTCAGTTACGTTTATACAATATGTATTCATTTTCATTAAATGAATAGTATGAAGTCGTGCTACATAGATCTATATAGGTAGCTACAGTATCTTTTTTTTTTTGTTTTGAAATCATCCTAAAATTTCTCCCGCGGGAGGGCGTTTCAGACTTTACTGATTAAAACCCACCCGTGTTCCTTCAGTTGCTTAAACCAGGGCCGCGGTAACTCTTTTTCAAATTTATCCGCAACCCAGACAGGCTTCGGTCCTTGCGGACCCCGTCAGTTTTGCTGACATGACAACTCTGTGAGGCGTGCGTGAAATACGACGCGCCGTCGACTCGGGCCTGGTCCTTGTCGGACGGCGAGCTATCCGTTACTCGCTGTCCGCAAGCCCGCGCCTATGGTGGCCGGGAATCGGCTTGCGCCTCTCGACGCCCAGAGCGTCTCCTGCGGTGGCTTGAGGCACGAGGGCGTCTCCGTTGCGTCTCCGTCACGCATTCCACCTCCTCCTTCGTGAGCATTACTGCTTCGCAGACGGAGGTGACAGCTTCCCATGCCGTCTGAACCAGGGCTGGACGCGAGAGGTGACACCGCCGATGGCCTCCATGAGGACACGGCGTTGCTTCGCCCAAGCGGGGCAGACCTCCACCGTATGCTCTACCGTGTCCTCCAGGCGATCCAAAAAATGGTGACACCCTGGCGGAAGGGGAGGTCGCTGTGTCGTGACGACATGGAGTCGCCTACTCCATGTCGTCATGAAATCCTGCCAGAGCTCTGTCCGCTGAGCTGTGATTTGTCGCGTTAACGGAGTTTCACCCAGACATTTCGCCTCCTCGTGCCGCACCCATATTTCACGAGGGACTTTTGCCTGCAGATCATTGGCGCAATCCAGCAAGGAGGCTCACCGAATAATCTTCACGCGGAGATCACCCGACGATATAGGGCGGTTTTGTAATTCACTTGCTCGTAGTATAGTTGGCGCTTGAAAGTAAATCATAAAAAGAAGATGCCAACAACTGCGTTATAAAGAATGAACGATAGACAAAAAATTTAACGCAGTTATTATAAATCTGTTTCCGTGACAGAAACAGTGTGAATATTGTTATAGTACCTATACATAATCAAATCAGCCGAAAGACGTCCACTTCTGGACATAGGCCTCCCCCAAGCGTCGCCACATTGACCGGTCCTGTGCGTCCCAAATCTAGCGGATACCCGAAACCTTCACCAGGTCATCCGTCTACCTGGTGGGAGGCCTTTCAACGCATCGTCTTCCGGTTCGCGGTCGCCACTCCAGAACTTTTCTGCCCCATCGGCCATCCGTTCTGCGAGCAATGTGCCCTGCCCACTGACCCTTAAGTTTGGCAATTCTTCGGGCTATGTTGGTAACCCTGGTTCTCTTGCGGACTCCATATTTCTGATTCGATCACGCAAGGAAACTCCGAGCATAGACCTCTCCATTGCCCTTTTAGTGTCTGTAAGCTTACTGATGAGGCATTTAGGTTATCACTGGCAACACACACTGGTCATAGACTTCCGTATTGAGGCACTGTAGTGAGTTGGACGAGAAGACACCGTGCAAGTGTAGTACATTGATTGTAGTACCCATAACTTTGAGAGAGTGATACCATGGGACCGTAGTTCTACTGAACATTTTGATAAGATCATTTCAGTGTAATAAAACCAGTGATTTAAAGTTTTGGTTGTGTCTCTGGGTGCTTTGCCCAAGCGTTATGTTCTTTAACCATAATAGGTATGTTATTATTCGATTGAGCTAGAAATTATTAAGCGCTCATCTCACGAACCCTCACAAGTGACTATGAGCTGTGATGTGAGTGATTTTAGGTATGTGTACCTGTATGATTGTTTATTACAATAAACCTTGTAATGAGTCTCACCGTAGACCGTAGACCAGCCGGATGGCTTTTGGTGACGCGTTCAACCGGCAGGCTGGTCGCCGCCTCGGAACGCGCCCATACCAGTGCCCCGTTAAGGGCCGTGGACCGCACGACCCCCGCGTAGGCGCGCCTAGGAGGAGGCGTTTAGACCCACCGGATTGGGCAGGAGCCGCTTTAGGGCAGCCCCGGGTCGTTAAAGTCTGGGAGCCAAACATCGGAAACGTTCCATGAAATTCCATCGGCTGTCGAGGACGAGTCCCAGGTACTTCATCGTTGAACCGACGACGATGTGAACCGCTCCTATCGTTCTTTAGAACGGTGGTGGTGCAATTCGAGGACCGTGAAAACAGCTACAGTAGAACTATTTTATCAATGTCCCTCGGCAAACTTCATGTTTCGTCAGTCGTCGGTTTTCTTACAGTTGCCCTTTGCACTTGGTGCAGTCCGGACGCTCTCAATCAACTAGGTAGTCAAGTATATATAGTTGTTAATACTCTTTTAACTTAAACTAATTTATTTAAAAATGGGAGGAAAGCTGCTAACGTTGCAAGAGAAAATAGTTTTATAGCTATATATAGTTCACACAGTAAACATCACACGTTTCGGTAATCAACACAAAACAACAATAATGTACTTAGTTCTGAATTCAAATTATTATACATGATTAACGTAGTATTTGATAGATATGTAAATTAGCAATCGTTTATATTCGGAAATGCGATGATTGCCGAGGGGCATTAAGAAAATAGTTGTATTGTACGTTTATAGAATATTAATTTTTCGAAAATTAATAGCATTAAGTCGTGCTGCACAATACCTTTACACAATGCTATTCAAAATACCTGTAATATCAAATTAGATTAATATAAACCACAAGCATGTTGCAAGAACATGTACATAATTAATGCTGCTGCAACTTTGTCCCTACACCGTAGCAGCAAAGCTCAAGAAGCCAAGGCTATGCAAAGTCTTTAACATGATCAAGATGTGTACCGAGTTAAAACATAGTTCCTACTAGCTGCGAGGTAGTTACAAACTAAGGGGAGCATTGAACATTGTTCGACTTAGCTTGCGAAACAAGCTCGCGGTTACTACGAAATTCCTTTCAAACCTTCAATATTTTTACCGTTAAACTATATGGAAAATTAAGGAGCTGATAACAAAACATAGTATAGATAATGGCAACTTATATCCTGCTACTAATACAACGCCAAATTTTATGCATGAGTATACTCATGCAAAAAATTGAAAAATAAAGCAATGAAAAAAATATGGGTGGATGAATAGAATAGAAAACATTTGTTCGACATAGACGCAATACAACAGCGACAATGACTGAGAAATAAAACATAGTGATTAATATAATAGATAATGAGAGATGATCATAATGGTACGATGGATTTATGCTTCTCTTTCACTCAAAAACTACTAAACGACTTTTGATAAAACTTTACATTGGCTATAATTTATAAAGATACAAGAACAAATTTAAGTCGTTTAACGAGTATTTAAGTCGGTATAAGTAACTATAGATATTCAAATATTATGAACATACACATTTTGGCCTTAGATCTTTAAAAATCCTTCCTCAGTGCTTATTATGGAGCTTAAAAATATTATGAACATACACATTTTGGGCTTTAGACCTTTAAAAATCCTTCCTCAGTGCTTATGGAGCTTAAAAATATTATGAATATACACATTTTGGGCTTTAGACCTTTAAAAATCCTTCCTCAGTGCTTATGGAGCTTAAAAATATTATGAATATACACATTTTGGGCTTTAGACCTTTAAAAAGCCTTCCTCCGTGCTTATGGAGCTTAAAACTTTCATGCTTCTAAGTTCAGCGATGAGGCTGTCAGTCAATATACTCAACAACTACAATACACTCTGACCTCGCTCACGGGTTAAGCCAGATTTAGAATATTCGTCAAAAATAAGGTTTTAGTTTTGAATCAAGATTGTCTATATAGTTTCTAAGTATGGCAAGAACTACATTTTATAGTTGACTAGCTGACTCGTCAAACTTTGTTTTGCCATAAAAACACCAAACATTCATCTACCCTACCTATCCCACCATACCTACCCTACCCTACCTACATACCTACCCTTCCTATGTAGGTAAGGTAACAATTTTTTTTCTTAAGAGCCTTCTCCTAACAATACACATACGTAAGTCCATCAATGCCTATTTGTGGCCAATGCTTGTACAGTGCTGTTCTCAAATAATGCGCGGAAATTAAAACTAATAAGTAGTTCCTCGAACTCATTTTGTCATCAATGACGAACAACAATAATTGTACCCGCGTTAGTGTTCATTTGTTCGGCAAACAGCCCGTTTTAACCTAACCTAACCTAGCGTTATTTTGATATTTTTTCAATTAACAGCGTTCTATTTGCAAACCAGTTCAAAATTTAAATAAAACCTTTGATAAGTTACCTCCTTGGTTGCCATGTATCGGAGTAAAATATCATTCCATTTTTAAATTACGCGGCAGATATGAGTTTACTATGCAATATATTTGGCCGCTAGACACGACAGATATGGATTTTCATACAACTTTTTCCGGCCGCTGCTCGCATGTATATGGCCAGTACAGCAATTGCGATTTATATCGGAGAAGGTTGTCAAAATAATGCTTAAATTTCCAAGCATGTTTGAGAAAAACATATTTTTCTGCTTAATTATACCTTTGTAAAAATTATCCCACTGTCCGTTTCCACTCCAGGCATTTATTATTTCGCGGAGACCTCCTTCGTCCAAGGCTGGCCACAAATTTATATTGCAAAAGGTGGTCTGTCTGGCTGTATGCACTTATGTTACCTTCGGTTAAGGCTGGTCCATCCGATGACTGAATAATTAATGTTTCATAACAGTCTGCTCTACAAAATTACCTTTTCTAGGAACAGATTTAATATATTCATTTTGGTATTCCACTGCCTTTTTTTTAAAAGGAACATAATAGCTTTATTGCTATTCTGTGATGGCTTAAAGAAATAAAAATTAGATTTCTTTATAAATACTGTGAGGCCACTTGTCAGAGGGTTGCCTTAAGACACCAAAAGAACTGCAAGCGACAATATAGTTCTTTACACTAATAGGCACAAAGGAAGTTTACAGCTGAACTATTAATAACACGTGTCATGTTAATTATATTCGTGGTATATTCCGACTAAGTTGTCAACGTTCGCAGTTGAACACACCCTTTAATACATTAAGCCTATTATTATGCAGTTGCAATATTACTTCACCAAGTCAGCTTAACTGTTTAAATTTTGTCACTAATTGCTTCCGTTGATGGATAACCGATAAGATTAATATCTTACAAACTCATTATTTATCTCGATTTTTTTTTTAATACAATTAAATGCTGTTCGTTAGAAAGCTCATTTTATAACCTTCGTTATTCTAAGTGGAGTTCTTAAGAAAACAAGAAATGAAAAACATCACCGAAAAGTCGTAAAATTATAGTTTTTCTTTTATACATTTTTATTTAATTTTGTGTAT
This sequence comes from Orthosia incerta, assembly GCA_948252205.1. Taxonomy (NCBI): domain Eukaryota; kingdom Metazoa; phylum Arthropoda; class Insecta; order Lepidoptera; family Noctuidae; genus Orthosia; species Orthosia incerta. The sequence goes on from OX411741.1 coordinate 40,522,500, forward strand.
ACAAAATTAATGTCATTTATTAAGAGGCCGACTGAATTTCCTTAGTAAAAAGTCATATTTCGTGGTTTGGCACTCGTCTCTTGCCTCCTCCAATATTGGACCAATTTAAAAGATATTCCATAAACTGGTAAAGTAAGATATGTACTATGTCCCTATGTTTTCCTTTTTTCATTTATATTTGTCAAATTTGCACACTAACTGAAACACTCAGAGACGTTAACGGTTACTTAAATCTCTCCTTAGTATAGATTTTCAGTACAAAATCTTTACTAAGTAGCGCCTTAAGTAACCATTAAATGTCTCTGAGTGCGGCAGTAAGGCTTTGTTGACTGCGCAATTTTGAGCATTTTTTGAGGGCTCTAGTGCTTCTAAAGATAATATATCATCAAAAAGGAATTTTGGCCTAGATCGTGACAAAATATTTTCTTTCTCTAAAACATGTTTTGCTGAAATTAGGTTACCTCATTACATTGTAGAAAAACATAAAAAACTACCCGCAACCTAACTATTTAGATAACGAAAGAAATCCATATTATTCTTAACTAGACAAAACTTGTCTGTATAGAAGGGTAGGAAAGTATAGAGTTATTTTTTTATCTTTCAGAGGCTGAAAAACGTAAAAATAATTGCAAATAAAAGTCTGTTTGAACAATAGCCTTTGCTTGCACAACTCGTTGTAATGTAGGGAACTACGGCTTTTTTTCATCAACATGATCCCATATTGAACATTGTACATATTCATGAGTTCATCCCCTTTAACTACCTCGCTCTCTAGCACGGTCGATTGATCACCATCACAGGCTTTTGGCATCCAAAAATGCAATAACAGTGAGCTGCACTTGTTTTATCATAGTTTTAATATCGTTTCAGACCGTCCATCCATGTTTAGAACAAGTTTATAAGGCCACTCACCGGACCTTATATACTAGGCATATTTTGAGTAGCTTTCGTCTATACCACGGTATCAGCGGTTACCATTTACCATCGTGATACGCAGAATCAGAAATGAAACAAGAGTATTTCCGTTTCTCCGCAAGTTTGCATGACAGATACATTCATCTGCATAATATGTATATCTGGCATTTCGCAACGGAGATATATGGATGGTTTCTATTCTGTTTGATTATGATTATTTATCATCCTCCTGCTCCACCCCAATGTTTTTGTGGTCTATGCAGCCAGTCTTCTGTTATTCTATCTTTAGGACACAAAATGTCCATATTCATACAAATTACTAGAGTTTTAATCCAAATAATTTTATTTGAATTTAGAATATTCTAATAAGTTACTTCCCAGCTCAAAGACTTTCACAAATAAGGCTCAATATGTGTAAAGCTTTGAATGATGGCAATTTAGACCTTCGTCATATTAAAAGCATTTTCTTGCGAGGAGCTGAAAATGTGAGTTAAAATCAACAACAAAATATTCTCATAAATTTAACCTGAAAACAGGCTTGGTCATAAACTTAGGGCTGTCACAAAAGCCACTTATGGATTTTATGTTTTTAATTCAGAACCTCGCAGTGACAGCGTAATGGCCGATTCATGATGGTTGATTGGCTGTCACATTGACAGCTCAACTGTCATGCTCGTGATGACTTATCCTAGAAAATATTTATTTAAGATCGATTTTAGTATAAATTATGGATGTTTGTCGTCGAAGTACTATTATTTCGAATGACAACGTGTCTATTTTTACTCAAAGTAAAATCTTTTTACTAAATAATTAATGTTGTCTTTCTGTTAATATTTGTTTCTAACTAAGCCGGCGACATACTTACAAATAAAGACAGATTCAAGGAACCAACAAATTGAGTCTTCAAGCGAATTAAAAAAGAACAAAAGTAGGCAAAAAGAATTGTTGTTCAGTCTCTTCTCTTTTAATTCATAAATTATAATAAAATTATAGTAGTATCCATTACACCACCACCCGTGCTTATTACATACCCAAGATTTCAATCAAAACTTCATTGGAACCTTAACTGAAAGCATTAATCTAGAATTCTAGATTTATTGGATCCCAAGTACTCCAATGATGTTTGTAAAAAACGCTTGGAAAAATGTTAGGTGTTGGTTTACTCTATTGCAAAAAAGATTGGATTTTATTGGATTAGAACTAGCCACGCCATTTAATCACACTGTAAACCTTTTATTCCACAATATTTTTCACACACTGAAAGATAGACGGAAAATGTGAAAAAATTGCATGGCTTATCTATCCAGCAAAACTGGAAATTATTTAATAGTTACCAAAGTTTTGGTTACGTTGTAATTATTGGGAATCGCGAACTTTGACTTACTAGCAACAAAATATTTTTCTACTTGTTAATTAGGCTTGTATTATTTATAAAAGTTTATTTTCTAATAACTAAAAGTTTGCTTGTAAAAGTTACAAAACTGTTCAATTATTCCTATTTTCCAATGTACTGTTTTATTCTATCCAGGTGCTATTTTGAACGATACGTAAAACATACAAATATCGATAAACTTGCTTTCCTCTGGGGTTGAAGTTGCATAGTTATTCTATGGACTCGTTCCCTTCACGAAATATACGGCACCACACCAAAACCGCGCCGCATCGTGCGGAAAACTTACGGCATTCTATCTCCGCACACGGTTTGATGGAAATTCTGCTGCATTATATCACCCAATTTCTTTAGAAAGAAAGAAAGAAAAATATTTATTTGTGACCCGCACAGGAGACACGAGATAAGCAAAACGCAAACAATAATAAAATATAAAAAACCCCGTGCGAGACCAAAAAGGCTCCTATCTCAGCATGTGCAACGATATTAAAAAGAAAATATCACTGCGCTGATATTCTGATAGGGCCCACTGTTGATGCCACGGACACACTCACGGAACGAAACATACAATATAGCACGCTGTTCATATCAGATCACCTTAGTTGTCTTCTACCTAACGGTATCTGATGTCAACGAGTTTAATGAAAGCCGATAAAAACTACACCCTTGTAGACAAGCAGTCCAAAGAATCGTCGCTTGGAAACTGATACAACATTCAGTTGGAAGTTGAAATAACGTTTAAGCATATTATTACAAAAGGAAGGCAGGCGAGAACTAACCATTTAATTTTAAAGCTCTGTAATATTACGTGAAAGAGGATATGCGAGCTCATTTAATTTGTTCATATCTGAATTTTCTGGTAAATTTTAGCGGAACATGTAAAAGTAGCGCTTTAAGTAAAAATAGCTTAGCTTTGAAATTTTCAAAGCTAAGCTATTTTTATTCCGGTTTTGGATGTGAGTCATTTCATTAAAACAATAAGCAACATTTCACCGCTAATAGTATTAAGGCTGCAACTTCGAAATAAACTGCTAACTAGGATTTAACTTGTTAGACGTCTCGCCAGGCTACCAGTTATATTTGTTGAAATCAGTTTGAAATATTTTAAACTATAAATAGTTTATTTGAGTTAAAATGTTCTAATCATTAAGTAAATAGACTTTTCGTTAGGTATTAAAACTTCTCACACTTTTGATCACAATTTTTTTTATGAAATTAGACCTCTGCCCAACCCTTTGAGGAATACAGGCGTGATATTATAAACTTAGACAGATGCAAGGAGTTTTACTTATTTATACTTCTTGCTTTGCTACAACCGCGTAGTTCTCGTAGACGATTTGAATGCTACGCCGTAGCAATCGCGTAGCGGCTGCGTAGCAAGAATTATAATTTTGCCTACATTAGAAAACGATTTTTATCGGGCTATTCGGATTACAAAAAAAACCTGAATTAGGATACTGTTTTAAAAATATAATTAAATTTCTATTTTATCTTGTAAGATAAAATTTCAGGCAAAACATTTAGATTTTCGAGTAAGCTGTCCCTATTTCTGCAATGATTTAAACTAAGACAGAACTGTCAAATCAGTTATTATTTAGAGCTAGTCTTGTAAGATCTAGTTTTAACAGATCTCTCTTTAGTAATTTCGTCAAGTACCATTTATATTTTAACTTTTAACAACAGGCACCTAACACAAAAATATTAGTTAGAGTAATAAATTCCTATTTGAAGTAAGTACGACCGTTTACGGATCGAAAATGTTGATTCTGCCAAAGAAAACGTTTAACGCATAAAATGGTCGTTCACGAAGATATTTATGGGACACCAATATCCGCCGTGAATGTGCAGAGCGGGGAGGACGTGATTCTGCGAGGGCGATATACTCTCACGTCATAACTACCGGCATGGTATATCGCTTGGAGAAAACGGTAAAAATGTATGGCAAATTTTAAGGTATAATAACATTTTTAGGCAGGCAATTAACATTGTCGTTAATCTTAACTAATATTAATATTAAAAACAGATTTTTTTTTATGTTTGTTAAATTCTTTTGTAAGTAGTTTTAGCCCAGTAAAAATCGACACAAAAAAGCCTAAAATAGCAAAGCATGATGAGTTATAAGTAGAACCGGTCCACAAGGCGCGATGCGTTGCGTTGACGCACAGTTGTGGCTAGTGTGAGTGATAAGTTTACCCTAGTTTTAAATTATTGTTTTCCTAAAGGGTTTTATTGTTAGAGGTTTAGAATTTACAATGAAATAAAACACGTAAAAATAAAATTCTGAAATGGTACCACGGTTGACTCGAATGGAGCGTATTCGGGTTGTCCAATTTTCGACCACTTTATTTAGCAAAGTTTAAACAGATGAGACTCATTTTTGGTTGAACGGCTACGTCATTAAGCAGAATTAGCGAATTAGGAATGCAGAAAAGCCAAAAGATTTTGCTAAGACGCCATTACATCCATTAAAAGTCACTGTTTGGTGCGCTTTGTAGTCAGGTGGAATCATTGGCCCATATATTTTATATATGACGCCGGTCACAATGTTGCCGTCAATAGAGACCGCTATAGAGCCATGATTGCCGACTTCTTTGTTCCTCAGTTGAATGGTATTGATGTGGCAGAGCTTTGGTTTCAACAAAATGGAGCAACATGCCACATAGCGCCAATTTATTGAGGGCAACATTTGATGATCGATAATTTCGCGTAATGGACCAGTTAACTGGTTTCTACGATCATTTCATCTCACACCTATGGATTACTTTCTTTGGGGATATGTTAAGTCACTAGTCTATGCAGATAAACCACAGACATTGGACCACTTGGATGTTAACATTCGCCGCGTTATTACCGATATACGGCCCCAGTTGCTTGATAAAGTGATCGAGAATTGGATATGCCGATTACGATTCATTCCAGCCAGCCGTGGCGCTCATATGCCCAAAATCATATTTAAGCACTAATGACATAAGAAAATCTTTTAAACAAAGCCAATACCATGTCAATCAAACCTTAAAAAACACCCTTTATAAGTGAAACGTAGCCACGGCTGGCATTCCTCGATGAGCTGGGGTGGATCGAGTAAGGAAGACGAATCCCATCCGTACGCAAAATACGCGCTTAGACGTGGAGCTGCGGACACCAGCCCGTCTTAACTTAACTTAAATTAAGTGAATAAATTTATTTTATACCATTCCCGCTCTATAAAGCTTATTTTATTCACTGAAAACAGTGAATAAAAAGCACTTTTAAGCTGGGAACAAATTATCGGACGTGGCTGACGGACGGGACTTACAGCCGCGACTGTTATGTGTGCACAGTCGTTTGGGACGCGGATTGCGGACGCGTCCGAGCGCTTATTCCATAGATAATATAGCTTATTCAACGGAGATTACGTTTGTGTAGAAACATGTTGAGTAGTGAAAGTAAGGACGCAATTCTCTGCTGCGAACACACTCGATAAGTTTTCTTCCATTTTTATTGGTAACCTCGCACGCACGTGCGAGATATCGCGTAGTCAGAGTTGTATTGACGCCGGGACGCGTCCCACACCCCGTGCACACCATCCACGAACGTTTTCGGCTGACAAAAACATCCAGCGGGCTAGATCTCTATAGGACGTCCGAACGCCAAGGTCACGTCCGCGACATATGTCCGATAGTTTGCACTATGTAATGAACATTCATTACACAGATACTCTATAAGTCGCGGCTGTCAGTCGCGTCCGTCAGCCGCGTTCGATAATTTGTTACCAGCTTTAATCACTGTTTTGGTGTTTGAATTTAGAACACACCAATATATATTCGACCTCCATCTCAGTGCTATACTACTTCCTTGCGCATAAATTACTCGATACAAACTCCTTGTGCTAAGAATTTCAAACTCCATCATGGATTTAATTTTGAGTTTGTTTATAAGTGAAATGTAACCACGGCTGGCATTCCTCGATGAGCTGGCGTGGATCGAGTAAGGATGACGAATCCCATCCGTACGCAAAATACGCGCTTACACGTGGAGTTGCGGACACTAGCCCGTCTTAACTTAACTTAAATTAAAAGAATAAATTTATTTTTCAACACACTTTCATGCAACTTCGTATTTAAATAGATAATTTCAACTTGTACGTGCTTAATAAATAAAACTTTCACTGAAATGTAAATTTTATTTGCTGTGTAATAAAGAAAAATTGAAATTCTCTATTTTGTACGTGGCTAAAACACTATCCACGAAAAGCCAAAAAAAAAAGAAACCTCATCCTTTTAGTCTATGGTGGATCGCCATTGTTAAATGCGCGCGCATAGGAAAACTGATTAATTTTGCCCGCCATTGAGAAAAAAAACTCACAACTCGTTTTTACTGTTGAAAATGATTTTTTTGTATTATTTTCTTCACAAGTGTGTTAAAAAACGTCGTATGATACACGTGTGTATTGATGATTACCGTCCTCGGCTCTCTTAAGACCCTTTACCTAACGGCTCGGGTCTCAATGGCGCCTTAGCGGTAATCACCAATATTACACACTAGTACCATAATATACTATTTTATGAAAATAAAATATATTTTGCTAGAATACAAAAATACGCAAAAAAAAACGAAATGTGGTTACTGAGTACACAAACAACTGAGTAGGTACACCCCTCCCGCTTTGCCTCGGGGGCTGCAGTTAGTAGTGTGTGCGTTGTGTCGATGCAGCGCACCGTGTTGACATTATGTATGTAAAACGACGCAGCATCAGCGCTACGTCGACGCAACGCGCTCTGTAGACCGGTTCTTATAAATCTGATTACAAAACATATTTTACTAAAAGAAAGTTACACTTTGCCGAGTGTCGTCACAAAATTGCACGGTTACGGTAACCTAAAATAATTATTTGATTATATTAATTACTCATTTAAACATCGAAAGAAAATGATCTTTATCTTGATTACTAAAGTAGATACATCTACTTAAAATCAAATCTTAATCAAATGAAACCTTCAACAGTGAATCAATAATGTATTTACGTCAGAAAGTTTAACATAGCAGCTCATTAACCTATCCAGTACTATCTTTCAATCTTGCACACCGTACTTAAAAATACTACCCACATATCCCACCTTTCTATTTAAAACGTCGTTCATGTTTGGGACCAACCTGTGTCCGTTGAACCCCGCCACTTTGCGTGGGACGACTTGGGACGGCGTGGGACGAAACGGACGATTTGGGGCGAGTTTCGATCCGGGTTCATTCAACACGCACTGCGAATATTGCCGAATGGCTGTAGTATTTCTAGTGCCTTTCAGCTGAAATATTTTGTTACGGCTGATGAATGATGATACGTTTTAAGCTTTGATGCTTGACGCAATTGTATGCTTATAGATTTGGGTCTGCCAAAAGGCGCGTGATGTTTTTTTTTTAACCCATTAAAACATATCCTGTGTTATGGTACCGTAAAGTTCGGTTTAAAGAAATTTATTTCTCATAAGAACTTATAGTCCACTTATAATGAGATACAAGTACAATTTCCTCTAGAGTATTAGAAGCTATAGTGATAATACGTGTTTCTTAAGCTTATTTTTAAATGCATTCACGTTATCGCAATCTTTTATCTCGTCCGGCAATCCATTGAACAGCTGTGCTCCTTCACATAATAAAGTCTTTCTACCGTAATTAGTGCGTACACTAATGACTTCAAGTTTGTTTGTATATCTATTCCTCAGGTTATATAACATTGTTTTTTTCTTTATTTGTAAGTTAGTTTGTATTGAGTTAGTAGTTATGTTTTTAATAAGAATGCAGGTGTAGTAAATGTATAGTTGTCTAATGTTTAATAGTTTTGTTTTTTCGTATACGGTCTTTGTTGGTGTGAGGTATTGATAATGGAACAGAGTTTTAATTATTTTATTTTGAAATCTTTGAAGGGAATTTATACCGTTTATACTTGGACGTAAAGATCAATTTATCTGAAGTTTACATCAAAATAAATTGGCAACGTTATTGCCCATGATAAACAAAGTGTCTAGGCTAGATTTCATAGGAAAAAGTTCTAATCCCTTTGATTAATAAAACTACCACAAAATATTTTTACCTAAAGAAAACCTGAAAAGAATTAATATCCCAGTACAATATCTCTGTAGTACTGGGCACAGGTAACCAGCTTTATACCAGTCCAAAGCACGTTTCTGCATTAAGATATCGCTCCGACCGTCAAACGATAGTCTCTTCAGATGCTGCTTGGCTATAAAACTAATAGTCAATACCATCAGCTAACCCAATTGTAATAATATTTAATGTATAAATTATATCTAGTACTTGTTTTTTCCTTTTCAGTTAATTACTTTTTAGCAGTCAGGTTTTTTGTTTATCTAATATTTTTTTTATTTCAGCCTTTTTAGTTTTAGTAATGAACGAGTTCTCCTAATTAGTTATGTGGTAAAAGATTATTTTATTCTGCTATCAAAGTTACGCTTATCTTGAATTTGTGCCAAAATAGGAATATAAAAGTGGCCTATTTTGTAGCTTTCAATAGATACTCATATATGACAAATCCAATGACACCTCATATGTCATAATCCGTCAAGCGGTTTGGGCTGTAGAGCATGCTATAGAAATGGATATACATACGTACATACATACGCTCGAAAAACATTACCCTGCTCCCACAGTCGGGTAAAAACAAGCGCACGCACACAATGAACTTTGTATACCTATCTTACTGAAGCAATATCGGAAATATGGAATTCACGGTCAGAAGCAGGTACCTATTCTAGCTAATAGCCAATTGGGTTAGCTGATGGTATTGACTATTAGTTTTATAGCCAAGCAGCATCTGAAGAGACTATCGTTTGACGGTCGGAGCGATATCTTAATGCAGAAACGTGCTTTGGACTGGTATAAAGCTGGTTACCTGTGCCCAGTACTACAGAGATATTGTACTGGGATATTAATTCTTTTCAGGTTTTCTTTAGGTAAAAATATTTTGTGGTAGTTTTATTAATCAAAGGGATTAGAACTTTTTCCTATGAAATCTAGCCTAGACACTTTGTTTATCATGGGCAATAACGTTGCCAATTTATTTTGATGTAAACTTCAGATAAATTGATCTTTACGTCCAAGTATAAAAAAAAAATTGACACAAACACAGGTTCAAATCTATCTATTTAATTTTCTTTGTCAGTCAAGAGTTATCAAAGACTACATAACCCAGTTTGATAAATAACTTACTAACGGGTACTTATTACTCCTGAAAAGCATTCGCTCAAGGCAGTAATTAGTGTTCTCAATTTCATAATTAGTTTTTCCTCGACCAAGCTCCGAACGGAAATACAAAGTTAAAATCTCCAGATGCGAGACCGCTTTCATATTTCTGCTTTTATTTTAAAAAACAAACGACTTCGCGAAGGTTTTCAAAATGATAAACCTCTTTTTAATGTTGTATATTTGAAAATAGTAACTTGTAAGCGAAAAGCAAAAAGGTGTTTGCATTTGAAGGAGATTTAGTTTTCAGTTCCTTTACTGTAAAAGGAACTGAAAACTAAATCTCCTTCACACAAGTAGAATCGTATTTGTGAAAGACTATACCGGAACTTATCGTATTAACAAAGAACATTTTTTTATTCGTAAGATACTACAGTCCATTTTACGATGCATTCGCATATCAAGATACAACGGCCTTTTTTCACTTGCCGAGTCATGTCGAACAAACTGAATTGTAAAGTATAAAATTTACATTAAAAAGTTTTAACTGAAGAATTCTGTGTAAAGGCGAAAAGAAAGCTTTATTTTGTGGATTTCTCTTTTGCTGTTTATTTTAAAATATCTGGTTCAAAACTCAGTTTTAGGAAAATATTATTTGTCCAATAAAATAAAATGTCGGCAACCGCTTGTAATAAATGTACACTTCTTAGTCTCAATGAATACTTAATAAAGTGTTTATTAAAATAGACGATAATTATGAAATTAATTGAGATTCATCCTCGGACAATCAATTCGTTTAGTTGGAAATGAGGGCTGATCCGGGTGGAGCCACGAAGTAAGCTGTACGCATCCAACAATTACAAAGCTGGAATTAATACAATATTTAATTGAATCAACTGCAAAATAAATTAGTCCTTTGAGTACCTGGATTTTAACACGAGTAGTTATTATGGACTCTTCATTAAATTCACTATGCACTGTAGTGGAAAAGCTCTTCATCAGTATTCATCAGTTGATTTTAACAAATAAAATTGCCGTAATTGCCATACAACCGGTTTTAAAATTATGCTAGTGATTAAAATATGAGATCAGTTGGAACTGTAAAGAATTTTGTAAAAGAAAATGATAAATAAGATGAAATGGCTGCCTTCCCATCACCAAAAAGAGTAAACAAGACCAAACCATTTGGTTTAAATTTTGACGATTTTGACTATTGTGTCTTAAATAAAATGATTTACACTTTATGGAACTACCTTGTTTGAGGACTTTAAAATCTAAGTTAGTTGAGGCTATCCTATTTGTATATGTATGTTAGTGGAGGCTGTCTGGAGACATTAAGATTTTTTTAAAGATATTGGATTTCAACATAAAAACCGGCCAAGTGCGAGTCGTACTCGCGCACGAAGAGTTTTTCCAGTGTGGCGTCAACTATGTATGTATAGGGACACCCTTTAATTTTCAACATTTTTTTATTTTTTGTAATCGTTTTTATTTGTGTTGCAAAATTTCGTGATTCTAGGTCAACGGGAACTACCATATAGTTTTGATAATGATTATTTAAATTAAAATGTGAGGACAAAATATAGACACTATGAACCAATGTTTGTTTCACACATGGAAAATTTTATAATAAATACCTGTTAGAGCTGTGAAGAAACTGATCATTCCATCGCTAGTGAACAATTTTTTTCGCAAATTTTGAGTTCCTCCTCCCATTCCTCCCAGCTTAGTCCAATTGTGGGCGAATCCTATCTATACGCATCAAGATCGTCCGCTCATCTTCGCTTGAGTCTACCGCGATGTTGATGGATATTTTTTGGGACCCGCATTGTGGTTAATTTGGCCCATGGGCCGTTTGATATACGATAGACGTATCCGGTCCAGTGCCGTTTTAGGTTGCCTGCTTTTTGGGTGACGTTGAAGATTTGTGTTTTAGATATTGTATAAAAAATACCAATAGTGTGATTAGAGAATATAAAAACAGGATATTAGTTAACAATTCCAGTACTAGAATTATGCCAAAATAATCTCGTGGTTTAGGGGCCCTCTTTGGAGGCACGGGTGTTAATAAAATTTAAACAAAATAAAATAAAAAAATATTTTAGTTACTTGTATAGGTACTTTTATACAATTATTGACGTGGCTTTTAAAAATTAAGAACATGGTATCAGCGACACCAAGAAGCAGGTAGTTTATCTTCGTTCTAAAAAAAGCAAGCAATACTCATGATTGTTACAATATTCTGTAGTGCTAAGATGGTTTTATTAAATAAGGATACTCGTATGAAAGATAAATTGTAGCAATACTTTCCAACACTTGTTGGATAGCCTTAGGGAGTCGGGTTTGCGATAAGGAATAAAATCGCCATGGAAGATGTTATAGGATTTCATTTTCCGTTTTATTTCGCTGCGTATGGATCCTATAGTTAGTTTATGAAATTGTGGCATATGCTTTATTTAATTTTTCTCAACAGAAGCCAATCGGCTTTTCATTAGGTTTTAGAGAACTTTGACCAATGTAGATATTGGCAATATATAATTATATTGCTACATTCAGTAGTAGCGTTAGTGAAACAAATTATAAAATTAACTAAACCTTTTTACAGTATTATTTATAATAAAATATTGAACACTGCCTCCTATAGTTTTATTTCGAGTTGGTACTTCTTCATTGTTTGCATAGAGCTTTAATCTAACTAAAGATAATTTTGACTTAGATCTGGCGTGCACAATTTTGTGTTCTTGAAGTGAAAACTTTTTTAACCGCGCTAAGCAATTTTTGGTAGGGGCAAAACTCTTGGGTTCGCGTTAGTGACAGGAAAGTAAGGTTTCCCTTTTGTTTGCAGTCCCCATGAATACGTAGTTTTAGCGGCTTCGTCGCAAAATGTCCCTTTTGCAAAATGTCCCCTAGTCGCAAAATGTCCTTTTCGTAAAATGTCCCTTTCGCAAAATGTCCCTATCGTAAAATGTCAATGGCAACGAGGCGACATTTTGCGAAAGGGATATTTTGCGACGAAGCCTTTTTAGCTAGTAATTGCCAAATGCCTGAAACTCTAGACAACGTGACATTCTTTAAGTGAAAACAATGACAAAGCATAAAATGGGACTTGTCAATCCTAAAAAAAGAGAGTTTGTTTTAACAATCGTTTTTATTTATTTATTTTACATACTTCAGTACACAAATATCAGTGCTGCCCTGGCTTTTCTACTAGGAAATGCTGTAACACCAGAGCCAGAAAAAAATTGTTGATGAAATGTCTCACTGTCGACGGCTTCTTGTCTTGCAATTACAAACCAAATTTATAATAATCTTCTTCCACAGCGATGCTTAACGACAATGGACCTAACATCTCTCGGGGTCGGCTCTTGTGTCGGCACCGGGATGTATCTCGTGGCAGGGATGGTTGCTCGGAAGTTCGCAGGGCCTGGAGTAGTCATCAGTTTTATCATCGCCGCCCTTGCCTCGATCTTCTCCGGTAAGTTAATGAATTAAATGTTGCTTTTTATTCACAAAAATTATTGTAACCGATAGACACGTGGACCTAGGCGTTTTTTATTGATAGGCTCGCCTTGATCCCTATCTCACATAATAGTGATCGATGATGTGGTCGACCACGCCTCCCCTAAGCTTTGTCATATTGACCGGTTCTATGGTTCTCGTATTCAGCACGCTCACTTAGATCATGTAAAGGGATGAATTTCACATTTGCACTTTCTTATATAAGTTAAGACACTTACTAACTAAGCTGAACAATGAGAAATGTGAAGTTAAAATAAAAACGAAAATATCTAGACAAAAACTATAAATCAATGAGATTACAAAACGACAAACATGTAAGTGTTAATTTTACCAGTGCAACGCCCAAATGAAACGGACAAAATGGTCAGTAACTATGTATGTAAATAAAAAAACATTCAAATGTTCAACATTTGAAAGAAATATTATACAAATACACAAGTACGTACCCACTGCTCCACTGTGCCATTTCTGTGTCATATTTCTCGAGAGAACCTTTCCAAACCGACTGATAGCACTTATCGCGGATCAGGGGAAACGCTTTCTTCCTTAAATGTAGAATCAAAAAGGGACACCTTTTTTTTGGTTATGTTTATAATATAACGCACATTCTTGGGACTGTTAGACATGGTTCCAGCACATAATTAAATAGTTGAATCTGTTAAAATTGTTTTGTTGAAAACTACGTTTTTGAAATAATATCTACTAACAACTAAAGGCACAAATGTACAATGTAAAGAAAATTTACGAAGACGAGGGTCACAACATGTTCCACCATTAAAGCAATAATGTTATTAAATATAATAGCTTAAATAATCCGGGCGGAGATTTGATGTCGATCTTTTTATGACATTTTTAACAAAAAATTGTCTTAAATTTGTAAAATATCCCACAACCCATCAGTACACTTATTTTTATACAATGAAGGAAAAAAAACGTTTTCCTGTAATTATGTTAAGACAATGGTACTTAGTTTGATGTAAAGTAAGTACGAGTAAATGACAGCTTACTGGTCTTTTTACCCCTGTATACAATGTAATATTGTATTTTTTTCTATTTTCCCTAAGCTGTAAACCGCTTGAAGAGACAGTCTTCAAAAAACATTACGATTTAATAGGAATTGCGAATTAAAGTGCTGTCTAAAATTCGCAAATTTTTAATCCTACAGTTACCTAGTCACATGCCTGTGTATATGAAATGGTCCCCGATAACGTGAATAAAAAGTTCGGTTACGGTTTTAACATTCCAATCGGCCCTTTTAAAGCGCGGTAACTACGGATCGTTTGATTTTGAGTGGAAGAGCACATTTTGATAGCTGTAATTGAATGCCACTTTTAATTGATATAAGTAAGCGCCTACGATGCACTGCAGGTAAGGAGGCACTACGTGATGTACTAATGCCGACCTAATCGCATCCGAGGTCAGAGAGTTAAAGGCGATGATGATATCCAGACTTACCGCCAACGCCACCCCGCCCCGGGACACCACCTGTTCCGACAGCAAGCGGACACGTAGGATCGCATCCATTGTAGAACGCTGCTGTAGGGAGCCATAATGGTAATCAGCGAGGTCAGGACCAACCCGCGACAGGTACTCAACGTATTCATACATCATCATCATATCAGCCGAAAGACGTCCACTGCTGGGCATTGGTCTCCCCCAAGCGTCGCCCCATTGACCGGACCCGTGCGCCCTGCATCCAGCCGATCCCCACAACCTTCACTAGGTCATCGGTCCACCTATTGGGAGGCCTTCCAACGCAATGTCTTCCGGTTTGCGGTTGCCACTCCATAACTTGTCACCCCCATCGGCCATCCGTTCTGCGAGCAATGTGCCCTGTCCATTGCCACTTAAGTTAAGCAATTCTTCAGGCTATTTCGGTAGCCCTGGTTCTCTACTCTGAGCTTAGCCCTCTCCATTGCCCTTGAGGTGACTGTAAGCTTTCTGATGAGGCCCATTGTAAGCGACCACGTCTCAGAGCCATAGGTCATAACTGGCAACACATACTGGTCATAGACTTTCGTCTTGAGACACTGTGGTAAGTTGGACGAGAAGATACCGCGCAACTGCCTGAACGCTGCCCAGCCGAGTCGGATGCGACGGTTGACTTCTTTCTCAAAGTTGGGCCTACCCAACTGGATCGTTTGTCCCAGGTAGACATAATCATCCACAACTTCGAGTGTAGAGTCCTTGATAGGAGTGCGTATAACATGGGCATTAAACATCAGCTTTGTTTTGTCCATGTTCATCTTAAGACCCACTCTTTCGGATGCTCTACTGAGGTTATCGGGCATGGTGCTGAGGTTCCCCATAGTCAATATATCGTCGGCAAACGGAAGGTGAGTGATGTCTCGCCATTGACGTTGATACCTAACCCTCTCCAGTCCAGAACCTTGAAACTATCCTCCAGTGCAGCGGTGATCAGTTTTGGAGATATGACGTATCCCTTTTAGTGTATACAGGTTGACTTTTAATTCGATGGCAATCGTTAAGGTGATAAAAGTACTTTTTCCAAAACTGAAACATGGAAAATTAGTAATTCCCCACATTTTGTCTAGTTATGTTAACTTACTGAACAGCAGATTCTTCTTTCATAATTCAGATATGGTCCCATAGCGAAAATAAGATCTGCCTGGGTTTAAGTTTTATAATTTAGGTACCTAGGTACACTAGGGAATCGTACGGCAAGTATCTAGCTTACTAAATGATAATCTTGTCCACACAGGAGCTTGTTATGCCGAATTCGGAGTCCGAGTCCCCCACACGACAGGAAGCGCCTACATGTACAGCTACGTAACCGTTGGTGAATTTATCGCGTTCATCATCGGTTGGAACATGATTTTGGAGTACTTAGTAAGTATCTTTTTTAACTTTTAAAAACTTATAAAAAGATGTAAACAAAACGAAAATCATTTTATGCAGTCGAAGGATAAATATTCACGAGCTGGCTAATCAAAACTATATTTGTACCCTCCGACTGCACAGCATTTCTCAGCAGATTTTCTTCATATTTATCTTATTTTTAGTTCGCTTCTTAAGCAGTCGGGTTTCCTGATTTTATTAACTTTTTAGTTATCTTTTTTATCGAATTACTTTAAACATATAAGTGGTAAATATTTTTGTAATCACCACTAAAAACCGTTCATTATGGTAACCTTTTCCTTGCAGTCGGGTAAAAACAATCTCACTTTTCAATTCTCAATTTCACACACACAGGACTAGGAAATTGAAATTTTACACAAATCTTATTTTGATGTAGGGCAGCAGTAAAAAGGGATTTCTGGAAAATCAACCTTTAGGGGGGTAAAAAGGGGGAAACTTGTTTGTATGAAAAATTTTGTTCCTTGGGTTAATGGACTTGATATGGATATAATGGACTTGAAAATTGGCACAAACACTAATCTCAGTAAATTATAAAGTTTGTCGTTACTATTGTTAGGTACTGACTTGAAAAAATAATAATTTGAATCCATCGCCACCAACTTAAATATCGATTTAAGCATTGTGTATTTTAAGTTGATTCTTAGTGACCATTTGTATTTATAATATCTAAGAATTTGATCTTTGTTTTGTATGGCATAGACTTTGCTATTCCAAATTTAAATAGGTATTATAATTGAATAAAAATTTAAATATACTTTTACTTGACGATGGTTGTCATGATAGTGTAATTACAGGTCGATTTCTTTAAAACAGTACTCAAGATCAGTTTATAACAGTATTTTACTACACATAGAACTTTTAAAATCTTCATGAGGATCTATTAGAGTTTCAAATTTTTATCTCTCTAGGGATTTATAAGTTATATTTATCAATTCACAAAATAAGGTAAAAGATAACGGTAAAGTTAAATTTGAGTAATACGATGAATGCGATATCCTGCTTACACTCAATTGCAAAAATATTATCTTTACATACAATTCCTGGCTATTATTATATTTTTTCCGTTGAGAGATACATTGTATTCCAACAAAAGGTTGACACATTTTGGTATAAAATTACTTGAACAAGATCCGTCGTAAACAAATAATTTTGTGAAGAAGAAAACTGTTGTTTGCCATATCAAAGGGTGAAAAATAAAACTTGCGAATTTGATATTGAGTTTAGCATTAATATAAATAAGAAACTACGATCATACAGTAGGACAAATCTAACCTTGAGAGAAAACAGGAATCAACTAAAAGGTTCAATTTTTCATTCTGTCTTCTTTAATTAAAAGGCGAGCAAGTATCAAACAACACCGCTCGCCAAAATAGATTCAATAGTCCACGACATAAAAACACAAAACAACTTTCTGCTTTTACAACCGTCTAAATTGGGTGACTCATATTTCAGGCCACGTTATTAGCATACCAAAAGCACGAAACGAAACTTTTTTCCAACAAACTGTTTAAAAATAAAACTTGGTAATACATGCATATAATCCAGCTGTCTTTTTTTTTACCTAGAAAAGCGCTCATACTTCAAAAGTGACAGATATTTTTGCGCTGAAAGTTGTTAAGGTTACACTAGTCGTAAATTCTTCCATACAAACGTAGTCTAGGGATTATGCCACTGTTTGACGATGTACGTTCAAAATAAAAAGTGATATCAATTTGTCTCATCATTATCTAGCCCTGTATGGAAGCAAAAAAGTAAAAACATAAAATATTTGAGAGTTATGAGCGTCGAAAGTTCCACATTTTGACACTAATTTTAACGCATTTTTGGGCGCGAATAAATACCATAAGAAGACGGAAAATTGCAAAACGGCCTCCATACAGGGTTGATTAGTAGTTCAACAATGCAAATTATTTTATTTTGAACAGATAGATTTAGTAGTTTTTTCATGATATCTAGACTGCCAAAGGTCTGTTTATAAAATTTCGTGCGCTCGGTTTCGTCGTAAATCATTATTCATTTCGCTACAAATTTGTAAAAGTGTGTATTCGTACGCGAACTAGCTTCCTACTGCTCATCACAGCATCTTTCTGTTCCGCACGTGTTGTCGGTTGATATAAAATGCATTTTAACCCCGCGCACAAAATAGTTCGTGCCGTCGACTAGTGTAACCTTAAGTTCAGAAGATATGTTACTTCAAATTAAGAACATTTATGAATGTAAATGGAACATACGAGTTCCGTTTACATTACAAGTCAGATAATCAGAACTTAATATTTTTTGACATCGAGCCCACTCTTGACCACGATCTCATTTGAAAACAAGCGATGCATGAAGTTTACGATGGAACGAGGATATCCAGAAGATTCCTTTACACTTTCGCTTTGAAGGCTTTAATCGGTTATAGGTGGCATATAGACGGACATAAAAAATTTCTTAATTTTATTGTATTTTATTTACCTAATCGGTAAATGTGGAAAATACCGTAAATATTTTAAAAGACCTAAGTTCTTCTTTTCTGTAAAGTAAATTTCAAACCTCACTTGTTCACAATTAATTTATTTTAAAAGTAAATCTCGTTATGAGGTTGGCTACTACTGGGTTAGCGCTGATAGAGAATTTCGAAGTGGCACAATACACGCAAGTTCACAGGTTCACAGCTCCGGGGTATAAAAAGGCATAATAATTACGTTGTTTGCATACGTAAACAATACGGGCCTGAAGAAAAGTGTTCAATATTTCCTTCATTTACCTAGTTCTTTCTCCAGCGATCAATAACAGTAGGCTCCGTTGGGTTAGAGACTTTGATGTCATTTCTTATATTGTTATGACACACAATGTGCGGGATGACAAGCAGCTATTATTTGGTTACAAGCCAAGTGCCTGATAAGCGAACATTATGAACTACAGTCAAAACTCTTGTGCACAGTTTCACGAGCCTTTAGATTTTGGCAGTGCGTTGTCCGTCAGAGGTTTTAAGACTTTTAGTCAGTACCTACTCCTAGATGTGTGGACAAATACAAAAAAAAATGTTGTTAAGACTAGGTTGTAATAACATTAGAGTCCATGAAGTCCATGGTCCTTTTGACTGAATGAAACCTAGGAAAAGTGAAAATAAAGTGATAGGATTTTTTCATAATGAAAGATCATGATGTATCCATTGACTTATGCAGTGGGGAAAGCCGTGAGCCGCTCGTTTTTCTGACGCCACAATTTGGTCATACTAGACCGAAGCTTACTCACCACGTAGTCGGGAGTGGCCATGTGCGCGATACGTTAAAAAGCCCGTGTTTCTTGAATGGTGAACGCGTATGTTTAAGCAAACGTTCGGATGGCCGTGTCTTTTTGATATCCATGGATGTGTTAATTACATGACCTATGGATGTGTCCTTTGCTATTTGACGTTTGAACCGATATTGAAACGGTGTGGGTGCCTCTATTAATAGCAGAATATATGGATATGGCGTTAATATTGATGTTATTTACAACATGCTCAAAGTAATTAGATATCTTTCAGTTCGAGGTGTTTCGAATTATCCACTAAAGTGTAATATTATTGATCACCGTCAATTTACTTGGTTCGTCTTTCTTTCGGTTGAATTACCATGTCTGAAGGTATTAAAGGCTTCGTTTAACCCGTGTAGCGGCTAATTCATACAGTTTGACGATTTAATATGGAATTGGTGCCGCTCCCTTTTACAACCTTTTACAGGATAAATGAATACAATTTGTGATTGGGTTTTGCCCGTCTGGAATGTTCTCAGTAGCAGCCCGGAGTCCTAACTTGTGCCCGATTGATGGCAATAGGCGCCCCTATCACTTTACTTGAACCAGTCACAATGATAACGGTGTTGTGTAAATATAATGTGCTTAGTGTAAATTAAGAACTTTCTCCATAGAAGTCGTCGGCAATGCCCAAAAATATTAGGAATTTCGATACAAAGCTGTCGTTAGCTGACCTAAATGTTTATGGGTGAAAATGACTTTTCTTTGAAAATTGCCTACTACTTATATATAGAAAGTTGTTCAAGTCAAGCAACTTGACTCATGACCCAATAGGCCGATAACTCGTTTGACACATTCAATACATTAAAGTTTATTTGTTATACCATTTATGCTGCACTTATGACGTTGTTATATGCGGACATAGTGTCGTGCAATTTTGAGCTTTGTGTTCATTGAGATAGATTTTTAATTGTTTTTTTTTTATAGTTCAGGAATGATGTTTTGAATATGGAATTAACTGTCATCCAGCATTGTATGGATAGACAAAGAAGTAGAGAACTATGTTCTTTTTCTAAAACATATACTAACGATTTCGATAACAGAAGCTTATTTAAAAATTAAAAGATAAATGCTAAATGATAAAACGTCAATATTAAAATGGTGGCATGTCATAGAAATGACAGAAAGATAGGTTGACCAATGGTCACTGTCCAATTAATTCTATAGCAATTGCGTTCATATAGTTAATTGCGAAGGAAATAATTACATTTAAGCAAAATTCGATTTAATTGTATTAGAATATCTGTAGCAAAATTAACTGATGGTGGGTCGTGAATTAACGTTGTCTGTCAGTACACGTAAAAAGAACGTTTTTTTTTAATATTTTCACACCTTTCCTTTACCATAACCTATAATAAAGGATAAAATTAGATTTTGTAGTAAGATATGTTATTAAACGAAATCCATCTTCGCTAAGCAGCGTCCAGAGGTAAAATATATTCTTGTTTAGAGGTATAATATATGCATATTCTTGTTTTATTTCTAATAAAACACTCTTTTGTTTAACAGATCGGCTCCAGCGCATGTGCCCGTGCTTTAAGCGCCTGCTTCGACTCACTTTGTGACGGTGCTATATCAAGGAAATTGGCTGCTCTTATCGGAACTATGTATGGTAAGTACAATCAAATATTCTAGGCGAAAAACAACGTAGATGCTGATCTGAAGAAACGTACCAAGGCATTTAAAAAAAATTGTTACTCGCACAGGCTGCAAACAAAAAATAAAAAACATTGATAAATAAATAAACGTAAAACATACAAAATAGAGTACTGCTCATACTCAGCATTGAAAGTCAGAGCACTGTAGATACTCCCTTTACTTCTTAATTTTTCAGGCCCTTTACAATTATTAACATTTTCATATTTTTTTGTCAAGAAAACAGAAGACAATTTTTTCTCTGACTGATAGATTGATAAAAAAAGTTTGGCACTGAAATCTTCTTAAAACTTTGATTACCTTACCTATATTACGTTATAATCGTACTTTATGTGTATGTTTAACCCATCACTAAACCTGTTGCAACTGAGTTGAGAATAAGCTGGCGGATGCCAAGCTATTCCTCAAGGTTGCCTGCTTGTCGGTCTTCTACAGACTGTACTTCGGTGAGTGTGCTCAAGAACTCCACGACCTCATCCCACCAGCCCCCTTCTACCATCGGACATCTAGACGCACTGCAAGTTATCATCCTTACCTTGTTGCCATTCCACCAATTCGCACCAAGCGCTTTCAAATATCCTTCATAATGCGCACAGCGAATGAATGGAACTCACTACCTGCGTCTGTGTTTCCGAACGCATTCAACCCGAATTTCTTCAAAGTTACAGTGAACAGGCTTCTTCTGGGTAAGCTCACTCCATCGTCGACTCTGTCTCTGTTACCTATGACCTAGACTAAAGTAAAGAGCAAACCCATCACAAATAAAAAAAATAAAAAAAGCACGTGTATTCTTAATACCTTTAGACCTTGCCAAAATTACACTCTTAAGTTTTTGTATACTAAACATTTAGAAGAATTAGTACGATATTGATATTTTTTTTTTTTTTTAAAGAATGAGTTTTACGTTTTTCTATTTTCGGTATATTTTATTGAAATTCAAAATTATACGACATCATTGCGTTAAAAAGTGTTTATTCATTTTCGCTACAATATACAAACAGGATGGGAACCCCTGCATTCCAAATAGTAATAAAATTTTGATAAGATTTTTCACTTAGATACCATTTATCATTGGTTTCTAACAACGCATTATTTTTTATTTTTGGAATTTGGCTTTGTGCCTGGTTGATAGCAATTGGCTCGTCGTTTATCACATGGGAATTAAACCTAACTGGCGAAATACGTGTACCTGTCAGGGAATACAGGTCTGAGGTTGTTATTTTTTGTTTTATTACAATTTACTAATAGATTGTAATAAAATATGTACTAAAATGCTGAAACAATTTTCAAAAAACGTGAAGATCACTTTCAAAGTTTTGAGTTATTTAAGTACTGAATTGCTATTTACCCCGTTTGACCCTGTTGAATTTTACTTGTTAAAGACCTATGTGATTGACTTTCTTTACTAAATGCAGTCAATTTTACCAGCACATGGTTTTTTTTCATCCTAGGGAAATATTACTAAATTTACTTTATTACAATAGCAAGTAGGGAGTAATGTTAGCGATATTACATTTAAAGCGATGTAGGTATAAGGTTATTTTTTACATCTTCATTATTCATACAGTAAAAGCTACTAGATTACTAGAACTTTGACATAAAAATGCCATGGTACCGTTAACACTTTTAGCTTATAGTCCCCGGCATGAAACTTGGCGAGGTTTTGGCACAGTGAGAATAAGTTTACGCATATTGTGCGAACTGACCAACCACCACATAGAGCGAACGGAACGTGGAAGCGACGCGATTGGGCAGTCGATCCTTGTGTCAACTGAACAACCATTCGCGCGCTCGGAACGTTCGACCCGCCGCGCTTCTCTACAAAAGAGAACTAAGAAACGATTTCTGCGCATCTAATGACTTTTGCCAACCTACGTGCCGGGGATTATACGAAATAGTTTAGGTTTTGTATTTGTATGTTTTCAAAATAAAACTAAAATTGCAAAGAGTAAAACAACGAAAGACCTACATTTCTTGAATGAATTTGAAAATCTATGTAAAATCAATCGTCAACTAAGGATTTAATTAAGGCAAATGTTTTGGCCCATTGTGTTCTTTCATATCCAGTAACATTGCCAGTATATGTAAGCCCTCCAAAAAGTTCGTGAAACAAAAATTCCCTGTACAGATTTTCATTATCGAATTGCGGACTCAAACGAAACGGAAATATAGAGTGAAGATCACTTTGCAAAGGAAAAAAGGGAAGGTTAAAATAACTGGCTGAATATTTCAAACCATCGACGGCGGCGTCGCCGTTCATATATACTAGAAATATGAACCGACAGCTTTTTCTAATAACCGTTTTATGTTTCGTTCACATTCCCGGTTTTGCGTTTCATAGGATTGGATGATCCTAGAACCACAAAAGGTAGGTAGGAAGCCTACAAAAGCCTCTCAATTTTCTAAGCCTAGCCGTGAAGTCTGACAATTAATTAAAATAAATAAATGCGGATAGTCTTATCAACACCGTTCGAAGTTTAAAGCGATGTTTAAATTAAAAAAAAAAGAACCATGATCAGTTTTTTGAAAAAAGAACGGTGCACGGTGTTTGGATCGTTTGTTGGTCTACTGTGCGGTGCCTTAAGAGGAAACGCCGACTGAATTTCCTTAGTAAAAAGTCATAATTCGAGGTTTGGCTCTCGTCTCTTTCCTCCTCCAATATTGGAACAATTTAAAAGATATTCCGTAAACTGAAAATTAAAGATATATACTAAGTCCCTATGTTTTCTTTTTTGATGATACATTATTTTTAGAAGCACTAGAGTCCTCAAAAAATGCTCAAAATTGTGTGAAAAACATAAATGAAAAAAGGAAAACATAGGGGCATAGTATATATATATATCTTACTTACAAAGATGACGACAATTTGTCAATATTTAAGTAACATATCCAAATTAAAATATAGATTTAGCTATCTTTGTGTCTAATTTGGAATTTCAGACTCAGTTTGGTCGAGGCCCAGGGGAGAAGGGCATTGCCACCGTTGCCTCCCCCTGTTTCCGCGCCTGCAGAGTTAGCAATGTCATGCACGTTAAGCCAAAAATAACAATTTAGTTTTGTCACTCCAAGTGCACCTGTATATACCAAATAGTCAAACATTTTGCAATAACGGTTTTGCACCAAAAACATGGCTCCATCTTCTTTCGATCTTTAACAACGCTCATGTCTTTGCACGTCAATTTGTTTACACAAAATCTACAACTTCTGTCCGCCCCGGGAACTAAGAACTGTTTGTATGAAATTTTACAATCGCATAAAATACTATGCTCTTTTTGACTGAGAAGACTGCTTGTGATTACATACAGAGATTGCTTTTTTAAAAGAACTTGGATCAATTCTCGTGTCTAGGTATTTTGGAAGGTTTTACACCATCATCTGCCAAACTCCAGGCTGACAATGAAATTCCTAATAAGTAAAACCACATTATTTAAGCCGTTGGTCCTACGCTTAATCTCTCTCCGGTTTCGTCGGATTGCCGTTCAATTGGACTGAGTGAGGGATCAGAGAGTGCACTATATTATCCACGATGATGGCTAGTCTCAGCTGAAATTGTCCACCGTGGATGCAATTCGGGTTGGAGGACATTATTCGACGCATTACAATTAAAACGCAAGTCAAATGACACGGTATCCAATCACAGTAGGTAATGCGTGTCCTACAATTTGTCAACTTTGCGCTAAGTTTCCTTTTATAAACTGGGAGAGAGTTACTCATTTACAAAGAAACCGAATCAAGCATGACGTAAACCGCAGCCCTCAACCCATCCCATGTAAAAAGCATATCAAGCATTTAGCAGAAACTAAAGCAATTACAAAAGCCGCCAAACGGGCGTGAATTAATTATTTAGGGCCCTTTGACACAAACAGTGTAGTTGCATATTAATAGGACAGACGTCACGCATCCAGCAGCCCCTTCACACGATCAATTGCATTTCATGAATTTGCAATTTTAACCAACCCAATCACTATAGTAAAGCGGTCGAGATTATAAGCGTATGAAATTGGAAAACATGAACGGGAGATACTGAATATTGGCCAAAAAATTTACGGTTTTTTTTAATCAGATTTTTAAAAGTTTATCCTTTATCAATATTTTATGAAAGTGATTAAATCGGGTACCCACTAACTAATACACCAGTTTTTTTTTTGTTATTAGTTTATTACTGTCCCACTGCTGGCCAAAGGTCCAAATTTTTCCAAGTATTCTTTTCATGAGCCACCTCGGACTAGCCTCTGCAGTGGACGTCAAGTTCATCTCGCCAGCTCTTTGTAGGCCGGCCTTGACGGCACCGTCCATCTCTGAGGCACCCAATTTGTGGAGACAAAATTGGATGCGTTTGTGTTTTTTTTTTTTATAGAGGCCCACCGGTATCGGGAACAGGGTCCAAGCTACCGGCGGTTAGGGCTCCAGAGAGAGGAACCTCCTAACAATACAAGCTGTGTCCAGCAGTACTGCTGCCCAGCTGCCTAACGAGAGCCTCCTAAGATGTTGGTCGCGGCTTTCACGAGGTTCCCGTCATGCGGAACGGTAATATCAACAATCATTGCACGCCTCTCGATTCGGTCCACCACCACTATATCAGGCGTGTTAGCGATAATAGTCCTGTCAGTGATGATGGACCGATCCTAGTACAATGTGATATTGCCATTTTCGAGAACTGGGTCGGGCACATACCTGTAGTACGGTACCTCCGATGCCACACGAGTGTATTTCAGAGCAAGTTGCTGGTGGATGATCCTGGCTACAAGGTTGTGCCTATGCAAATACTCTTCGTTAGCTAGACGAAACATCCAGAGATAATGTGGCGGATCGATTCACCCGGGCGGTGACATGCCCGACAGATGTCACAATTTTAACAACCAATTTGCGCACCGGTCTTTGTTCATGCGGCTAACGTGACTCACCCAATCAAATTTTAACCTGGCAGCCTTTACTCCCACGTCATGATCGAGTTCTAGAACGCAGCATTGCGTTTCTTATTCTGTCAGCTCATTTTACGCCCAGTATGCTGCGCTCCATTGCTTTTTGACAAATCCCAAGGCGGAACTTTTGTGATTCGGTCAGTGACCAGGTCTAAGTACCGTAGGTTAGGTCACATAATAATACACTACTAATATTTTATACTAATTGTTGCCCGCGGCTTCGCTCCCGTGGACCACCCCACAGGACCTATTTTCGGTATTAAAAAATAGCCTATGTCACTCAGGAATAATGTAGCTTACTATTGGTGAAAGAATTTTTCAAATCGGTTCAGTAGTTACGGAGCCTATTCGGTACAAATAAACAAACAAAATATCTTTCCTCTTTATAATATTATTATATAGTATAGATTTTAAAGTAATTCTGTCTGTCTGATTGTTCCGTTTTCACGACTAAACTGTAACTGCATTTTGATGACTTTTTTATAGAGATTGATTAGATTTCAGAGAAGGGCTAGGGAAGAATACTTATATTGCGCAGGCGGGCAAAACCTCTGAATTTATAAAATCGCTGTCATTCAATATAATAACAATATGTGGACTAAGCGATCATTGTACCGATAGTTGTGTTAGCCAATGGCTTAATAGCCACGAGCCTCGACCAACACCTTAGGAGGCTCTCGTTAGGCGGCTGGATCAAGGGCTTGATTCAGAAAGCAGTATTTCTGGACACGGCTCGTATTGTTCGAAGGTTCCTCTGTCTGGAGCCTTGACCGCCGGTAGCTTGAAACCTGTACCCGATACCGGTGGACCCTCTCATTTTTTATACTTTCAAATGTTTTTTTAAATTTAATTTATAAAAATATTTAAAAATGTAGATAATAGAACTAATGAATAAAGGACATAATAACAACTCTTATTTTCAGGCAACTAAGGCCCATAAACAAAATACACAACTTAAACATACAAAAATAAACTAGTACATAATTATTAACAAGATAACTCGAATGTATTTAATACGTTGGGTCGGCGAAATATTGCGGTGATCCATGGTGCACGTGATACACGACACCCGTCGTCCAAAATTCTATTCATGAAGGTCTAACCTAAAAGTATAATATTAACCTTGTGACGAGGTCCTTCCTTCCATACTCTTCCGTTCTCTTATTACTGGCAACCTTTTTATAGCAGGCCACGTCATCATTTACTTTTCACATTATCATTCGATTTTCAATTCAAATTCTGAACGCCATACATGCACTCTCATTCCGCCCAGCGGTCACTTCATCTTTAGAGCCCGCCGAGGCTAGTAACTGTCTGTAATTATAACCATCGTCTTATAATCTTGTTATAATCTTCTAAAACGCTGTGTGTCAATACTGTACTGTGTGTATCCTTCTAAAATTTTTGCGCGATTAATAAATATTCTCCAGCCTGTTTTCACTGTTCTGCTTTCACTACAACCAATTAATAACGTGTTCCGGTGAGGTTCCTTCAAATTGAGCAAGCTGGCAAAAGGGCAGAGGGCCTACCGGTACAACCTCCACATTTATGTAAGCTTTCTGCCAATTATTACTAATATCGAAAGGATAACTACCGGGTAGATTGTGTCGAATTACCTCGCAATTAGAGGTAAGCTCAGGAATTATTTAATCATATACCAGTCCTCCTAGCCAACTTAAAAACGCTTCGTATCGAATCTATTTCTACAATCGTTAATGCCGTCTATTTGTATGGTCTGGCCACGTGACGTAACGTTGAGATGTGTCATTCCCATACATTGATTCGTTTTCTACTAGCGTTATCGATTGTAGATTGTCGACTTGCCGGTTTTACAATGCAAAGATATATTTATTTAACGACTGGTTTAATTGCTATGTAATGCAAATGACGAATCCCATGGAAAAGTTAGTAAAATTTTGTAGCAAAAGTCTGTTTTAATGTATCCTTCCGTTTTTAATGTTCTTAAAGCAGATAGTCTATTTGAGGGTTTACTGACTCCCACACTATTCCGTTGTTGCTAAATAAGGTACGAGTATTTTACCACTTACAATATTAAGTATGTGATCAAGTATGTGAGAACCATGTTCCTATTTATCAAATGAATGAATTATCTAGGTTTAGGGCTTGTAATGCTTTATACCTATACGTAGTATAGTATTGTTAGTCTGGGTGCATCGTCCTCACATCACATCACATCAACAGCCTATTAATAGTGCCACAGCTGGGACACAGGCCTCTCTGTGAGAGCATCGTCCTCACTTATATGAATTAATGTATGTTTGTAAATATTGTAATACACTTTATTATGTAAAGAGTATATGAAGAGTTTCTTGTCCGTTCTTCTCCATAACAAGCTAGTTGCCCGAATGGACGATAGAATCAATTATTATTTCTAGTAAATATAATTTGTTGAGGTTCATTATTGCCGCTTAATGGCCTAATTTAAATAAAAATAATACTTTTGAAAGGCTTGCAAAGGCTTTCACTTGTTTTTTTTTCTCTACGAGCTGTTATGTACGCCCCGAACCACTTTCTCGCAGCTTGTTCATTGTCTATTTCTGTATGAAAGCCGCATCAAATAACCAACGATTTTTACTTAACAAACTTCGTTTTTTCAACGTCGATCATATTGTCCTATATTAATTAAATATGTTTTTTATATACGTCATTATGTAACTTTGAAAACATTGAAATAATATGGTAAGTACTATAGAGCTGATCTCATGATGGAGCCCGAAGGTGTCCATAGCAACTACTTAACCAGACAAGATATCACCATCGTGTTTGGGTTCATTGGATTTGTATTGATAAGTGAGTTTACTAGTTTTAAAAAGATTGTTTATATAAAAAACAATACTTTTTCATAATAGGTACCTACTTAACGTTAATCGTTCAAAAGTTTAATTTCAATCCTAAGTACCAACGTTATCTTCGTCAGTTAGTATTCCAGCCAGCGCTCATCAAAGCGAGGTATCGTGCCATTTGAGGCGAAATATCTGTTTGAGGCAAGTCATCGTGCTGGGTTCCACTTGAATTGACACAGTTTTCAGTTGATTTGACACAGTTTCTGGCTACTTTCGATATTTAATCGGTTTATTGAAGGGATGTGACTTTCACTGTATTTTTGATCACTGGTGGTGATTGGATTTCCCTTAGGGTTCATATTCTTTACTGTACACAAAATATAAAAACAGATACAAACAAATAGGACAGCTAATGGACAAAGGCGTGCTTTACCAATACTTGAGTCCCCTAACAGCAAACCAGAGAAGTATCGAGAGATTTGAAAATGAGCACCTAAAGAGATTTTTAAAGATTAAAATTATCTTAGACCCATTACACGATAAACTATCTTAGCACTATATTTAATGGACTATTACTATAACATTATAATTATGTAGGTTCATAACAAGTAGGCACACCTTTTCAAAAAAATAGAGAAAACTCAGCTCAGACTCAAAAACGAATTTTCTATTTCGGATGTAAGAAGGAAATGCATGATTATTTTACCATAATTTAAATGCAATGTTCCAGCATAAGGATTTAAAGTTACTAACATCAAATAAATAGAGCCAAGAGATAAAAATCCTTCGTTGGTACTAGAAGACTGGCTGGTATAACAAACAATTAAATTAGACATCCGGCTAACTAGGTCTCATTTGTTCTGCTATCTCCTTGATGGAATTACCTTTTTTATGCACTTCGGGTTTAATAGGTAGGATAAAAGCGTCTAGGATTTAAAAAGCTTACGTGTACTAATGATTTTGAATACCCATTACGAAGGCAGATAACTACGTATATAGTAGTCAAAGCGGATCTTTCTGTCTGTGAAGTTAGGCTCTACGAACCATTGCGCAAAAAAATAGTTTGTCATCAAGCATACTGCCTACAGTAAGCAAGATAGGATGATGCGACATGTACATCAGTATCGCGGATGTACTTTTCAGATTTGCCTAAATTTATTGCAGTTATTTGGTACACTTTACGTACCTCTCCTGATAATCTGTGTACCTACCCGGTAAGCGAGTGAAAGAGGCAGTTATACAAAGCTATCTTCATCGTCAACATTGATACAAAAATAGATACTGCGCAGCGTCTTGCAGCCAACTTCAGAGACACAAAGATCCGCTGTGACTTTTGTACATGAATGCTAAATTACTGGTATTTTATACTCGGTGACTTTTACATACCTGACGCAAAAAACAGACAGCTGTTTCAGAATTTTGCAATTGCTGTCTTCAATTAAGAATATATATCATAGTTGATCCTACTTACAGCCAATGAAAATGACAATGAAAAAGTTACAACAATGACAAATAATTATGGGACCACTTTGAAAATAAAAATAATGTAACAGTTGACTACTATCAAACTATTATTAATGTTATCAGAAGCCCAATGAGGCGCTCCACTTTTGTGCCCACCAGTTGGCACCACTAACGCGTAAGGTCCTTAAATATAGCTGTTAAACGTTGTTATTCCGCGCACGGAATCAAAGTTTGATTTAAAATCATTTCTAATACCGTAGAATTGCGATTAAATGTAAAATCGCGTTGGCCGCAGTTTTCCGAATCATAAAACTCTATTAAAGCAGTGGTTGGTTTAACCCGCACCTGTTTTAATCTGCCATGTTTAGAAAATATTCTCAACAATAAAAAAGTAGTAAATCATATCGCGCTAAACGTCAAAAACCAAGAAATTTGACGTTTTGAAGACCTCACTCTACACCAGCGCTCCTAGCGGCAAAAACAAACGCGATAGCCCTCATTCTCTGGTACTTGAAAAATGTAGCAGCCCAGAGTCTGGATTTGTACCCGATTGACTGCCCTAATGTTACAATATAATTGAATTTGAATTTTGAGATTATTTATAGCTAGCTTCTGTCAGCGGCTTCGCCCGCGTGAAAGTCGAAAGTTACCTCGAGGGAACATACTCCCGTGATAAAAAAACATGTACTATTCCTGACTATAATCTATCTCTGTGCCAAATTTCATCCGGATCCGTCCAGCCGTTTGAGCATGAAGAAGTAACAAACATACAAACACACACATACATTCATCAACTTTCGCCTTTATGATATTGGTGTGATGTGAAGTGTGATATCATCACGCCTGTAATCCCCAAATTATGTAAAATAGAAGAAACCGGTTCCTATTCTAATAAAATCTCGAACATTTTTTTCTTCCATTGTTTCACGAACATGTATCAAAATAGTTATTTTCTCAAGTTCCGCGCGGAAGCTAGCTCAGCTAGGGAGGATATTATATATCCTTAAGTACTTATTACTATGCAAATTATGCAAATACAACTCTTGCGAGCCGTACTAAATGTAAACATGTTTGTGTGTTAAGAACTGAACAACTTTACTTTGTTTTTCTGAGATGAAAACATTATTTTGTGTAAATTTGTTTGTTTGGATTGGATAAAAGTAAGATTAAGGCCCGTATTCCAGATACTCATACTCCTCCAAAACTCAAAATTGGCCACACATACCAATCAACTGCCAACAAATTACAATTCTCGAGTTTGGCTTATGATTATTCAGCTAGACATATGTGTACTCAATAGAATAAGATTCCGACGCCCCAGACGGTACCGAATTCTTTCTACACTAGTGTGTGGAGATACTGAATGAAAATGAAAGTCCAAGTTAGCAAGTACGAGTACGTTCCAAATACATGCTAACACTACTCAATTCCACAGATTTTGTGTTAAAATACTTCGGTAACGTTTGGGGCGTCTAGAAACGTAGACTTGAGCACGTTAATGTAAAAAAAAACAAGGTAACAAATCACAACTGCCCATTTCCAGTTTGAGATGAGTAGAGCATTTGCATGAACATCTGGAATTCCGGACTTAAACTGTAATTAACTTGTAGATTGCAGTAAAATATAAATAATTCAGTAGTAGCCTTTTCTCGACTATGTTGGGGTTGCCTTTCCATCTAACTGGATGCAACTGAATTCG
This sequence comes from Orthosia incerta, assembly GCA_948252205.1. NCBI lineage: Eukaryota > Metazoa > Arthropoda > Insecta > Lepidoptera > Noctuidae > Orthosia > Orthosia incerta. The sequence continues at coordinate 40,554,207 of OX411741.1, forward strand.
AATATATTACATGGAGCGTCTGTCTGATCTCCACATCTCAGTTATACACTAGGCTTCAGACTTCTGACAACCGGCAACGACTGCTAAAGGACGTAAATAGCTATTGACTGATTCCAGGATTAATAAATGAACACAAGGATCTTCAAGGATCATTGAAACGGCTGAAAATGTGATGATTATTTAAGCTGTGAATACTCTGCTAAACTTTTTTTTAGAGAGGCTAGTGGCTAAATAATAACAGCCGCACGGTTTGATCTTCAAGATTAAGCAACTCTTGACGAGGTCGGTCCGTGGATGCGTGACCATTTCAATATACCGAGATTCCTCCGTGCCTTGGAAAGCACGTTAAGCTGTTGGTCCCGGCTGTCATTTGAAGATCTTTGACAGTAGTTACGGTAGTCAAAAGCTTGAGATCTGACACCAATCTTACCAAGGGGTACCGTGTTACCCAGTTACTAGGTTTTGGAGGTCAGATAGGCAGTCGCTCCATGTAACACTAATACTTATCTGAATCCGGTTAGACTGTAAGTACAGTTGGGAAAAGGCTAGGCAGATTGATTGATTGTTACTGGGATTGTGGAGGACAGATAGACAGTCGCCCCATTTCAAAACACTGGTACCTACTCAGCTGCATTCGGTTATAATAGAAGGCAAATCCAATATAGTTGGGTAAAGGCTAGACAGATATTATTTACAAAAAAAAAAAACAATTAGAATAAAAAACTTATAGAAACAATATATACCGTGTCTTAAACATTTATGGTAGAGATTTTTTTTTAATAAATACTTCAGAACACACATAATATAGTTCAGTACAAGTAAGGATTAGTAACTAAGCTAGTTCACAGTTTATACATAGGCGTAGAAGCGTGATATTCTCTCCTCATTTATATGTAAATCGTTATGGCGCAATTTATAAGGGGTTGATCGCAGCGGGTAAAAATGCGGCTCTAGTTGCTATTTTTAATGGTCAGTCAGTTATAACGTGTTACCGCTATGCTTACTAAGATTTTCCTGTGGCCAGACCCAAGAGAACGGTGCGTTTTTCTGCATTTAAAGTACCTTTAACGAAAAGTAAACTAGCTAAGCTAACTAGTTCTAAACGTATTGGGAATACATTCATTGTGCGTACAGGTAAGTGAAAGTCCCCTGCCGGAGTCTGTATTTACTGATAGCTTCTAACCTTCTAGGACTCTAGGTATTCAAGTCAAGAAAGAATAGGTTACTTCTAGAAAAGCATGCTTCACCGTCGATCACCATTATCGCTTACCATCACGTGATAATGTACAAACGGGCCCGCGACCTATCGCCCCGCTTAGACTCGACCCGAAGAATAATATCAGATGTTGTACTACCAATACAGTGACATTTGTACAGTCAGCCAAAGTGATATTTGAATTCTAAATAACTTATTATACTTAGAATATTAAGTATTTTGTTATGAGCGTATGGTACATATTTTATCTTCATATTACAGTATATATGGGTGTTTCCACAGAAATTAGGCAACTTCAGGTCTGCAGCACTTTTCAATGGTATAATTAATTTTTATTTAATTATTAAGATATCTAAATAATAGACAAACATGTGTTTTATTTACACCCACACTTTTTTTAATACTCGTATATTGTACTTATTAAATATAAATATAAATTAAATAATAATATATTGTACTTTTTAATCCTGTTTATTGACCCCATAATGTCAGTCCCTAGCTATGTCCCCGCAATATTTTTTTATTTGAGCAAAATTTTGTATTTGAGCACCCATATTTCATAAACCTTGAAGTTTTTTCTTTAATTTTCTTTACGAAATTTCTATATTATAGTATTTAAACCTAATTACAACAATGTATTATAATTAAGAAGTAACAAAATTATGTTTCATTAAGTCAACCTAGTGTCCACGACTCTCATCATCAGTCCGTTAATGAATGAGGGAATGTAAATAAATCGATCTAAAAGTAAGGAATGAATTTATTCGCAAACTTCATTCTCTTAGCGTCGGCGAGCACCCTCTGAAGATTACCATTTACGGACGGGGATTTTCCTAATTACAAAGAAAAGATGATTCTGATTTTAACAAATTAAGTATTTTCTAAGTTCATAATAATAGGTACCCATTGATTTGACATAATTTGACTTTAATTAAAACAAAACAACCAAATTTATTGTATCACTTTTTCTGAAAAAAAACCCAAAAATGTAGAAAAAAACGATGGTGCCAAGTTTTTTTTCATGTTTTTTTCAAGATTGTGAAAAACATTTTTTTTCAATTTTCCTCTAAGATAACCTCAGAGGAATAAATTCGGTGGTATGAGGTCTGGCACACCCAACTTCTGTGGCGTTTCGTGAATGTTAGAGATCGCTTTGAGTACCAGAGTGCCTTTATAGTAACCATCAAACCATTTAACGTCGTTATTAAATACTTTTAAATACGAAATAAAATGCTAAAGGAAATATTGCTTTTTAAATATACTGTCACTGGACGAAGGCGAGGTCATCCATGATGATTTAATTTAAATACAAATGATTTTGCATTCAAAACATTTATTTGCGCCCACGCGAGAGCGGTATGAACAAAGAAAATTATTTTGATTGTCCATTCTTTTATTCAATAGAAAATAAGTAGATACCTAATTTCTACGCAAACTTTATTAAACCAACTTTCAATAATTTTTATTTATAGAAATCTTGATTAGAAAAATATTACAGTACTAACCAAGATGAGAAATATTTCAGATTAAGCTGAGGACTCTTAATGGAAACGCATATATGAATTTGTAATGGACAAGGACATAATTATGCTGAAAAGACTAATTAAAACTTTTCATAGTTCTGGATGAAGTTTTCACTTAAAATTTCACATAAAATTTTATACACACAGTTTTCGGAAAAGTATTTACGACCCGTCACTTATTAAACGCAACACAAATAATTGAATCAACTGTTGAACATTCTTGAATGCGCGTTTGACTATGTGTCCCCTAAATTTTGAAGTAAAAAAAAAACAAAACAATACGGAATCAATGGACTGCACAGGAAAAACAACAAAATAAAATAACAAATTAATTTTCATTCCAAAAACTAGCCTTAATCACTTTGAAATTCATAAAAGGAGTAACTAAGTAAGGTTATAACAACTTGACCTTTTCAGCCCTATTCCATTAGTGCTCCAGGTACAAGGCAATTATGCCCAATTTGAAGGAGTAAGATTTCTTTGTCACTCTCACACAACATTCCATTAATAGCAATTAAAGTCCAACAAAAGCACTAGAGTGGCGACGCTTGGGGGAGCAGTGGACGTCCTTCGGCTGAAATGATGATGATGATGATGTAATGCACTAGGATTATAAAACTTAGACCCTGGCCTTGAGAAAAAGCATCAGTGAGATAGAACAAACAATAGTCGTGAGATATGACCGTGACTTTTGAGAAGATAGGATTAGTTTAGCAAGCTCTGATACAAGTAAAAAGGTGTACTTAGAAGTTGGGTTAGAATTATACAAGGATGCGACTTTAATTAGAAAAGTGACCCTACTTTGAAATCTTTGTAGGCTGGTCTCCCTCGACGACATTTTGACATCTATTCAGTAGCGCATTTGTTAACGCGGCGCTGCATCGCTATGTTTGACGCATAGGCAGCAGCGTCAACAGGCGTTCACAAGCAATCACTACAGCGCACGACTGTATCGATGATTTATCGCGTCTGTATCATGTCGTATCGACGTCTTACAGCGATTGTGAATTCTTTTTAGAAGAAATATAAACCTTGTAATACGATAAGTAGTTTTTTTGAGTGTAGTTGTTACAGACTCTTTACCTAGTCCCATGTTTATTGTTCCATTATCTTATTTGTAGATATCATTTGTTTTAAAAATCATCATGGTTTCTTATCTCGGCACCATTCAAAGTGAATCTCACGAACCTTAGCAGTTTATCATTTTGTGTTGCCAATATTTTGTACGTACTATTTTATATTTATTTATTATAGACTAGCTGTGCCCACGGCTTCGCTCCCGTTAACTGCCTAGTGCCTACCCTACCCACCTACCTACTAGTACCTACTTTACTTACCTACCTTACTTACCTTCCTCAATCGAGCGTTCGCTGCACAGAATAATATTAATAACAACTTCTTATATAAAAAGTACCGTACCCACCTACTTACCAATTTTTTTGGTAGGGTCATTCTTCCGCGGAAAATCTTAACACCGCGATTCAGAAAATGACGCCAAATGCACAACGCCATCTATTGAATATGGAGTTCCACAGTCCGAGTATCTGAATTGCGTATGTTGTGACATTTTACTTCATGAATACTTTTAATTCATCTAACTTTTGTTAAAAACTAAGTAATACTTCAAGTTACGCACAATTTTAATGTATAAAAGTTATTTTCATTGGTTTTGTACATTTTACGTGATGCGTGCACAAATAAACAGACAAACAGACAACAATTCCAAAAATGCTAGAAATGGGTTCTGTTGGTTATACTATATCACCCTGGCTATTTTATTTGGAAATATTTACGGTGTATAAAAATTACTTTTCTACAGATTTATTATATGTATTGATGATGATGATGATATTGATGATAGGTTAGCACTCATGCCTAGAAGTCATCATAACACCATTACATAAGTCTTCAACCATAGTTATATATCTCCGAATTATTAGATATAACATTATCACACGAATAAGTAGTTCTTTCATTTTGGGTAATGTAATTCTAAGGCATTTTTCTTTTATTCCGATTTTACGAATGGACAATTTCAGGATAGCAATATAGAATGAAGCAAAGCAATGGAGAAGTGCCAAGAATATAACCTGCCCCTGTGCGTAGCTTTCGTCGATTATGAGAAAGCGTTCGACAGTGTCGAGCACTGGGCCGTGTTCCACGCTCTCCATCGCTGCCACATTGATTCCCGTTACGTGGATATACTGCGGGAAATATATACCTCGGCCACTCTGCAGGTCCGAATGCATACACTATCAAAACCCGTACCGATTGAGCGGGGAGTGAGACAGGGTGACACCATTTCACCGAAACTTTTCACAGCAGTCCTAGAAGATATCGTGAAAAGCTTAGATTGGGATTCGTGTGGTGTTAACATCAATGGTGCCTACCTGTCTCACTTAAGATTTGCAGATGACCTTGTGCTTTTCGCTGAAAACCTCGATGACCTCCAGAAAATGCTTCAGAACCTTTGCGATGCTTCTTTTAAGGCAGGCCTTAGAATGAATATGGCCAAGACGAAGGTTATGGCAACCCTCTGCAGCGATTCAAATACTCTTGTTAAAGTCGGAAAAGAAACGTTGAAGATGGTTGACCGGTATGTCTACCTTGGTCATATTCTTTCATTTGGCAAAGAACATCAACAGTCGGAGGTATCGAGAAGAATACAGCTCGGATGGGCCGCTTTTGGCAAACTGGACGATATTTTGAAGTCAGCCAAGATACCACAATCTCTGAAGACCCGCCTCTATAACCAGTGTGTTTTGCCCACCATGACCTACGGTGCCGAGACGTGGACGCTTACACAGGAGGCTGTGTACAGGCTTCGAGTTGCGCAGAGAGCTATGGAGCGTTCCATGCTTGGCATACGGCTAATAGACCGAGTTCCAAACGTTGAGATCCGAAGACGTACGAAGGTTTCTGACGTCGGAAAACGAATTTCGGAACTGAAATGGAGCTGGGCAGGACACCTGGCAAGGCGCGTTGATGATAGGTGGAGTAAGGTGGTGACTGAATGGCGTCCAAGGACTGGAAGAAGAAGTATTGGTCGTCCAGCGGCGAGATGGGCAGATGACATTGTTGCCATTGCGGGTAGAACCTGGATGAGGTTGGCACGGGAACGTGGTGATTGGTACAAGAAGAGAGAGGCCTATGCTCAGCAGTGGGCGAGGTCGGGCTGTGGATGATGATGATGATATAGAATAAATCTGATTCTTCTAGACCATTTAATGAAACTTGAATACTTATGTGCTAACTTCAAGACAAATTCAAACATCCTCTTCAGAAGAAAGAAATACATTGGAGAGCGAAAGATGGAGTTGAAAGGAAAGATAGATGAATTATGTGAGGAAGAAAGATAAGGGAGTCACTGGTAGCTTAACAGTTAACGGGATGGAATGGAATAAAAAAACGTGTAACGTCGACGCCAAGTAACGTGGGGCAAGAATAAACGTGAAAGAAATACGAAATGATATAATAGGACCACTTGTGCGTGATCACAGAACATGGCATTATCGCGGTGGCAGCAATTAGAAATACCAATACTAATAAACATTTATACAAGAGCAATGTGCTCAAGTGTAAACTGTCATAGTCATAGCTAGGCGTTTTTTTTGTTCTGTGGTCATAGCCATATTCAGATTCAGGTTTCTATCTTTTTAAATTTAAAAACGTTACTAATGTATATTAAACTATAATTTAAAAGAAAGTCGATGAAATTTTCTGTAAAACATTTCCTATTTTAAACTCTGACTTCTATAGTTTAGGAGAAATTGCAATTTTAAAGTGTGATCCAAAGTTTTGAAGGCCAGTGTATATTGGGTCAGCTACCAGTGTAACCCAATACAACTAAGCACCCGTATTTTACAAGAAGCGTCTGCCTATCTTACCTCTACAATCCAGTTACTGGGTAGTACGATACCCGTTTCACAAGACTGCTGTCAGACTTTCTGGCTTCTGATCACATGTAGCCATGTGAAAGATGTACAAATTTCAGCCGGGACCAAGGGCTTAACGTGCTTTCCGAAGCACGAAAGAATCTTGATGGTCACCCATTCACGGATAAATATACAAAACCCACATGAATCTACGACGGATCCGTTTATGCTCCCGTGAACAGTAGCAACGTGACAACGATGTAATTGTCACAGCGGATTTTTGTGTCTCTGAAGTTGGTGCTGCTGCCAACCATTAGGCAAGAAACAGTTTCTCATCGAGTATACTGCATACAGTAAGCGAGATAGGAGATGCGACAATCGAAAGCGAGTGAAAGAGATAATTATACAACGCTATGTCCACCTTCAACATTGATAAAAAAATAGCTACTGCGCAGGGTCTTGCGGCCAATTCAGAGACACAAAGATCCGTTGTGAGTATTATACGACGACGTATTTTCATTAAAGATGTCCTAAAGATATTTTACAGATAGAAATTGACAGTTCATAGAAATTGAGAGTTAAAGTTATTTCAAAGAAAAGTCGTACCATCGCCGTCAAATTGTCACTTCGCATTGTCGTGTCACGCCTGTCTATGACAGCTTTTACATTTGCTTGGTTTGTCAATGGTTAGAAAGTAAACCTTAAAAGCCTATGCTAGCTCCGTAAGTCCCTTTTGAGATAATCCCTCTTTACATTCCAGATGGACGTCCTTACTTAAATCCCTTTTCTCGATTCCTCATGTTATAATATCGTATATTTTGTTTGGTAGACCCTTTACGTGAAATAGTTTCACGATGTTTTTAGCTTGTCAAAGTATGTTATTTAAATTCTTTATTTTTGCTTATGAGAGCAACTACGTGGGTACAACTTTTCTGAATATTTTACTAAGTTCTAGTAGCAGAGTTTGTATTTTTTCTATCTGATACGCTCATTATTGAATAAATTTCCATTTTCGTAGTACATAACAAAGTAAAATTTGATTTTCTTAGCAAAAGGAGAACTTTCACAAAAAATACATTCTATTCGCCATTTCTACCAAGGTATCAGGTAGGTACAAGTTTAATTTTCTAAACGTATACGTTCTATTAGCAAAGTCAGAGGCCTGAGGGGTTACCAGAGGCGGCTTAATTAACTCTGACCCCAGAGGTGGCCACACCTCACACGAAAGAAGAAGAAGCAGAGTGTGTATTTTTATATCTGAAAACGCTCAGTACATACAAAAACAAATCTAACCGAATTGGCAATTTGGCACCCTCATTTCATTCCTTAGATCATTCGTCGATTTTAATTGATATCAAAATAAATCAACCTATAGAACCATTAGAACCATTCCAGTAAACATATTATTGGTACAAGTATCAAACATGTTTACTACGTTTACGTTATTATTTTGAGAAGAATAATAAATCCTGCATCTCGCTGCAATAGAAGCGTAGGTTTAGAGTTCGGTGATATAAAACTCTGCAACAAAAACTTTTTCTTTCTCATATACTGTGGAAAGTTTCTAGCTTTTAATAATCAAGAGCGTGAATTGAATATCTTTGAGATAAAATAGCAAAGTACCTACCGTAGAACTTTTATTATTTGGCAAAGTGTATGTCGAGATGTATCTCTACATAGAATACGTAACAATTCCAATCAATACATAATATTTAGAAAGTCATCATTAGCATTATTGCTGGAGCTATGACAAGCGCCTAACCCAAGCGTTGACACACCGGCCGATCATGTACTGCTCTCTCTTCTTTGCATATAGCGAACTTCCGTGATCAACAGGGCATCGACTCGCGCTTCTAAGAAATGTGTCCATCATCATCTTCCTGCCTTCTCCCCATGATAGTTGAGAGCAGCACAACACGTCGTATTCTTCGTCTATTCTGTCCTGTCACGCAATCACTGACTCCCTTTGTTTTCATATGAAGAGTGATATCACTCTTCACACTATCTATATATCTCTTCTTTAGCCTCATCCCCTAAAAAAAACCCCAAAATATTGTAAAACGCCAAAAAATATGGGTCACCACCAAACCACCGTCTATTTCACCAAAAAAAGATTTGAAAAATACATGTGCTTAGGGAACACAAGTGCTACGTACTGTTTAATCTTATCTACCACCTCAATTTTCCCTATTTCTCAGCTACACTCAATCCTTTGAGGGATATATTGCAATCCACACGCTCAACCAATTCTCTTGAGACTCGTATACCGTGGCATCGATTTTCGGGTGCATCCAATAACATGGTCAATTTATTCGCAATGGGGAACTTATTTGTCTCTACAGAAAACTCATTTGGACCATTTCGGCTGATACATTAATGATTGCACGCCATTTCATGGCTATATCTCTAATACAAAACATTGAAACCACACAGAATTGGACAGTTTGCGAGCTAACAGACATTAACATAAAATAATAACAGCCTATAACTGCCAACATCAGGGCTAAGCTTTCTTCTCGGATTAGCGGTTTCAGAATTGTAATGATTATAAATCTAGGTTTACTTGCGATGTGTACCTACCTTCCTGATGTGAGTATTGTTTAAGATATACTGGGCATTGTGCGTGATTGAAATAATTATATTCATACATGAGCGGGACCATCCAAAGAGATTTTACCAATAGAGATGTCATACTCATTACAAAGAAATAAATACATGGCGATATTTTACTTTAGCTTTTTACGTGACGGGACCTGTACCTACATAGGATCTATGGAACTTTATTTCTATAACTGAGTAGGTTAAAAGATCACAGAGTTATAAATAGGACCCCGTTGTCAGAAAGAGATAAACATACTGTTCAAACGTACGTTCGCGTCGCGGCCAGACTTTGTACGGACTGAGTTCATTCAAGCTGGTCAGCTTGTGTTTGTATTGCTGCGCAGAAGTCGGTAAAACGTATCTATCTCAGTATATATGTAACAACATTAGGACCATTACGATAGATAACCGAACCGCATATAAAACTTGTAACTTTTTTTTTTATAAAATGTTAAAACCGAACGTAACAATCAATAAAAAGTTTCCACTAAGACAAGTTGCGTAGTTTACCAGGAGACATGTAAAAAAATACTTCCTAATTGCTTTCACAGCACTTTTTATAATACTGAACTTAAACGTCTGGGCTGGTGCAAGTTCCGTTTAAACTTTGATTAATTGTGCACGGTCCTGCGACGATCCTTCCCGGTGCCCATCCAAGACCACGGCTTAATATTTGCATTCTAATGTACAGAAATTACATTATATAATGAATCTGGAGTCTTAAGCGAGAAGAGTCTTGAATGACAGCGGTATTGTTTGGGATTTGAAAGATGTTTTGGAGTATTATTTACTCGAGAATTTTGTGATAATCATGATTTTCAAAATAGTGTTTTTAAAATCATGATTATCAGATGAGAGAGAGTGTTGATTGGAGATGAGTGTTCTACATCCTGAATATTCGTGCAACTGTCCTATTTGCTTTGAATAAACTGTCGTTATCTGAACTAAGAGGATTCGAATCATGCACATGCATAAGTTTACTTAAACAACCCTGGTAAGAAACAATGAAAGAAAAAGAATTTATTGCCACAGAAATCGCACACATCGCATTACCGCATATTGATTATTTATCCATTTATCAAAGGCGCATATAAAATAACTTAAACCGAAACATACATGACCATGATGTTCGTAATAATATAAACTTATTAGCTTCTGCTAGAGGAAAGTCGAAAATTATCCCGAGGGATCATAATTTCCGGGATAAAAAGTACCCTATGTGCTATTCCTGACTATAATCTATCTCTGTGCCAAATTTCATCCAGATCCTTCCAGCCGTTTGAGAATGAAGAAGTAACAAATATACAAACACACTCACAAACTTTCGCCTTTATAATATTAAGTGTAATATCTATGTTAGTGACGCAATTACAACAGACACAATTTAAACACAACAACATTTAACATTCACATGCAGATAATTATTACTGCTTCAATATTCTAGCTGAAATACTGGAACAACGATTGTAATGAACACAGTCCAGGCTATCAGCAATCATGCCCAGGATGCCGTTGGAACTGGCAAGCACCCTGCGCACCAAGGATGCACATCTTTTACGTATCAATTCACAAATGCGATCGATGCGCATTTCCGCAAACATCCTCCATATTTTTGACACACATGCCATAAATATAACATCCGACTCTGGTTCTGCCCAGCACCTGGACCAGTAGATTGTGGAAATCTACTGAACTCTCTCACTGTGGCTTCCATTCAGCATGATGCTGTGCCATGGAAGACCCACAGCACGTTACCTCCTTGCAAGAACTTTTTTCATCACGTTAAACTAAGAACCATTTCTCATCCGTGAATACCAGTAACATACCAGAATAATAATCCAAATATTTCGTATTGAGGTCGGACTTTTGTAGAATATTAATGGTGTCTCGATCCAGAACAAATAATATTACCTATCTGTCAAAAATGCAGGTATTATAATTATGGGTCAGCCGAACAATCTATAGATTCGTTTGTATAAAATCTTAATATTCTAGCCGAGATACTAAGTTTAGTTCGTTAGATCTATTTATAAGTAATGTGTATCTAAAATATCGGCTTTATTATTATGATTTTCGTCAGATAATTTTATTGTTGTGGCTGCTACTTGTTGAGCGTAGAATTATCTTCCATTTATGAGTTTGGAACTAAAAATAAACAAACTGATAAAAAAAATACTTTCATCATCCGACAAAGCCATACATGTACATATATATATTATGGTGGACATCCCACCCATACGCACTCAACCATTTTGGGAATACTTTCATTATACGTACAACTTAGAAGTGGAATTCACTTCCGGAGTCTGTGTAGTGTGTTTAGGTATCAGGAGATCCACATAAGGTCGTTAAGTCAAGAGTAAGACGCTAGCGTGCTTCACCGTCGACTACATAACGCTTACTACCAGGTGGATATTATAATATGTAGAGCATGGAAGTACTCACCAATGCAGTAGGGACTCCGGAGTTCCTAATTGTATAATCAGAGTCCACAAATCAATCATCTCGATTTGATTGGCAGATGCTGCCTTCATCAATTAAGTTGGGTTTTCCGACTTGACAAATATTAACTACAGACTTTATACTTAACCTAAGCTTAAGTAATTTGTGAAAGGGTTCGTGGATTATCGAATCTGGATTATGTATTAATACTAATTATTCGTGGTTTCTGTACTTAGATGTTTTGTGTTATAAATGTGGCAGTAGGCAGAGCACATTGCTCGCAGAACGGATGGCCGATGGGGCAGAAAGGTTCTGGAGTGGCGACCGCGTACTGGAAGGCGAAGCGTTGGAATGCCTCCCTCTAGATGGAGCGAAGACCTCGAGAAGGCTGCGGGAGTCCAGTGTATGCGAAACACACAGCACCGATTAGTGTGGCAACGCTTGGGAGAGGCATATGTACAGCAGTCGACGTCTTTCGCCTACAATGATGATGAATAGTAGCGAATATAGTAGATCTATGATTGAAGGCAAGCCAAATCATGTAGTGTAAGCGTAAGAACTACACAACACATGTGTGATTCTGGAGAATGAATATGATATTCTAAATGAAGAAAATTGGTAATATTGAAGTACTTCTCAATTAACCTTGAACTCGTCTGATGGAAAACTAAGATTAGGTCTACTATAGAATCATTCTTGCTTCAAACCTGATTAGTAATAATGGTTGGAAATACAGTCGTTGGTAATACATATGATAGTTTTGCTGTACGAATATAATAAAATGTGGTGGCGAAGCGCTAAGTAGGACTTGTACTATATATATCAATATATAATACTCTGTGAGTATCAACCGAGTGCTATTAACAAGATTATTTTAAAGCTAATAAATTTTCGGCAAGCCATGTTGGCGCAATAACTCATTTAGCTGCTACGTGAAAAATATATACCTACTGATTTTCGCGTCTCAAGTTGGAAGGAGAATAAATAAAAAATAATTACAGCATCATTTGCCTTTAATAGCAAAAATACCCATCAATCAAGAAATTTCTACAAAAGCGAAACATAAACGTGCGATAGGGTTTAATTTCGCTTATAACGCTGTGACCCTGTTTCTATGTCCTGTAATGAGTTTCTGGTTATTCCCGTCGTCGTCGTGGTGAAATTAAGGCAAACAGACATCGTGTCGATCTTCTTTGGTCATCTGTGATATCTCTCTTTGTCAATCCTGTGTCCTATTAATTTTGATTATCTTTGTATCCTACTGGTTACCCCATTTTAGAGATATTTTTATGCTTAGAGGGGTACCCAGTTAACGACGCCAGTCTGAAGGTATCTATAACCCGAACTCAAATAATTTTTTAACCGACATCGCAAAAAGGAGTAGGTTATCAATACGATTTTTTTTTATGTGTGTTACCTCAGAACTTTTTATTGGGTGAACCGATTTTGATGATTCTTTTTTTATTCGAAAGCTGGCGTTTGTCATGTGGTCCCATTTAATTTTCATCAAGATTTGATGAAGAACTTCGGAGATGTACATCAGAACTCTTCAATAAATGACGGCATATCACTCGGGATAGATGTTTTTTTTTTTTTTTTTGGGTGGGAAATCGTCCAATGACTTCTCCCGCTCTGGGTGAGGCGGGAGGGTGTGTCAGACTTTTACTGACTAAAACCCACCCGTGTTCCTTCAGTTGCTTGAGCCAGGGCCGCGGTAACTCTTTTTCAAATTTATCCGCGACCCAGACAGGCATCGGCCCTCGTGGACCCCGTCTATTCTGCTGACATCTCTTTGAGGCGCGCGTGGAACACAACGCGCCGTCGACTCGGGCCTGGTCCTTATCGGACGGCGCGCTACCCATTACTCGCCGTCCGCAAGCCCGTGCCTACGGTGGCCGGGGATCGGCTTGCGACCCCCGACGCCCAGGGCGTCTCCTGCGGTGGCCAAGGGCGTGAGGGCGTCTCCGTTGTGTCTCCCTCACGCGTTCCGCCTCCTCCTTCGCGAGCATTACTGCTTCGCAGAAGGAGGAGACAGCTTCCCATACCCTCTCGCTCCGTAACATGGCCTGAAACAGGGCCGGACGCGAGAGGTTGCCACCGCCAATCGCCTCCACGAGGACACGGCGGTGCCCAGCCCAAGCGGGGCAGATCTCCACCGTATGCTCCACCGTGTCCTCCGGGCGATCCACACAATGGTGACACCCGGGCGTTTCCTCCCGCCTAATCCTAAACAGGAACCTCCCGAAACAGCCGTGTCTGGTGAGGACCTGCGTCAGGCGGAAGGTGAGGACGCCGTAGCGCCTCTCAAGCCACTCCTCAAAGAGGGGCCTTATCGCCGCAATTGTGGCGTTCCCAGCGCTGGGTTGCGACAGTCGCTCTCTCCATGTTGCCATGAGATCTTGCCGGAGCTCAGTCCGCCGAGCCGCGATTTGTCGCGGCCACGGAGTTTCGCCCCGGCGTTTCGCCTCCTCGCGCCATTCCCAAATGTGCGCGAGGATTTTTGCCTCCAGATCCCATGGCGGCAATCCGGCAAGGAGGCTCGCCGCCTCACCAGAGACCGTGCGGTATCCCTGGACCAGCCGGATGGCCATGACCTTTTGGGACGCGTTCAACCGGCGGACTGGTCGCCGTCTCAGAGAACGCGCCCACACCGGTGCCCCATAAAGGGCCATGGACCGCACGACCCTCACGTAGAGCCTCCGGCAGGAGGCGTTTGGAACCCCTAGATTGGGCAGGAGCCGCTTGAGGGCAGCCCCGGCCCGCTCCAGTCTGGGAGCCAAACGTCGGAAATGCTCCACGAAATTCCACCGGCTGTCGAGGACGAGTCCCAGGTACTTCATCGTCGACCCGACGCCGATGTGAACCTCTCCTACCGTTATTTGGGAACCGGGTGGTGGCGCGTTCCGAGGTCCGTGAAAACACATGGCCTCGGACTTGTGCAGGGCCACCTCGAGTCCCAATTGCCGGATCCTCTCAAATCACTCGGGATAGCTGCAATCGCATATCTGTTTATTGTTTATACCATTTCATAACATAACATCACACTGGTACGCTTTAAAGGGGTACGCAGGTGTGAACAGTTCACCCTGGTATACTCTCATGCCACCGGTTTTGTTTATTTAAGTTTCATGTTATTGGGTTAATTTATTCTGGCTTCACTTTGGGCGTTATAGGTACCTAGGCTAGGTACCTATAACGCCCAAAGTGTTCCATTATGTACCACAACTAAAAAGTGAAAAATAAAAAACTTTATACAAAAATTACAACCGACTTCCAAACAAAAACACTACAAAGTGAAAAATAACTTCAATTTCGGTAGTCGGTGTCAAAAAACGAAGAAACGAAAACAGGAACACCGACTTCCGAAATTGAAGTTATTTTTCACTTTGTAGTGTTTTTGTTTGGAAGTCGGTTGTAATTTTTGTAAAAAAGATTTTTTCATTAATCCATTTAAAAAGTATTTTTTAAATTGTTAAGGAAAAGATAAAGCTAGCTGCACACTCACAAGCGTCAGTATGTCTTTATGGAGAAGAAAGTGCAAGAAATTCCACGGACACTCTTTTCCATCAGTAAAATTTAATTACAGGTATTTTGTTGCATCATTCTTGTTGAAAAATTACAATACTCGTATAAGAGTTTGGTAGTATTATTGAAGAATTAGAATAATGGAATGAATTGAATGCAATAGTAGAGGTTTATCAGACTGATAGATACTTATAAGTATGTTTTACAAAAGTTTTGTTCAAGCCTTTTTTTGGAAAAAAAATAAATGAATTTTCAGGTGAGTAAAATGCAAAATAATAAAAATACTAATATTATTTATTCGAAAGTAACTCTGTCTGTCTCTCTGTTACCTTTTCATGCCTAAACCACTGAACGGAATTCAATGAAATTTGGCAAGGAGATATATGGTATCCTGAGGGAGGGCATAGGCTACTTTAAGGACCTAAAAAAATAATTTTGGTTGGCAGGACGTTGACGTTGGCGGTAGCGAAGCCGCGGGGGACAATTAGTAAATAATCTATACTAATATTATAAAGCTGAAGAGTTTGAACTGGTTGGAATTGAAAAAATATTTTTGTGTTGGATAGTCCATTAATCGAGAAAGGTTATATAACATCACGCTACGACCAATAGGAGCGGAGCATAGATCAAAAACGTAGCAAAAACGGGCCAAATATTCCTTTTGAGGGCTTCCGTTGCGTGCGCTGCGTAAACGGTTTAAGTTACGCAACAATCATGTATGTAGGTTAGATAGTGACGGGGGCGATATATTTATAAAATACGAACCACAAGTCAATTGAAATTCTAAGAGAATTTAGACGTTTATAACACATGCATACAAACATAAACTGGCGCCCTTTTCTACCATGGGGGTAGGCAGAAACTGAAGAATTATCACACATCTTTTTATATTGTAGAACGGTCAGAATTTAAACCATAAAGGTAGCTCCCAAGTTTTTAATGAACGGATATGTAAGCCTGTCAGCTCTCTCATCTTCGGTTTTTATTTAGCTTGAGTGAAAGTTTGCTATTACAGAAAAATTTTCACTTTTGGTGCATGCATTTTATAGGTATGTCACGTTTTAGTGTGCAGTACATTTTAAAAGTTTAGCAATCATGCTTATTTTAATAGGTACGTACCTACCTAGTACGTAATATAAAACTCAGTTTTTTTGAGAATTTGAACTACAATAAAGAAAAAGAAAGAAAGAAAAAACGTTTATTTGCGCCAGGACCGACCCTTACCATAAAAAAACAAAGGAAAGCTTAAATACAAATACAGAGTATGCGTCACAACCACGCAAAACGGTCATCGCTCAGCATAATGCTGGGACTCGCGTGCAAGACAGAGCGACAGCGCTGGTTTTCAGCGATAGCCGGTGTCGACTGGGTGACGCCGAAACAATGAAACCTTAAGGGCAAGTGACGGAGCGAACATGTTGCATTTATAAATAAAATAAACAAATAAATGAGTAAAAACAAATACGAAACACATGTGTCCAAAACAAAAGTTCAGTCTTTATAGTTATAGATTAGTACTTATACGAGTAAATATATATAGTAACAGATAAATAAAAAAAAAAACAGATAAATCAGTTGATAATATTGTATCAATAATATGTATTAAAAAAAAAATGTTCGGGGTGCACGGGACCGGTCAATGTGGTGACGCTTGGGGTAGGCCTATGTCCAGCAGTGGACGTCTTTTGGACGGCTGATGATGATGATGATTGTATTGTCCCTAGAGATAAAACATTTAATACCGTACTCACTAGAGCTGAGACCAGTCCATTTAAGATCGTTCTCCCGTTGGTCGGTCTTTATTTTTCAATAATTTCAACATCTAAATGCAAATTAAATATATTTTAAACACTTATTAGACCTCTGGTATAACTTTGATCATCTGTGATAAATACTGGGGCATATTAAATAGGATTGACCTTTTAGGTAGGGTCGGGACTCGGCCAACATTCTCTCCCCTTTCTCCCCTCTCTTAAAATAACCCCTCCGCACCCCTTTGACACCCAGCTGACGTTATTAAGACCATCTGTGACCAAAAGTACCGCTTTTTCGCAAAATAAAAAGTAATTTTCTGATTCGAGCACGCGTTTTTAAACGGCAAATTTCGTTTTTTAATTACATATTCTGTTATTTAGTTTTTTTACGTTTAAAAATGTGGACAAAGGGTTTTTGGCATGATATTAAAAAATGATTTTATTTAGCTGTGTGAAATGAAAAAGTTCACCAACCTGTAAAGGTTGGTGAACTTTTTCATTTCAGTGATACCTATCAATGTAATTTTTTTACCACGGGTGAACAATCTCTTTTATATTTGCGAATTGAAATTCAAGAAATACTATCTCTCCAGACACGGAGCAAGGGATTCTATACAAATTAGGATCCTATCAGCAATAATGATTTAAACATTATTAAAAGGACTGACATGGGCTAGCGAAATTTAAGCTTTTGACAGACAGGCGCTACATATCGGCAGGCAGGTGATATTGCTTCTATAAAGTTTAAAACGTAACATCTAGATACCTAAGATTCTAATTTTCTAGAGCCCAAGGTGTGAATAGTCACAGTGCGATGCGCTTTTGGTCTACGTTTTGCATTAAAGGATACGGAATCAAAGACAAGCTTACAGTCACCCAAAGGGCAATGTTATAGAGAGGACTAGAAGGTTTGGAGTTTCCTTGCGTGATCGTATCAGTAATATAGAGATCCGCAAGAAAACCAGGGTTACCGACATAGAACGAAGAATTGCCAAACTTAAGTGGCAGTAGCCAGGGCACATTGCTCGCAAAACGGATGGCCAATGGAAAGAAAAGTTCTGGAGTGGCGACCGCGAACCGGAAGACGTTGCGTTGGAAGGACACCCACTAGGAGGACCGATGTCCTGGTGAAGGTTGCGGGGATCCGCTGGATACGAGACGCATGGGACCGGTCAATGTGCCATGGCGACGCTTGGGGGAGGCCTATGTCCAGCTGTGGAATTCTTTTGGATGATATGATGAATTAAAGACACGAAAATGACTAGGACGTCATCACGTTGAGCTCAAAAGCAAATCACAAATAAACGCAGTATAATAAGCTTCAGCCTTTATGGCTGTGCAGTACCACACCCCTTACCCTATTGTTATAGGGATTCGCCTAGTTTTAGTTTGACCGCCATTAAGTTTGAATCGTGCCATACCTGTCTTCTTCTTCTTCGTCTTTTCGAGTCGATGGTGAGATAGATTGGGTAGGTCCAGTAGGTGGCCACGTTGAAAGCGGCAGCAGCAAGGTTCATCAAGTCGTCCAAAGAGCGGGTGTATTTTGCTCTAGCTGGACTGTACGCTTGTGATCAGTGATAACGCTGCTTTTGAAGGACTTTATGTGATAACAGAGTCTCATTATTCTGTCGGCAATTCAGAATATCCCTCTGGATTTACTACTTGAATTTACACAGTATTCAGTAAAATCAGAAATGAAAATCACATATACGACATACATTTTTTATACAATTTGGAACCGGATGCCGGCGGTTTCACTTACATTTTCGAACAATATTTCTATGTAACCAATATCGCTATAACGTTTTGATATATTCGGGGTGTAACATAATATTGCCGTGATTTCAGGCTTCACTATAAGTTGCTCAAAATAATGAGTATGATGACCTACTTTCAAGAATTGTATTGTTTCTGTTATACCATATAGAGGCAGTTTAAATGAATTTAGTACCTACCTTAGCTACCCTAATTACATACCCATCTACCCTGCTTACCTATCTGCCTACCCTACATGCGTTGCTACCCTACCCTACGTACCTACAAACACTTTGTAGTCTAATTCTTCCGCGGAGAATCTTAACACCGCCATTCAGAAAATGACGTCTAATGCACAACGCCATCTATCAAATAGAGGGTTCAACTGTCCGAGTATCTGAATTATGTGTGTTGTGATATTTTACTTCTTGAACACTTTAAATTCATCTAACTACTACTAATCAACGATTGCGATGAAACAAAAACCAAGTAGGCACCTAATACTTTTACACAATTTTTATGTATACAAGTTATCTACTTTCTTTTCGTACATTTTACATGTTGCATGCACAACTAAACAGACAAAAATGTCCAAAATGCTGGTACGTACTATTTATTTGGAAAAAAAATCAATGTACCAAAACGACTTTTCTACATATCTATACTAATATTATAAAGCTAAAGAGTTTGTTTGTTTGTTTGAACGCGATAATCTCAGGAACTACTGGTTAGAATTGTAAAAATATTTTTGTGTTGGATAGCCCATTTATCGAGGAAGGAGCGGAGCATAAATGAAAAATGAAGCAAAAACGGAAAAAAAAACCATTTTGAAAGATTCCGTTGCGTGCGCTGCGTAAACCGTTTAAGTTACGCAACAATCATGTATGTAGGATAGGTAGGGTAGGGTAGGGTAGGGTAGGTAGGGTAGGGTATGATAGGTAGGGTAGGGTGGGTAGGGTAGGTAGGGTAGGGTAGGTAGGGTAGGGTAGGTAGGGTAGGGTAGGTAGGGTAGGGTAGGTAGGGTAGGGTAGGTAGGGTAGGGAATGATAGGTAGGGTAGGGTAGGTTGGGTAGGTAGGGTAGGTAGGGTAGGGTGGGTAGGGTAGGGTAGGGTGGGTAGGGTAGGGTAGAAGATGGGTAGGTAGGTAGCCAGTTGACGGGAGCGAAGCCGCGTGGGACAGCTAGTGTATTATATGTATTGATATATAGATAGTATTTAATCCGACACACATTTAAGATGAAAATGTTTCACCTTTATGCCCCTGAAGTTTGTACTGAATATTTTAATGTTCCCCGCTTGGGAAAAGTATACATGAACCTGTCGCCTTGACGAAGATACATTGAACGTCGATTTGTGAACCACAATGCTCGACATCAGATTAAACTGCTCAACCTCTACACTCTTATAAAGCGTAATATAATCGAAGAATGTTCGATGGTTTTAGTAAAAAATCGAGCCAAGATTTTCAACAGAATTTCTTATGAGTATAAACATTGAGGTAGGTTCGTGTCGTATTTAAACATTTAGGTACATATTTTTTATTTTTGATTATTCTCTGTCTAAACCAGTATTAGAAAGAGACAACCAGTAAAAAGTAAGTAAAAATAAAAAATACAGACAAACAGATAGATAACTAGTTTTATCTAAAAAACAAATTTCAGCAATTTTGAGAACTATGTTGCCCTGTCGTTTTTTCTATTTGCCTTGTGTGAATCCCTTATATAAACCATTAACCAGCGTTGACTATATGTATGGACATAGATGAAACAACTCCTTAGTATATAAGGATCTTACCTGGCGTCGTTCTTTAGTTTCTGCGTACCCATACGGAAAAAAACCGGCCAAGTGCGAGTCAGACTCGCGCACGATACGGAAAAAAACCGGCCAGTGCGAGTCGGACTCGCGCACGAAGGGTTCCGTACCGTTATCGCAATAAAACTGCAAAAAAAACACGTTTGTTGTATGGGAGCCTCACTTAAATATTTTTTTTTCTGTTTTTAGTATTTGTTGTTATAGCGGCAACAGAAATACATCGTCTTGGAAAATTTCAACTGTCTAGCTATCACGGTTCAAGAGATACAGCCTGGTGACAGACAGACAGACGGACACTGGAGTCTTAGTAATAGGATCCCGTTTTTACCTTTTGGATACGAAACCTTAAAAAGGCGTGACTTTAAGAGTGTAAAAATGTCTGAAATTAAATCCATGCCATTCTAAACTAAACACTTAGGTCTTGCGGTAATTTCATAACACGTTGAATATTAAATAAACTAAATGTGTGGGACTGTGCTTGTTCAGACAAATACTAGGATTTGTTTAACAAACTGGCTCGCATTTATAAGACAAACTCGTTAACTATGTTTAAAGTATTTTGGCCAAGGCAACAGCCGTACTGTAAATTGCAATAAGCATTTATCTTGAAATTACACTAACATTACAGCTATTTTTAAGACAATTAGAAACACCCTACTATCTGAAAACTGAGTATTCCAAATGCTCACACTAGACTCAAACTGAAAATTAGCCACACTTACCAATCGACTGCCAACCAATCACAACTCTCGAGTTTGGCATATGATTCTTCAGTTTGACATAATATATGTACTAAAAAGAGCAAGAGCCCAGACGCCCCAGACGTTACTAAATTCTTTCTATACAAAATCTGTGGTAGGTATTGAATGAAAATGAAAGGCGAAGTAAGAGTAGGAGTACGTTCCAAGTACATGCTAACACTACTGATTTTGTGTTAAAAGAATTTAGTAACGTCTGGGCACGTTGATGTCAAAAACCAAGGGCGAGTCAATCTCGCGCTCGAAGGATTCCGTACCACTATCGCAAAAATCGGCAAAAAAGTCACGTTTGTTGTATGACAGCACCACTTAAATATTTATTTTATTATCTTTTTTGTATTTGATGTTATAGCGGCAACAGAAATACATCATCTGTGAAAATTTCAATTGTATAGCTATTACGGTTCATGAGATACAGCCTGGTGACAGACGGACAGACAGACAGATGGATCGTAGAGTCTTAGTAAAAGTTTCCCATTTTTACCCTTTGGGAACGGAACCCTAAAAAAACAAATCAACCAATCACAATTGTCCATTTCCAGTTTGAGATGATTTGAGTATGAATATGCGCAACCGAAATACGGGCCTTAATGATGCTTTAGTTCGTTGATAATTACGAAATGGTTGGAACTGTAATGTAGTAAAAACAACCATCATGTTATTTATAGAATGGGTACGAAGTAAAATTGTAAATGTAGATAATGTAAAACTATGTTTTTTATTGCTTATTCACTAAAGCATTGTGGTAGAGGAGCTCGTGGCTAAATAATAACAGCCGCACGGGTCGATCATCAAGGTTAAGCAACGCTAGACGAGGTCGGTCAGTGGATGGGTGACCATTTCAACATACCGAGTTTCCTCCGTGCCTCGGAAAGCACGTTAAGCCGTTGGTCCCGGCTGTCATTTGAAGATCTTTGACAGTCGTTACAGGTAGTCAGAAGCTTGAGATCAGACACCAGTCTTACCAAGGGGTACCGTGTTACCCAGTTGCTGGGTTGTGGAGATCAGATAGGCAGTTGCTCCATGTAAAAACTGGTACTTAGCTAATTCCGGTAAGACTGGAAGCCGACCCCAATATAGTTGTGAAAAAGGCTAGGCAGATGATGATGATGACTAAACCATTGTGGTACTTTGCTAATACTGTTACGAGCTGCGGCTCAGGGATAAATTATATAAACTCAATTAATCACACTTTATTACAAACACAATTTATAAACAATTCTATTACTTCGCACTAATTTCCTCTTCCGATCGCTCTGTGTCGCTTCCGAATCGAAACTGACTCACGACGTTTTTTTTTTTTTTTTTTTTTTTTTTTTTTTTTTTTCTGCGGGGCGTCTCGTAGTTCGGTCAAAGCGACTGACAACTACTTAACCGGACTTTCCCTGTGGAGACTAAGCTATATAGCCTCCAGCTGGGCACAAATTTCTAAAACTAAGCGACAACGCTGAGGGCTACCCCAGTTGGGGTCGAACCTCGGCTCAGGGCGTCGCTGGGGGGGCAGGCAATGCTGGATCTGACAAGTGATTTTACCATCCGTTCGGAAACTACCTACGTGGAGAAGAACGGACAAGAAACTCCTTTTGAGATCTAATAATTTAACTAGTGCTCAGCTTCGCGGGCTGGCGGGCTTTAATTGAAAGAGTACGCGACGGGCCTCGGCGGCGAGGACTGAACGAATCGGTCTGTATGCTACATTGTTCCTACTCCCTAGGCTCTTATGGAGCAGAGTGGAGATCATGGGGGGTCGGGGATGAGCCTCAGTTGGCGAAATCCTAACGGAAATGGTAAACGAATGCGACTTATATGCGCACCCATTTACCATTTCTAAAGACGAGGCTATCTAGTACCTCGGTTATATTAGGGTACTTTTCGAAAAGATCCTTGGACTCGGGTGCGGGCATATCACCGGCTGCTTCGATCCTTCTGATCTCAGCAGCCAACGATCTGGCCTCATCCGTCATCCAGACGGCATACGCGCTGATGATAACATCAGCGACGCAGCGTCTGTCAGCGGGGTTTTGGTGGGGCAGGCTCTCAGCGGCGACAGTGGCGGGAGCCACTTGCCGGTTTTGAGCGGGCTTGGGGACGGCAGGAGCCTGAGGGGGGGCCGGAGTGGGTTGTTCCAGCAAGCCTGCGGTTGGCCGTTGGACGGTCTGGGGAGCCACCTGTTGGTGGTTTAGTTTGCCCCATGGCGAAGTCCTCTGAGGGGCTAGCCGGGCGGGGGGTAGTCCGGAGGGAGCTGAGTGAGCTTGGCGCTCAGCGTGGCGCTTGGCCATTTTGGGCGCCAGCTTGGGGGCTCTAGGGCAACCCTTGAAGTTGGCCGTGTGACCGACCTGGTCACATAGCACGCAGCTGGGAGGCTCCGTGCAATCGGCCGGGTTTTTGGGGCGGGGGCATTCTCTAGTGCTATGGTCGCCTCGGCACTTAACGCACCTGGGGCGGCCAAAGCAATTCTTCTGACTGTGTCCATATTGTTGGCAGTTGTGACACTGACCAACAACAGTGGGACGGTAGGGTTTCTCAATGGAGATCCCTGACAGAGAGCACAACGATTTTATTCTAAAAATCGGGTTGTAGGACTCGGTTGGGTCGCATTCGACCGAAACCATATCGTAAGCTTCTCCGCCTCTAGCTTTACGCATGCGGTGGACAGCCATGACTGGGACCTTCTGAGCGACGAGATCCTCGAAGATGTCCTCAGCGGAAATCTCCTTCGGGATGCGTCGGATCACTACACGGACGGGCGCCTCCGAGGGGAGGGTGTACGTGTGAAATGGGATCCTCTGGGTTTTCAGGAGCCTGGTCAGGTTCCTAAAATCAGTAGGAGTTTGGAGAGTGATTTTAATGCCCGCCTGACAGGAGGTGGCACTAAGAAAATTGATTTTGCGATCAACGCAATCTTTTGATAAGTCGGTCCACTTAGATTTTTCGTGGACGAAGATGGGTGGGACTTTCTGCTTCTTAGTAGGAGCAGGACTGGGGGCGCGGCTCGACTTTGGGGAAGTGTCGGCCAAAGTCAGAGGGCTACGGGAGCGGCTCCTGGGGGTGGGGGAGCGAGCCGGACGCCTGGGCCGCTGGGAAGCGGTGGCGGGGGTGGGTTGCACGTCGGCGGAGGTGGACGGCCGAGCTGGGGAGGCGGACGAGGCTACCTTCTTGGCCTTAGAGACCTTTGGGTGCACCTTTGTTTTCTTCCTCTTTCTGATAGCCTCAGAGGGAGCTTTACAGCTTTCTGAGGCGGAGGAGGCGTCGGTGTAATAGTTGTCAGAGTTGTCATCTGACATGGGAGCGTCGATTGGAATGTCGACATGAGGGGAGGCGGGATTCGAAAACACGGTTTTCGAGCGGACATTTTCCACTATCGGAAATTTGATTTTGTTGCCGTCGGCAACAAAAGGGGTTTGACTTACGTCGTCAGAATCGGGGGCCGGGGTGCCTAAGGCAGAACAGGTGGCAAGTGATTGCCGGATGGTGGCGTATCTTTCTAGGTTTTCGCTGCGCGGACTGGGATCGTCCGACAGCAAATCCTCGATGAGGAGCATCAGCAACTCTACAGGATGCATAGTTGCTAATGTAATCAATCAAGGAGAAAAATAAGAATTTTCAAGATAAGATAAGGTATTGTAAACAATACCCTATCTTATCTATCTGAAGGGGATAGAGAGAGTCCCCGGGTAGGTGGGCCCGGGGTGTGTGGTCCTACCCTCCCAGCCGGGTTAGACTGGGAGGTGTGTGCCTGGTGAGCCCTAAGCTAGTAAACCCTGCACCAATCTTATTGTGTGACAGGGGCCCTGAGGTACCGGTAAACCCACCGAAGGTGGGCCACCCTCCACTGTGTACCGAAAGTCTGGCACGTCGGGGTAGAAACACCGACCGTGCCAGGTGATTGCTGTGGAACGAAGACAGGGGTTGACTAGGCTATCTACCAAGGCCAACGATCCTGCTCCCGAATCCAATGACTGCCGTGCCCTGAAGGGGCTTGGCGGGTGCTTGGGTCGGCACCCCCTTGGGTTAGTTAACACCGTTAGGTATCCGCCAAGGACCACCCAAGAAGTGGATTTGAAAACGCGACGGCCGCGGCGACGACCCGCAGATGTGCGGCGGGGCGAGGGCGAGGCGCGGGGCGCGCAGCGGTGAGGCGGCGGGCGGGGGGCGCGTCGGCCGCAGTGACGTCACGCAAGAGCGAGACGGGACGATGAGTGCTGGCTCGCAGCGGTGGCGGCGAGCGAGCGGAGCGGCAACGTGCAGCGAGACGGGCAGCGAGACGACCGCGCAGGGCGACGGCTGGCGAAGAGTGTGTGACTCACGACGAACCCGACCGCTCTTTACATAGCGGATGATGTTTCTAGAACGTTCCATACTGTTCTAGAAAATTCGAAAATCTTCCGGAACAACCGACTTTCGAATTCACTGTTCCCGAAGCGACTAGAAACTTCCAGAATGTTCGGCTCGAACATTCTGGAAAATTCCAATCGACACGAGAGAATCCATCTAGAATCGAATATCAGTTCCGATATTCGATTCTAGATGGCACCACTAGTTAGTTCTCCTACTCGTCACTAGATGGCGCTGCCCTATCTTGTAACAATACCAATAATACTAACCATTGCAAGACAAAAGAAACGTCTTCTCATGCAGAGAAGGTACGATTGATCGCATAATACGCATTAATCACCACACCATGGTGGTCCAGGCCCAATTTTATCACTATATAATATATTGCCTTCGCCGATTGCATCAAATAAATAATTAGAAAACCTCCACACAATTTAAAAATTCACTTAAAGATATACAGCCATCATTCAAGAAAACCGGCTGTGAAAAGTAAATCTATGCTGCAATCCTTGTTGTATTTAAGCTCAGATCGGCTTAAATACAAGCCCAGCCGTGTCTAGACCCAGGAAATCTTCTTTGGTTCCACCACATCGCTAAGGAGATTAGATTTATTATTTGCTGTGAAGTTGAATATTGTTCTGAAGAAATATTACCTTTAAGACTCAGATTTTACATCTGCATAGTATTAATCTGGACTGTCGCGAGCAGAAAACAGAATTGAGTAGAAAAGTCAGAGGAAGCCTTTTGCTCTGCTGCGGTGGGACAATATAAAAGCTAGTTAAATTAGATAACATTAATTTATTCTATTAATGATATAAATGCAAATGTGAAGAAGAATGCCCAAACTTAAATGGCAGTGGGCAGGGCACATTGCTCGCAGAACGGATGGCAGACGGGCCTAAAAGTTCTGGAGAAGCGACCGCGAACCCGAAGACGTTGCGTCGGAAGGCCTCCCACCAGGTGGACTGATGCCCAGGTAAAGGTTGCGGGGACCGGTCAATGTCGCGACGCTTGGAGGAGGTGGGGGAGGCCTATGTTCAGCAGTGGACGTCTTTCGGTTAAAATGATGACGAATGTTATAAATATTAAAGATTAGGTGTTTGTTAATCAGAAATCCATAGACCATAGATAAATGAGATTCTATTATCGAAAGCGTGGTGATAGCGATTGGAAAAATGTCAAAAAAGTATAGGAAACTTAAACGCTATCGAAATGACACGTGATCAATATCTTACATTCGACTAATTATACCAGTAATGTATCTCCGTGGCACAATTTTCATCACTCACGAAATCCAAATCGCTGCCAAATCTAATTTAACTAAACACGTATGAAGAGCTGAGAGCCTACTTATAAGTCGCTCGAGACGAAACCGTGCCCAAACTTAAATTAGGGTACTGCTACTGACTTGAGCTCAGGTACACGATGTTACCTATTATAATATTAGTAGCCTATTTCTGTAATGTTCGAGGCTAACGATTTGATTTGGGATTTGAACTACTAATGATGTAAAAATGTTGTGTTAAATTTGTTTAACCTAATAGTGTTTGTAAAAAGTATACATTTTTGCCGTCTGGTTTGCCATAATGTTTGTAAATCCTAAGATTAATTACATAAAAGGAGTCTTTTTTTATAAGTATGCCATGTTTTAATTTCTTTTTATGTTTTACTATTATCTTGTAATAAGAGTTTATACTTTAGTTTCTATTTAGTCGATAATCTAAAATGCATGCTGTGGCCTCCTATAATTGAGGGAGTACATTTGTTAGAACTTCATGTTGATGATCCATTGTGTTTTATGTGTACATCTTTCGTTGGAGGTCCTGAATAAATAAATAAATAAATGACAACATTATATATTTATAAAGTAAATAGTATGGTAGATATACATAAAGCCGTTGCCTTTTCCAATAATAATCAAAGTTTCAAACTGGAAGTCCATACCTACTTAGGAATAGGCTAATTCCTCATACTAAGTATTGTCAAACACTATACAATTTTCCAGCACCAGTACCACACTGATGCGAAAGCACGTTTCGAAAGAAAACGTTCAACGGATTAGTCCAATTCTTATGAAAAATCGACGTTACATCGATTATGCATTCTCGCGGCATCCCAAGAGCCTTAAAGCAACCACTTAAAATTTCAGCAAATGGATTTCTTTTTATCCATTCAATCACTTAGAATCTTGCAATGCAAGCTGGGTTTGCTCCAGCAGGCGCAAATAATTCTTTCCATAAAACGTTATTGTTATTCAAAAGGTGGGTATGGTACACCCAGTATTCTAAATTTAAGTTGATGTTGTAACATAGTTTTCCATCACATAAAACCGATTATTCCGAACCTAACCCGAATTCCTAACCCGGTCGCGCGGCTTAGATTAGTTTAGGTTAGGTTATATTTTTTTATTTCACTACATATTACTATTTAAGCAACAAAGACGACGGAGCTTGTCTGCAGGGTCGTAAGTAACCTAACATTAAGGAGATAACGAGAGCTGAGGTCGCTCGCAACTTCGAACACAACCTAGGTACCCTAAGCTGCCGAGCTCGCTTCGCTCGCTCTTGGACTAATTCGTCGACCGAGTTAGGATTTTGGGTTAGGTTCGGAATAAACTCGTAAAACTCTACGCTGCGTAGCATTAGCTTCAAGCGCAAATTATCCTAAACATAAAACACAATTTCGATTCTAGAAGTGGGTACGGTACACCCAGCATTGGTAACTTAAGTGATATATGTTGTAACATAGTTTATATGCAGAATCCATCCCTGTTACTTGACGCTGCTGACGCCATTCGAGAAATAACTTTACAAGCTGCATATCGCACAAATCGAGTTTTGATGTAGATACTTGTTATTCTTGCTTTTGCTCGTAGTTTGAAGGAAATTCGCTTGCTACAATTTTGCAACTACCTCGTATCTCATTTCCGATCAGGACATGGGCAGAATTTGCTCGAGAGTTGTAATTTTGCAAAACATCTCATTTTTGATCTCGTTAATCTAGGTTTGGCATTTTCGATAGGAAAGCATTTGATCTAAAAACGTATTTATCCTAGAACCACCAATGCAAATCAAAGACATGGGATATCCACCAAACCACACCGGGCCCGTGTGATGGGTAATGGCCCAGTCCTTTTCAAAGAGGGAAATTCTTTAACACACCCAGGTAGGACATTATCGGCTGATTACGCTAAACGCTAATCTTCAACTCAAAGTTGTTTGACAGTCTAATGGGTTATCTAACATACAATAAGGTTAAAAATTAAAGTTAGATTTTACTCTGATTTATACCCATCCCTTTCTCTGTATGTCTGTAAAATAAGATTAATAAAACAGACAGAGCGAAAATAAAGTGAATGTGAAGAAAATAACAAAGATCAAGGGCACTGAAACTCGGCACCCTTTATATAAAGAAAGCCCGTCTTATAATCTGCTATGATATGTTGTGACGTTACTCCATCACCGAGCTAAGTGCACTTATTGCGAGTGGGGCCACGGTCAAGACATATAGTATACGTGTATGGAATAATGGGTGGCTAAGTAATAACAGCCACTGAGCCGATCTTCAAGGTTGAGCAATGTTTGCCGAGGTCGCTCCGTGGATGGGTGACCATCTGAAACCTACGGTATGTTAAGCTATTGATGCCGTTTCTCATTAGTAAAACTTCAACAGTCGTTATGGTAGTCAGATGCCAGGAAATCTGATATCATAGTCTTGATAAGGAGTATCGTGTTACCCAGTTACTGGGTTGTGGAGGCCAAAAACGAAAATCACTCCATGTAAAATACTGGTACGGTTGTTCTATTTCAAGACGGCGGGTTGGACTTAGTTGTGTGTGTAGATGTATTTTTTTCTGTGTGCTCAGGCGATATTGAGTGCTCCCGAGCTTACGCACATAGAAACAATGTGCATGTGCACCACGCAAACGACTACGACTAACCCGCCGACAACTGTACTCGGCTACATCCGATTCCTACGATTTATACTGGAAGCCGACGCCCCAAAGAATGAACATCCTATACATAACATCAGTGAAAGAACTAGCTCTTTATATGACTAACATTATATCTAGGCGTTTCTAGGCTAAGTGTTTATTTAATGCGCATTCTTTGAATGTAGGACGGACCTGAGTGAATAATATTCCAGTCACTTAAGCATACTAACGCGACTGGGTCAAAGATATTAAAATTTGCTTAATTCAGTACTTTTTATTGCATTACTACATCACTATTTGTAGCTCTCAAGAGGCTGAAATTGTGATAATGATGATGTTTTTTTAAAGTCTTTTTATATTTCTAAACTAGCTGACCCGGCAAACCTTGTTTTGCCATAAAAACACCAAACATACATCTACCCTACCCTACCTACCTACCCTACCCTACCTACCTTACCTACCTACCCTACCCTACCTACCCTAACATACCTATCCTACGCTAACAAAAAAAAAAAGAAAAAAAAATACTTCACATAAACCATTTACTAAATAGTCCGAACATAGCCTAAACATTTGGTTTGGATAGGTGAGCCCGTTCTTGAGTTATAAAATTACAACGAAAAGTGGCATTGATTTTTATATATACAGATAAGGAACTCATTTAGTAGCCCCTTTCTTTTTAAGTTTGTTACTACTTTTAATTTAATAACATATGTTTGCATTTCTAAATGGTACTCACAGAGTTTTTTTTTTCAATTGTTGTAACAAATAGAAGTAGACGTATACTCTGTGAACCTCTGCCCGAGCCTTCTGGCATGACAAACAAAACAGACATGATGTTATGTGTTATGCTATTCTTCCTTCATCTTGAAAATACTCAACCGTAAGTAGGTACAGCTAGAGTCGCTTTTCTTAATTTTACGTTTCGTTGAGTGTTTTCTAATAAATCGAATGAAATATGCTTTCTTACGACTGATTAGGCGATTATATGGAAAGGTTAATTGGGATCCCTAATGATTGATTATCGTGTAATCAATACTAGGACTACAGATATATAGAAAGAAAGAAAGAAAGAAAGAAAAATATTTATTTGTGACCCGCACAGGAGACACGAGATAAGAAAAACACAAACAATAATAAAAAATAAAAATAAATTACCCCGTGCGAGACCAAAAAGGCTCCTATCTCAGCATGAGCAACGATATCAAAAAGAAAATAACGCTGCGCTGATATTCTGATAGGGCCCAATGTTGATGCCACCATATAGGTAGGTTTTAATGCAGAATTCAGAAACAAATTCACGCAAATTTTTCATAGGGCTAGGCATGAAAAGGCAAAGCCAGCTATGATCCATACATACTCCTTATGTATTGTTTTGCTTTTTTCCGTAACTTAAAAGGAACCCTTATAAGATCACTCTCTTGTCTGTCCGTGTGTCCGTGTGTCACCACCGATTTTCTCAGGAACGAGTGGGCCTAGCAATTTGTTAGCGGAAACTGAGGTCTATAGCTCTTAGGTGTATCAAAATCAAGGTCCTGAGTCAACATGATAAAAAGATATGGGAAAATTTAGATTTTCAGTACATAAAAGCTTAATTTTCAACTTTTTATTTTTTTTCGGCATTTTCCCTTTACTTGTGCTGTAAGACCTTGCTTTTAACCAAAATTGACAATTCTTGGTCAACCGGAAGTAACCTATAGGTTTTGGGTCGAAAACCTATATTTAGTAGTTCCTGTTGAAAAAGAAAAATTCCAAAAAATAAAAATATTGAAAAGTAAAGGGTGTCCCCTTACATACATTAGTTGACGCCATCCTGGGTACGGAACCCTTCGTGCGCGAGTCCGACTCGCACTTGGTCGGTATTTTTATTTATAAACAAAACAAAGAGAAAAGTTAGTGCAATAAAAACTTACATAGTTTAATAATTCAAGATTAACAAAAATTCCCTCCAAAGACCACGCTTTCTCGGACAAAAGATTCCCCTTTCTAACAATTGATGAATTATAGAGGTGATTCACCAGGATGGGCCACTCTTTACAGTTAAAACATTTTCTCTATCCAATATCCCACAGCATTATTACACTGTCTGCTTGTATTCAATTCTGAATGGAACAATAATTGACTGCACAGTGGAGCAATAAACCGGCCCTGTTGTAAGTAATAAAATATCACGAGCAATGACAAAGATATAGCTTAAATTTCACTTCCGAGCAGAACGTCTCCGATGTAACTAATACTAGGTACCATTCGCGAAAAGAAGATCTTAAGCTCCTTGTAATAAGGTCGCTTTCGGGGCCGATGCGAGTCGCACAGGATCAATCGATGTGGTGGCACTTGCTTCACTTGCGACGGCCAGTGTCCAGTAGTGGACGTCTTTCGACTTAAACGATAATGAAGGTGACGGGTGCTAGTTAAACCATTTCAATGCAGCGGCAGTGGCTGACTCAACGAGTAAGCGACGAGTATTTCACGTTGCTTAGTACCTTCTTTCTGCGAATTGTATTTTTGCTGCGTTAGTGTCACCGCTCGGAAGTGAACCTTTACCTTTAGCAACTTTTTACACCCCGCGGCAACCGCTAGAGGGCAGCACAAAAGCAATTTGAAACGTCAGTTTATATAATAAATATAATTGCAAGTTTTGCTTTGTGGAAGGAACTCATTTTGTTTGTTTGTTAGTTAGTAAAAGGATAATAGTTAGTTATATTATTCTTATTACTAGCTTTTGCCAGAGAAGGAGCTCGTGAATAAATAATAACAGCCGCACGGGCCGACATTCAAGGTTAAGCAATGCTTGCTGACCGAGTGGGTGACCGAAACTTATCTAGTCAAAAGCCAGGAACTTTGACATCGTGGTAGTCTGCCGAGGGGCAGCGTGTTACCCATTGCAGTTGCTGGGTTGTGGAGGTCGGATAGGCCGTCGCTCAATGTCTGGCACTAAAAGCCGAATCCAACATAGTTGGGAACAAGCTAGGCAGATTGAGTAGCTTTTGCCGAAGGCTTTACCCGTGTGGAAGTCGAAAATCATATCATGGGCACTTACCAATCTGACAAGGGAGTAAAAATATCCTATGACCGAATTCACAAACATTTAAACATAAACACTTTCACATTTATTAGCATCATCATCATCATTTCAGACGAAAGACGTCCACTGCTGGACATAGGCTTTCCCAGGCGTCGCCACATTGACCGGTCCCGTGCGTATCGCATCCAGCGCATTGCCGCAACTTTAATCCTACATCCGCTTTAAGTGCCGTAAAACGGTAACTTTCTAAAGCATACCATTTTACCATACCTTATACTCGTAGTAACGGCTATGTAAAGATGATTGAAAAAAAAAAAATATTATTGTTTCATGTATAATAGTAGATTATTGCATCGAGCACAAAGTAATTTATTATTGCACCGAGTGCCTGATTTAGAGCCCGAGCGTTAGCGAGGGCTCTAATCTAACAGGCACGAGGGCAATATAAATTACTTAAGGCGAGGTGCATAATCTACTTTTCTTTCAACTATTACCTATAGGAATAGTAGATAAAAGAAACTCATATCAAACAGTTAAAATAGAAGTTTAATTATTGAAATTAAAAGTTATACTTGAGCAATTATTAAACGTAAGGTTAAGTTTTGTTGGGCAAATTTATATTTGTTTGTTTAACTTGGGACTGAATAATATTATCAGACGAGTTAGATGGGCCTGGCTGATTTGTTACAATAAAGTCGTTATCACGGGAAGTAGATGGGCGCGGCCACGGGCGCGGCGATGTCGAAAATCACTTTTTTAAATTTCTTTCGTTTTTAAATCAGAGTTAACAGCAATCATTTTTTAAATTTGGAACAAGTAGGATAGAAACGAATAATACGTACGTAAAAAAAAGTATTGATATCGGCTGGCTGAATAGAGCTGATCCATTGAGATTGGCACCTTTTGGTGCGATTAAAAAAAACTGTGCAATAATGAAATTTCATAAATTTTTATTGCTCTAGAGCAATAAAGACTCGCTGTGTACTGAGTTTTTAGTGTGATTGTGATGAAATTAAAGCATAGTTGGAAGAAACTTATTTTTAACACATGGGTTTCTTCGTATAACAAATAGTTTATTTTTATATGTGATGGGTTTGCTCTTGACTCTAGTCAACTTGACTCTGACCTAGAGGTGACAAAGACAAAGTCGACGATGGAGTGAGCTTACCCAGAAGAAGCCTGTTCACTCTAATTTTGAAGAGATTCGGGTTGTATGCGTTTTGCTTTAAAAAAATAATAAACAACACGCTAGTTTTTCGCTACTTCTGGAATTTCTTCATAACTAACATAGCATATGTAAATCAAATAATATTTTGCAAACAAAACTGTTCAAAAGGAGGTTCAATATTGATATTTTGGCATCGAGCCAACGCATCGTTATTCGGTTCGCGGTCGCCAGTCCAGAGGTTTTCGGCCTCATCGGCCATCAGTTCTGCGAGCAATGTGTGCAAAACCGTCTTTAATGAAGTAGTAGTTTTATTTTACCTTTTATATGAATGATAATCTGTACTTAACTAATTTTTAAAACTCTTTACGAAAAGAGCGTTTTCCAAGCAGCCAAACTGTGCGGAAAGTGTCACTTTTTTTTACTAGTGATTTTTACTTGCCTGTAACTTTTTTAATTTTTAACTCCAACGTCAGCCCGCCGCATAGAGTTTTTATTATTTGAGAAAAGTTTAAAAAATTAGTTAAGTACATATTATCATTCATTTAACAGGTAAAACAAAACTAATACTTAATTTAAGGCGTTTTTCATTACTCTAAAGTTAGATTTTGATCAATAAATTAATTTTAAATATTCATTAAATATGTTTGGCAGAATGAATATTTTGCTCGTACGTTTTTGCGGTACGACGTGACAGCTATTTGCACATGCGCAGAAGATATGCCCAAGGAACTATGAACTATTAGTTAATCTGTGGATATGCTGAGCGCCCTTGAATAAGCGCCATTTTATTAATTTCTTGCTTGGTTCAGATATTTTTTTTTATTTCCTCGCACAATGCATAGTAAAATGTTGTATGATACACGTGCGTAAGATGATTTCCGACTCGTGTCGATTTATCCACTCATTGGAAATCACCTACTTTCCGCACTTGTTGCATAAATAACTATATTAGTTGAGTTACCCCAGAAGATAACCCAATAATTATCTGAGAACCGATTCAGTTTGCCCGTAGTAAGCGGTTAATAGCGCATCTATATTAACCGTTCGAGACAGATTGTACAAGGCGTAAGCACTACTGCTTATTCTATTAGTCATTACTTCTATGTGCGGCTTCCAATTTAAATTACGATCTATAATTAGACCTAGAAACTTAGTTGTATTAACAGTGTCCATTTTAATAGTATTATACGTCAAGATTGGGAATAGTCAGTGCGTGTTGGCTAAAATGCATTAACATAGTCTTATTTAAATTGACTTTTTAAATTGTTATTATCTAACCACCCTATAGTATCCTGTGATACAGGATTACCTAGTACAGGCATCTTACATTATTATACCTACATTATATCTAAGATTGAAACTGTGTTTTTACCTTTTCTTATTTCTGAATAAAGATTTATTATTATTTATTATTTTAGTGTCTTAAGTGTCTTTTAATGTTTTGTTTATGTCTTCTTTATCTTTTTGACTGTAATGTTTCATCAAAATCCGTTCTGTAGTTTTTGCGTGAAAATTTAACAAACATCCTTCCTCATAAACTTTGAAGTTTATAATAGTAGTAGGATAATTATACAGAGAGGAGGTCTGTATCCTTTTAATGTTCCCACTGCTGGGATACAAACCTTCTTTATGTGAGACGGAATGGAACCTAATTAAGTACATAGCATTTTTAAATAAGAAACAGGCTGATGGTGTTACTGTCTTATTAATAAACGTGGACTAAGGTAAGAATAACTTTATTCCAAGCATTAGGTTGGTACTAAAAAAAATCCGTATTAATAAACACGGAATAAGGAGGGATTATACTAATCTGACACTAGTCTCGGACTAAAAGTTAAACCATGGTGCCAGCTAGTTTAAGGTCGGAATAAGAGTAGTGTAACTATGGCAACCACAATTTTTTTAATTTTTTTGTATCGCCCTATTCGGGCAGGCTAAGGTCTTAGACCATACCGCCTCGTGTTCAGTGCATAATATCCTTCTTGAATTCTTTAGTATGCATTATAATGTGGATGCAATAGATTCTAATGTTTTTTGGAGTATTTGGCAGCAAATTGTATCAAGTCAGCCTTCCCAGTAAGCCTTCCCAGTAAGCTTTGCGGGAGGTAGTCAATACTACAATAAAATTCTCCGCTCCACAATCCCGAGATCGCTTCTGTCAATGCTTTCACAGATTGACCAGTTGCGTAGACAGTTGAAAAATAAAACTACACCAATTTAACATCATAATATCCATTAGGAATCAATTTGCAAATAATATTAACAGCCGCTGAACTACACTCGAAAAAATCCCGCCAAAAACTTTCTCAACCACAATTATTACATAGACTCTGATTTTTTATTTCGTAGATGAGGAACATTAAAAAAAATAAGGTCATTAGCAGCTATTTAGCTTTAGTCAACGAAATTACAAATTAATCATCATTTTATGTCATTTTTAAGTTTAAAGGTAATACGATAATTTGAAATGGAGGGATCCTTCACCTTTACTGTCAAATCTCTATGGCAGATGTCATTTTTAGGTTTTTTTTCTACATAATGTCTTCAACTTGCTTATTTTTCATTCACTAGTTCATTCTTTTTACTTTTAAATTCAACTGGGTTGCCAGAGCTTACGCGACTAAGAAATGATTAGTTAGTCCGAGGTTATTCCATGTTTATTAATGACATTGCTAGATCTATGTTAATCCTTAGTTACTCCGGGATTAGCTAGTCCAAGAGTAACTTCGGAGTAAGCTGGGAATACGCCATTTTTATTAATAAGACTGTTATTAGAGTCTATATATTGCGCTAAATTAAGGCGATATATTCATCTCAATGCTAACGCAGTACTGGCCGTGTGCCCGCTCGATGCCAAAATACCAAATTGAACCTCCTTTTGAACAGTTTTGTTTGCAAAATATTATTTGATTTACATATGCTATGTTATGAAGAAATACCACCCATCAATTTTTCTGTGTAAAAATATTTTTAAACATCCAAGTCGTTTTGGAGTGGTTTCCAAAAGTTGCGAAAATTATCGTGTTGTAAATTTTTTTTTTAAAGCAAAACTATTAGTTACACGTAAAAACCTTGTGTTCAAAATAATTTACATGAATCAGTAATAAATATATATTTTTATCAAACCTTTTAACCTAGTCGTTACTAAGGAGTATGCTTTAGAAACTTGCCGTTTTACGGCACTAAAGCGGCTGTAGGCCCTTAAGACAGTAGTGTCGTACTGCTATCTCAGTCTTGGTTTACCGCTACCTCGACTGTCAGGTCTTGCGGTTTTGCGATACACCGTATCATTCCTGGTCCCATTTTGACAGCCATTAGAAATATAAATCGTTTATTATCCAGATGATAGTTGGTACACAGTTATTAACGAATTAAAATGTCTAAAATATTACTTACAGCTAGATGAAAAATGTCAGCATATACGTTGTATAAACTGTTCATATTTAATTTAAACGTCAAATTGCATCCATCTAGTCGGTTTAATCATTACATCAAAACTTTTATGATACACACACCCCACAGTTTCATAAAACACACACACAAGCATCAGAGTGGGAGGAGATCAAACCACTCACTGTTACCCACACAAACCACCGGTCAGTTCCGCAGCATTTGACGATTGGCGGTAAAACAATGGTTCTATGTATTTTAATGTTTTTGTGTTGCAACTTTAAAATCCAAATGGTTGCAGTATTTGGTTTATATTATTAACTCGGGTAAAGCATTACATTTCTCCGGCGGCAGTCGGGTAAAAGCCTAGAAAACCGTACTATTTTTGCACGACTGCCCAAAAAAGGACAGTACTGTAAGAATTATCACTAGGTTCTCGAAAATAGTCTTCTTGTTCGTCTTTCATGTAGAAAAAAAAACCTACACTCAACTTAAAAATAATCATAGCTAACATTATGAAATCAAATCGAAATGAAAATTATTATTTTCCCCGTAACCGTTTTTCATAATCAGCTTTCTCACACGCAAATGTTTTACCACTTAATACTTGGGCAAGCTGAACGCGACGCAATACCAAAGCGATACTCCGCCCGCAAGTTGTAAACAAGAAACTTTGAAGGACGACATATTTAATGCAACCCGACCCACAGAAGACCCGCGTTGTTTCGCAAACTTAAGTTTTAAACTCGTGTAATATCCAACAGGCCCAACTTGTTTTGACTAGCCAACGCCAACGTCAATTGTTTGTCCAACATATCGCAAACGTTTGTGGCACGAGGCGAGTGCTTAAGTTAAGTAAGCACCATTATGCCAATAGGCATGCGAGGCGGTTCCGTGAGTGGGTTTTTACTGTAAGTGGAATTACAGGGTAAAATACGGATTTTATGTAAGTAGGACTATGAGTAGTGTGAATGGCATTGTTTAAACTATTATTGAAACGTCTTTAGGTTTGTAGTTTAAGCCCTGTTTGGAAACAGGGCTTAAAGAGCATTTTTACACCAATCAAATGTAGGTGCAGTAAGTAAAGCTAAAGAAAAAAAATTCTATTAGGCATAGCTATGTTCCGTAAGAACATTTATCATCCACCTCTTTTCAAACATAACAACGATTTCCCATCATCGTCCGATACTAACTACAATAGTACAATAACACTTCGTTAAGTTATACCAATATCGCCTTACATTAATTTGCTGCTGTACCCACCAACCCCTGCAACAGTGATGTGCGGATAGCCTTATGTCAGCCATATTCGACTTTTGAACTTGCATCGTCCACCCCTTAAACCGACTGACCTAAATATGACAACAGCGCCACCTCACCACAAACGTAACGTAAGCCTATAAAACGTATAAAGGCGGTACCTGCATTGCTCCCGAAGGGTTATTGTTTCCTTTACATTTAAGTACCCTCATTTGAAATATATTTGAATCCTAAATATACCTGTTTGTATAGGTTTTGAGTGTGTAATAATTTGGTGGACACAACGTTATTGTATTTACATGTCAAAAATATATTTATAATTACAAAAGCTTTTTGAAATAAGCCTTTTAGCGTACCGTGCATTGTCAACCAAACCAAACGTGTATGCAAATTTGCAAGATTAGAGTCACACATACCTACTTACGTACTAACAAAGCAAGATAAATAAAAACTTGTAAAAACCTAAAGACTGCCTCCAAAACCTTACAGCATGAAGGCTGTTGAACAGATTTGATTCAGGGGTGCTTGCTTGCAAAGGCGTAATTTGTTAAAACATTAAGTAATGCCTACTTATCTAATTTATTGGAGACCGAATGACCTGTTCCTAGGAGGCTCAAACTGCAAACACTTCCTGCAGCTACATATGTCTTTATTAAGCGAAAAGTAGAGAAAACGCCCTCATCGAATACATAATACTTTCTGCAACCCGTTTTCATACATTAATCAGAATAAGGGCATCTTGTACATTTTAAACATCAAGGTTAAGCAACGCTTGACGAGGTCGGTCCGTGGATGGGTGACCATTTCAACATACCGAGTTTCCTCCGTGCCTCGGAAAGCACGTTTAGCCGTTGGTCCAGGCTGTCATTTGAAGATCTTTGACAGTCGTTACGGGTAGTCAGTAGCTTGAGATCTGACACCAGTCTTGCCAAGGGGTACCGTGTTACCCAGTTACTGGGTTGTGGAGGTCAGATAGGCAGTCGCTCCATGTAAAACACTGGTACTTAGCTGATTCCGGTAAGACTGGAAGCCGACCCCAATGTAGTTGGGAAAAGGCTAGGCAGATGATGACTCTTGTACATTTTAAACAGTAATCAGACAGCATTTTGTCCCCGAAATAATACGGTACTAAATAGGAACAGAATGCTTGATGCACTAGAGTCGATCGAAAAGCGGGCCAAGAAACTCATCGGTAATGAGGCACTGGTCAAGTCAAAGCTCCAGAGCCTTGAACATCGTCGCCGAGTTGCCAGTTTGTCGGTATTTTATCGGTTACATTTCGGGGAGTGTGCGATGGAATTACATGATTTAATTCCGCCCAGCCCGTTCCATCATCGGACTACCACACGTACGGCGATGCGTCATCGGTACATGGTGGACATCCCACCCATACGCACAAAACGTTTTGGGAACACTTTTATTATGCGTACAGCTAAAGAGTGGAATTCCCTGCCGGAATCTGTGTTTCCCGATAGCTACAATCTAGGGGTCTTTAAGTCAAGAGTGAATAGGTTTCTTCTAGGCAAGTGTGCTCTATCGTCGACCACATCATCGCTTACCATCAGGTGAGATAGTGGTCAAGCGCAAGCCTATTGATAATAAAAAAAAAAAAAAAAGCCGCAAATCGGCCAGCGCGGACCGTGATTGCCTCCCGTTACTCACAAAGAAATATTGGAAACACAGTTTTTACAGATCCACAATTAATGACGTTAAGTGTGATTGTAAATCCAACCACGGGAGGAAAAATTGTAAACGACTAAATACTTTATTCAGTTCGACTTTTTGGTGATTTATGTGAATAGAAATTTATTATTTATTATGTATTTGTTAAAAACACAATAAAAACCAAAAATCAGATTACAATATAAAATAATAAAAATAAGCAACTTCCTACAAGTAATCAGTTCCTACATTGGAAAAAAGGGTGGAATAGATTGAAATACTAAGAATAGCTATATTGAAAGCAGCTTTTTATTGGGAAAAAGATGCTGTTTGTAATTATATAGCTTTGGAACTTCGCTACGTTTTTATCCATATAACCGCAACCTAAACGCACTGACGTTGTATCTAACAGGGATTATCCTCTAAGATGAGTAATAAGATCAGACGTAGCTGTGTCACACGTTGGACTACAGACCGCAACCGTGTTTGTAACTAACGTTGTGCGTATTCTCTTAGATGTCTAGTAAAATGAGATTTAGACACCGCACACGTCGTAATCCAGCTTCTATATTCCTAAACATACTAATTTGTACTGACAGGCTTATTCCTCGAATCACCTGATGCACTCAGTTTAAAAGTCAAAGGACTAACACTTACCTGAGCTGAGATTATTATTGAGGATCCAGTGTGCAATGCTTCGTCAGACTCAGAAACCATTATAGCTGCAGGTAATTCAAATGGAAATGCAGTGTAGTGTGTTACGGGACTTCAAATAGAATGACTGTAATATTCTAGGCATTTCCATTAAGCCTTCTCTGAAACGGATGTGAGCTAGTGTTGGTAGGATTTGGAAAGCTTTTAAGTGTCTGCCTCGGTTCGAACCCACGACCTACAACTTATAAGTCGCGGAGAGTTGTGGTTGTTCACGATAATTACCCGTACTTTAGTCTAGTTTGGTACGAAAACTAACGTGAGTTTTCGTACCATTCATCATCAATTTACACAAAGACACTTTACTTTGTGTAAATTATTTCATCACCACTGTTCTCTAAACGGTGAAGGAAAATATCGTGAGGAAACCAGCATGTTCTAGAACTAAAAAATCGAAGACATGTGTCATTCACAAACTCACCGCACTGGGCCCGACCTCACAGAGAGGAGACCTGTGTCATAAGTTGGGAGCGGTTCTATTGATTGGCTGAATTACTAGCACCAACACGCTAAGAAAATCCTTTTGATACCGGCAATTACAAAACCCAAGACACACACACGTGCTCAGAGTGAAATCGTCCCAAAACTATCAATACAAAGGCGAGTACCCACGGTACAAGCATCAAGAGTCCAGTGGCTTCGTGCGTAATCGCCTTAGACACAAAGAAGGACTTTGGACACAATATCAGCTGTGTGTAACACTTGTATACCAGTACATGTCTGTACTTTGTAGTTTCCAGCCTGTTGCCTACAAAAGGTGGTACATTCATAAGTTATTTACGCGTGGTTGCCTTTCGAGATGAACTGGGGCTGTAGACTATATCTTTTTTATTCTAGCACTTTCCACGGCTATTTGTGAGGTCTTCTTTTCTTTAGAGATCTTTTGCTCATAATTTATTTTAAGGGACGTTTATGTATATTTAGGATGTATTACTATTGTAGTTCCTCTTTACAATTATTTTTCTATTAAAAGTCGTACGTAATACGTGACAGATCACCACAAACGGCGAGATGGAGTCACTACAATAATTTATATTGAGTACCTATATAAACTGCGAGGTATATTTAACATAATTTC
Organism: Orthosia incerta; assembly: GCA_948252205.1. Lineage (NCBI taxonomy): Eukaryota > Metazoa > Arthropoda > Insecta > Lepidoptera > Noctuidae > Orthosia > Orthosia incerta. The sequence continues at coordinate 40,596,031 of OX411741.1, forward strand.
AGATAAGTGGCGACACAATTATGCCTATCTCGATACTTATTGAAACACCGACAACTGCACTCATCATTATCATTCTTATCATATCAGCCGAAAGACGTCCACTGCTGGACATAGGCCTCCCCCAAGCGTCGCCACATCGACCGGTCCCATGCGTCTCGCAACCAGCGGCTCCCCGTAACCTTCACCAGGTCATCGGTCCACCTGGTGGGAGGCCTTCCGACGGAATGTCTTCCGGTTCGCGGTCGCCACTCCAGAACCTTTCTGCCCCATCGGCCATCCATTCTGCGACCAATGTGCCACTGCCACTTAAGTTTGGCAATTCTTCGGGCTATGTCGGAAATCCTGGTTCTCTTACGGATCTCTATATTTCTGATTCGATCACGCAAGGAAACGCCGAGCATAGCCCTCTCCATTGCCCTTTGAGTGACTGTAAGTTTTCTGATGATGCCCATTGTAAGCGACCATATCTCAGAACCATATGTCATCACTGGCAACACACACTGGTCGTAGACTTTTGTCTTGAGACACTGTGGTAAGTTGGACGAGAAGACACCGCGCAACTTCCCGAGCGCTGCCCAGCCGAGTCGGAGTCGACGGTCACGACTCACGACGGACAACTGCACTGAAAATTACAAATTCAAAATGTGACTTTTGTATTGACAGGGTTGTTTTTGAAAATAAAAGCAATTAGTAGTTACGAATTTGCCGTCAATTTGGACTTCGCTCATATTTTAAACTTTTCTAACTTATGAGTCGCAGAGTACCCTTACATTTAATCAGATCCACTCACCAAGGCCGAAGGGTTGCTCCAACAGAAATACCCATTATTCGCAAATATTAAAACCATATTCTGCCTACGGTTATAAAGTGATTGAATTTTTAATTTAAATACTAATTAGTTATATTACAGAACTTGCTCCACGCTGGACCAATGTTGGAGCCACGATTTGACATTTAACTTACCTTGAATTTGGTGGCAATGTAATTACAATATTTGTGTTTTTGTTCTAAATATAGATTCTTCAATTTCCATTTGTCTATTTATTTTAACAGTTAGTTACATTTTGTTATACTATCGTATCGGCCACAAATTATACAATAATATTTTCATATGCATAGTTATAATCAGCCTAAAAGGTAAACATAAAGTCCTTTTCTCTGAGAGGGAATGGGCCATCATCCACCATCCCCCATAGTGCGGTTGACACTGCCCAATGCAGTTTGGTCGATATCACAATGTCTTCGAATTTTTATCCAGTCATCAAATTGACAAAAAATAACTACCCATAGTCCCCACTGTTGATTTTAGCTTTTCTGCTTGAAGCCAATTTCCACAGTTCAAATGGTTGAGAATAGTGGCGGGCATGGTCTAATTTAAAAAGCAGAGAAGTACGTATAAAATCAATATTTTGATGTTTACTTAATGTTGCGGACTTTCTTCAAGATGTCGTTCTCGTTATTTTAAAATTCTTCTGCAAGTACTCTTCAGTCACTCCACAATAATAAAGCATTGGAATAATCATTCCGTTTTTAATATACCATTGTTGGATCTCCGATTTTTTGAAAGCTCTTTCGATGGGTGCTGTTAAAATGTTTGGGAGATATTATTATGATGAAGCAATTGGATCGACTAAAATAAAATAACTTAATACAGGTTCAGATTTTTGCGAAATGGGGTTAAGCTTTTGTAAAATAGAATTCAATTTGCACTAGTATTACATTATTGGTAGCTATATGGCTTTATCCTTTTGGGATGGACTTGTTTCAAAGTAGATATTTTTTGGACATGGTCAAGCAGTTAGTCGACTCTTCACGTAACCAGAGTGCTGGCGGTTTTTCGTCCAAAGAATAATAATAGCGCTGCCTTTGTGATCTTGCCCGATAGACATATTTGCGGATGGCTTTTGTACTTATATTATTTACAATGGTACTAATTACGGTTTACTACCTTGTTTATTATTGACTTAAAATTGAATAAACATCATTGGATTGTTACTATGTATCTGGTGGTCTTTTGATACCTCAGATTGCGGTTCCGTTGACCTACTGTTAGTTGTAAACTATTTCGCTTCTATAAAAAGCGAACTTAGGCACTGAACTTTATAACTGTTAGTGACAGAGTTATAACGTTCTAGGAATTACGAAAAACTGTTTAAATGGGTGACAGTCTGACACCCATTAGAACAGTAACCGAGCAGGAAATATGACCCAAACTTGATTGGAAGTAGTGCAGTTCTAAAGTTATAGGATTTAAGAGTTACTGTCCTAATTAGTGACAATCTGTCACCCATTTGAACAGTAACCGAGTAGGAAATATGACCCAAACTTGATTGGAAGTAGTGCAGTTCTAAAGTTATAGGAGTTAAGAGTTACTGTCCGAATTGGTGACAATCTGTCACCCATTTGAACAGTAACCGAGTAGGAAATATGACCCAAACTTGATTGGAAGTAGTGCAGTTCTAAAGTTATAGGAGTTAAGAGTTACTGTCCTAATTGGTGACAATCTGTCACCCATTTGAACAGTAACCGAGTAGGAAATATGACCCAAACTTAATTGGAAGTAGTGCAGTTCTAAATTTATAGGAGTTAAGAGTTACTGTCCTAATTGGTGACAATCTGTCACCCATTTGAACAGTAACCGAGTAGGAAATTTGACCCAAACTTAATTGGAAGTAGTGCAGTTCTAAATTTATAGGAGTTAAGAGAGATACTGGTCAACATTAACTGAGTAGGAAACATGACTCAAACATAATAAGTACCAGTGCTGTCTTGAGCTGAAAATAGGCAATGCCTACTGTTTGTTATTTAATGATATTTAGACGCTTTCAAATTTGATTGCGTACCTAATATATAGATATAGGTTTTAGCCAAGTTATAACAATAATACCGACTTATTATTGTCATATGCCAGACGAAAAGCGTTTTCTCATTTAAATAGAAGACTGAGCTGAGCATCAATCACCATGCTCGCTATCAATGAGACTACAAGTCCAGAGGGTCTATATAGACAGAGGCTTTAGTCAAGTGACATTCAATCATTGAAAGCGTCACGATAGCGATTAGTAAAATGTCAAAAATGTATGGGATTGCCAAACGCTATCGAAATGTCCTAAAACTCAGGTTATATTTTATTAACGAAAGCGTTGCGATACCGATTGGAAAAAGGTCTTATATAAGATACTAGCTGACCCCCGCGGCTTCGCTCCCCTGAACTGGCTACCTACCTGCCTACCCTGCCTACTCTGCCTACTCTGCCTACCCTGCCTAAGAATCATAAGAATCTCAATTTTTTTTGAAAATATATTGTAGCCTATGACACTCAGGAATAATATAGCTTTCTACTGGTGAAAGAATTTTCAAAATCGGTTCAGTAGATTCAAAGATTACCCCTTACAACTTCACAAACTCACAAACTTTACCTCTTTATAATTTCTTATGACACTCAGGAATAATGTAGCTTTCTACTAGTGAAAGAATTTTCAAAATCGGTTCAGTAGATCCAAAGATTACCCCTTACAACTTCACAAACTCACAAACTTTACCTCTTTATAATTTCTTATGACACTCAGGAATAATGTAGCTTTCTACTAGTGAAAGGATTTTCAAAATCGGTTCAGTAGATCCAAAGATTACCCCTTACAACTTCACAAACTCACAAACTTTACCTCTTTATAATTTCTTATGACACTCAGGAATAATGTAGCTTTCTACTAGTGAAAGAATTTTCAAAATCGGTTCAGTAGATCCAAAGATTACCCCTTACAACTTCACAAACTCACAAACTTTACCTCTTTATAATTTCTTATGACACTCAGGAATAATGTAGCTTTCTACTAGTGAAAGAATTTTCAAAATCGGTTCAGTAGATCCAAAGATTACCCCTTACAACTTTAGAAACTCACAAACTTTACCTCTTTATAATTTCTTATGACACTCAGGAATAATGTAGCTTTCTACTGGTGAAAGAATTTTCAAAATCGGTTCAGTAGATCCAGAGATTACCCTTTACAACTTCACAAACTCTCAAACTTTACCTCTTTATAATATTATTATTAGTATAGATTTAATGTCACGTGATCAATCCCATACATATTTTCAACCATTGCCTTCGCTAATAGAATAAAACTTTGTATAGAGCTTCGCGTTTCCTGACGATGATTTTCTTCATCGATGACAGTGCAATCTAACTTAGAAAGTACCTATATTATGAGTGTTATGAGTTTCAAAAAACTTATCAAGCTACTAACCAAACATTTTTTTGTCAACAGGAAAACCCCCTGATGTATTGGCTTGCGGAATAACTTTGGGAATGATGTTGGTGCTAATCGCCGGTGTGAGAAAGTCCCTGTTCTTCAACAACTTGCTGAACGCGATCAATCTCAGCATTTGGGTCTTCATCATGACGGCAGGCCTGTTCTATGTCGACTTCTCGAACTGGTCCGAGCATAACGGCTTTTTGCCCTTTGGATGGAGTGGAGTAAGTTTTAACACCTATCTATATATAATGCCCTGTTATGATATACTGCTTGGCAAGGCAAGGCCTGCCTCTTTTAGCTCTTCACCCGTAGAGGGCTTTTTGGTGGGAGCCAGTTCAATACCTTTTCTGTAACTATTTTCGTATAAGCATGCAATGATACATTTTAGTGCTATTCTAGAGTTCGAATTTCGAACTTCAAATGACACAATAAGATATCTAACTCATTTGTTTCAAAAGTATGTAGTTACCACAGCGATCCACTACCGTAGCGGATCACGCTTTCTTTTTCATTTCTTAATATTCTTTATAGAAGAACACTTTTATTGATAAAACAAAATGTACTTTCGCGTTTCACGCCAGCCATCACCAAATTAATTCACAGTTTTGTTCGATTCCATTTTTCTTTCTACTCGAAGTCATCGCTCGAAGTAGACAAAGCAAAAATGTAATTACAGGGACATTGACATGTTCAGGCGCCCTTTCCGATCGTTATCAAGGATGTGACGCCGGCACGAAAAGTAGGTTGAATATTTAGCCAAACAGAATATTTTCAGCATTCAAGGCACCCATTTTAAACCGACAAATTCATGTAGGCCAAATTTAATCTAAATGTGCGTTTCCCTCTCGACGGTGATAACCGGCAATTACTCGGGTGACATGTTACGTGGCATCCTAGGAAACTAATAAACGCCGTGTGTACCTATTACTGGTGCTAAAATGTTTACGGCGTTAGCAGCTGCCGTGTCCGATATTAATAAAGAGCTCGTAGTATGATGCCGGTTAAAGCTGCGTGCAAACATTTCATTTCCACATGCAAGAAAGAAAAATGTTAAGAAAAATCGCCGCTTGCATATTGAATGAAAGACAGAAAAAAAAACACTTTAATATCTCGGTGCTGGCATTCGACGTCAAAAACCACGCTGACAACTCCGATGGATTGGCTAGCAGTTTAGGTCACCTCAATTTCGCAGAGGCAGAGCGAACTGGCTCAAAGTTTCATTTATTCCCGATCTCGGTCAATCCGAAGACAACGAGTCGGAAGTCTAAATGTAACTGAAGGTTTTTATCGCGATCACAACTGGTGACCGCTATTCACAATGCTACCGGATGAGTTCTAGTTTCAACTTTGACTTTTCATCCATGGGAGTGTGCAAATGGAAGATAACAAGTAACAATGGCTTTTCTAACAGAACTAGCAGGCTCTGGTCCTTTTTGTTTCATGGCGATACGTATTGTTTGAATGGAGGTCTGTTCACTATCTTTTTTCATCTTTCTGTCCATTCAAACGCTGTCTGGAAGATATAGCTGTTTGCTTTAGGAGCGGCTATTGTACTATCTAACCTACTGCAACTTATATATTGTATTCGGGCCACATTTTTTCTTTTTAACACGCTTTTATTAGCTTGGTATGTATATATGTATCTATGTATCAATGTAACGGAATCTTTGAACGTGATTTTCACCCCCTTGAAAACGTCGGATTGATTTGAAACTTTGCACACCTATCAAGGACCGATGACAATGCAATAATTTAGTCAAAGTCAAAAGTACTTTTGAAAGTCAAACAAAAATTAAAATTTACAAGTAATAAAAGTTGATTCTACCGTGCGCGTTTAAATTGTTTGTCCCATTAGCCTTACCAAGATCGTCAGGATTAGCGACTTTTTAGTTCAATTTACCATTAAAGCGTGTTTTTTAGTTTTTAGAACTACAATTTTTAGTTATTGTTGAGCTTTTATTCTTGTTGAAAATAAAAATTATTATGATTATGATTAAGGGACACATCTGACTAATATTCTCATAAACATGTAAGGTATATACAAGTACCTACATTATAGTAAGTAGCTACTTATAAAAGATCTCGTCTTTAATTATGTTGCATGATTACTGATAGTAACAATAAGTTCACATTTTACGACGCATTTTTGCTCATACACTTTTATAGATTCAATATACTTTAGTGACACGAAAATAAACAACGAATTAACTTCTGTGACCCAGTTTCTGGAAATTTTATGTGACAAATTGGCAATCGCTCCAGAGCTGCTATGATTGACAAATTGTCAATCGCATCACTTAACTTGTATTTAATTTATGACCCGTCGATAATCATCTAGAAACCAGAAGTTTCTGAACCAAATACAAATATTTTCTTTTGAAAAAAATTGTTGAAGAAAGTAGCAAGATCAAAGTTCCATTTTGAAATGAAAACGTAATACTTTAATTTACGTTCTCGTGAAAAGGTAAAGCATAATGTTATTGTGAAAATATAAAGAAGCAAAAACATTTGATGAAATAGGAGAACAAAACTAAGAATTTATGTTCGAACAATTTTTAAGATTCACAATTGTAAAACAGAAATAAAAGTGATGTTGTAAAAATTGCAGCTTTTGAAATGGCTCTCAATGCATTATTGTGAAATGAAATGATAAAATTGAAAACCTCTTGTAAAATACAAGATGTTTTTTTGTTTTTCAGAAGACATGATAAAGATAAAGATGATGAAGATATTTATTTGTCAAAACATGTGTTTACATACATTAGGCATGCAAGATTTTCAATTCTTATTTAGCGCTTACAAACATGTTTTGCCTAATGAGGCGTACAAATATGTTTTACAAATTAATTAATTTACTAAAATATAGCAATGTCTGATATTATTATACAAAAATCACAATAGATTGATCCTCTTAATCCTCTCAAAAGTTACAGAGATGGATTATTAAATGGTTGAAATACTGCTTGATAATGGTACGAGTACCATCATCATCTGCCTCATCTGCCTAGCCTCTTCCCAACTATATTGGGGTCGGCTTCCAGTCTTACCAGATTCAGCTAAGCTTTTACATGGAGCGACTGCCTATCTGACCTCCAAAACCCAGTTAATGGGTATCACGGTACCTCTTGGCAAGACTGGTGTCAGATATCAAGCTTCTGACTACCTTACGGGGACTGTCAAAGATCTTCAAATAACAGCCGGGACCAACGGCTTAACGTGCTTTCCGAGGCTCGGAGGAAACTCGGTATGTTGAAATGGTCACCCATCCACGGACCGACCTCGTCAAGCATTGCTTAACCTTGATGATCGACCCGTGTGGTTGTTATTATTTAGACACGAGTACCATTGTAACAATAAGCTGCATTGTGCAATAATATTACAATCATTAGTAGAAATGCACAGAATGTAATGCTGATATGACAGCAAAATTCTGCAGGTATATTGTTTTTGATAAAACTTATTTTTTATGAATACTACTTGAAAATAGAATAGACATTGTGGCTACTAATTGCCAAGCAACACTGCATCAGTACTTTCTACTATCAAATATCATTGATGAAAATTATGTTTATTAAAAAAACTTACCTGCAGATTTAACAGTGGGATCATAGGGTATTAGGTAAAACCGAAATTTTACAACTACATTGACTTTAATCCTTTTCTTGTGTTTCTTTTTCATTAGAGCCTTCCGATTAATTATCCGACCATTTTACAGGTTTTGCCTACCACAGTTAATATAAAATATAGATGAACAAAACTAGCTTCGTGTAATTTTAAACAAAGACAAAGACTAAATAAATCTGTAATTTTTAAGCTCAAACCTCATTGCATGACCATTTCAATGGAAAATTCGAAATTCTTTCTTTTTCAAACGAACTTATTGTGCTTTTAGCGGAGCCGGGTATAATTCCAAATTGAGTTTTTTTACTTGGAGGTCCAGTTGACTGAAAAGGTTAACTTTGAACGTAGGATAAATTTAAATACTCTATTGGACAGGAAAACGGTTATTTCTTGGAATATTTTTGACAAAATATCTATGGCTGTACCACAACGGGTTCAAATCCTCGTTGCTGGCGAAGAAGCCTTACCGATTAAGTGATGCTATTGTTCAACTCTTCCTCAATTTAAAGACGTTTTCTTCCTTCGATCTTTATGATAAAAAATAATAATTCAAAATTAAAACTTGTTACATTTGTGGCTTCCCAATTTTACCTGTCCACGTCTTTGTATCAAATAAAACAAACTGAAACTCATAAAGGAAATGCCTACACACACAAACACAGATTTCATGTAATATTCCTGATATTTTTCTTATTGGAAGCGACAATTTCAAACCGTGCAGCTTTATTCTGACGTCACATAAGTGGTCTTGTGGGTTTTAATTTAAATTAACACTCAACAACCTTATTATCTTCCTGCCCATATCCCATGTTACTTGAGGTCAATGCACTCTCCCCGCTAGCCGTCATGTAGCATGCAGTCACTCCCTTTTCATTCGTATTTTTACCCGGCTACAAGGAAAGGGTTATGTTTTTCGCGCGTATCTTGTATGTATGTAATATTCTTTATTACCTCATATCTATCAAACTGCTAGACGGATTTTAAAAAATAAAAAAAACAATAGGTACAAAAGACAATGACTTTGAAAAAGAAAGTATTTTTTCGATTTGTAGTGTTTTGTTTTGGAAGTCGGTTTAATTTTTTTGGTAAAAAGTTTTTATTTAGTTTTTTTTTAGTTATGGTAGGTACCTCCAAATACCATTAAAATCATTTATAGCCAAAGTAAATCATGACGATTCCAAAAAGACCAAACGCAACTAGGATCCATTGTTTTCTTCGGACTTCCAGTGCCTACCTTCCGACTTCATCATCAGATCAGTTCGATGTTACCATTTTCATCAGTACCATTTATTTATAAGTATAATATGCTTTATCGTAGTCGGTTAGCTATTCGATATATCTTATACCCGTGACATACTTAACATTAAGGAGTTCCAGTAGCCATCTGTGGTCTTCTTCATCAGTTCCATTTCACCAAATGACACTTTTTGAGTGTAAATGATTGCATTGTTGATAAAATACCAAAATCGCTGTATGTATGCCTATAATATTTGAGGAGTTCCCTCGATTTCTCTGGGATGCCAGCATCAGATCCTGGTTTTCTTATCATGGTACCACCCTTGGGATATTTCTTTTCCAACAAAAAAAAGAATCATCAAAATCGGTTCATAAACGACGAAGTTATCCGCGAATACATATAAATACGAATTGTCGAATTGACAAACCTCTACCTTTTTTGAAGTCGGTTAAAAATCTCACATACATTCTCATATTTATAATTTACTCTCTATTACTCAACTTACTTACTCCAAAAACAAACAAAACTAAACTTTCATTTTCTTGTCAACCAGGTATTCAGTGGCGCAGCCACCTGCTTCTACGCTTTCATCGGCTTTGACATCATCGCCACGACCGGCGAAGAAGCCAACAACCCTAAGCGCTCCATCCCCCTGGCGATTGTTAACAGCCTCGGGATCATCCTGCTTGCCTACGTCTCGACCTCCATGATTTTGACACTGATGGGTAAGTACCTAACTTCTTTTATTCTCTTTTCTTCTTTTTAAGGCCACATCTCTACCTGCAAGCAACTCGCATGCGAGTAACATAACTTTGCGAGCTACCGAGCTACAATGTGATCAATCGCTGAATCGTGCATGCATGCGAGTTGCTTGCAGGAGTAAACGCAAATATGACTAAAACTAGCTAGAGAATAATTATCTATATTAAAAATGCTTCGTAAATGACACTAACGGTATTAAATAATCTAATGTCTAGTTTCATTACTAAATACATTTATGGTTGAACTACTAAATATCAATCGTCGCCCGGGGCGCTCTGGCTCAATCATCTATAAACGATTGACAGAATCGAATTATGGTTTAAATAGGCTTAGCGCTCGAAAGCGCATTCAGTGACTTGTGTTGCAATAGCGCCCTGCACACGTAATGTTCGGAACGCGGGAAACAGCACGCGCGGTCACGCGCCGTTCTATCCTAAACCGAAATGTGCATGTAGACGAGCGGGGCTAACAATTCGATCTGGCATGTCGACGCGAGCGCTATGCTTCACAATTTTGTGCACGTATCACGTGTAGACACCAAATAAACATTTGTTGGTTTGGAGCGTCGAAGCTAATACGGAGTTAATTCGTTACTTAACTTAAGACGACGACTAACGCCAACGACCTTGAGGAAACAAAACGCGCACTCGTTTCACATCCGCGCGACCCTAAATTTAGTAGTTGTTTGTACTTTCCTTATTATTCTATGACTTAAAAAAAAAAGCCTCAGATCAAAATGTAGATAATTAAATTGTCTTTGAGATGGTGTCGATTTCATTAAAATACGCCCAGCGGTTTTGGTGTGATTGTCGAGTTTTTGTCCGTTTTAGACATAACTTTACAAATTAATTACACTATGTTATACGAAGAAAACTGAAAATTTGCTCATATAAAATTATTAAGAAAATAGTCTAATATAACATATATTTTTTTCAAAAAATTACGACTAGCCATTTAGACGTGATTCTCATTTTAAAATCAGCTACTCAAGGGAATCGGCGCCTTAAGGTTACACTAGTCAACGGCACGAACTATTTTGTGCGCGGGGTTAAAATGAATTTTGAATCAACCGACAACACGTGCGGAAGAGATAGATGCTGTAATGAACAGTAGGAAGCTAGTTCGCGTACGAATACACACTTTTGAAATTTTGTAGCGAAATGGATAATGATTTAGGACGAAACCTTTGGGAGTCTGGATGTCATGAAAAAACGACTAAACGTATCTGTCCAAAACAAAATTATTTGCATTGTTGAACTACTAATCTATCCCTGTATGGTGGCTATTTTGCAATTTTCCGTCTTTTTATGGTAATTATTCGCGCCCAAAAATGCGTTAAAATTAGTGTCGAAATGTAGAACTTTCGACGCTGATAACTTTCAAACATTTACTTCTTTTACTTTTTTGTTTCCACACAGGGCTAGATAATGATGAGACAAATTGATATCACTTTTTATTTTGAACGTACATTGTCAAACAGTGGAATAATCCCTAGTCTACGTTTGTATGGAAGAATTTTCGACTAGTGTAACCTTAAGGCTGATGTAGACATGCCCGTACAAAATTTGAGATCTTCAGAAAAACGTCCGGTCGCTACCATTCTTAGGTAATTTTTGAAATCTTCTGGGTCAGCTTCTCTTAACATGGGAAATGTCCGAATCGTCGTCTGTATCCTTATACCTACAGTCGCTGTTTGTTTCGGTACTTTAAACTGACTACAAAAACGAGTATGACCAAACGAGTATCCATTTTATTACTACTGAGGCAAAACTTTAAAAATTGTAACGTTCCACGCATCAGTGCAAACTGCACTCAATAATCTTGAAAATCAATTTACACGCACAGTTCCGAGTGTTTGCCTAAATATGTAAGATTCACCAGCGCGGCGTTCCAAACCGTGAACACATTTTTAATCGCACAGATCCATCCGCGGATTGGAACGCAGTCTCAGATGCGCGGTCCGAACTTTACGTGTGCAGGGCCTTCTACCGCGTATCAATTTGCCGCTAGAGGCGCTGGTGTAGCGTAAGGTCTCCGATATGTCAAACGGGTCATTTCCAATTTTTTTCCTAATTATATTATTGTTGTGAATATTTTGCGATACCTCAGATTAGTTATGGCAAATATGAGTTACGGGTCAGTTGATGGCAAAAGGCTAGCCCACTGTTACATTGGACTAAAACATAACTGGCAAATGTGGGTCTACTATATCTGCCTAACCCTTCGAAGCACACAGTCGTGAAGTTATTTGTTATGTATGAGTTGTTGTTTGAAATAATTAGGTACCTACCTAACTACTCTAAATTCCACCACGCGTATAGTTACGAGAACTTCAAAACAAAAACCTTTACCCAGACTTGGTACCGAAAACTTGTACGTAATTCCACGTAAACTTACCACTAATTTTATTCATAAAAGCGGTTGATGTTGATTAGGTACTCTGGTAACTTTCAAGATTAAGAAAACACTTTAAATGTTTGAATTATTAATTGTAATAACACAAATAGCTCGGGTGTACTTTGATATAGAATAAATGAAGGTCTACTTTGCTTGATTAAACTAATGTTATCTGTGTTATCTCCAGGGAAGCGAATGCGTATGATATTAGAGTTCAATTTACCTTTGATTTGTAAAAATTAACAGCCACAGGGGTTGAAATACCTCGGTGGACAGAGCTCCGGCAGGAACTTTTGGCGACATGGAGTGAGCGACTGTCGAAGCCAGCGCTGTGTACACCACAATAATTGCGGCGATACGGACCCTCTTTGAGGAGTGGTTTGAGAGGCGCCACGGCGTCCTCACCTTCCACTGAGGTGTCACCATTGTTTGGATCGCCTGGAGGATACGGTAGAGCATACGTGGAGGTCATCGGTGGTAGCGACCTCTCGCGTTCTGGCCTGATCCAGGCCATAGTACGGAGTGAGAGGGCATGGTAAGCTGTCACCTCCTTCTGCGAAGCAGTAAATCTCGCGAAGGATGAGGCGGAACGCATGAAGGAGACGCCCTCACGGCCTCAAGCCCTTAGCTGCCGCAGAATACGTTCTGGGTGTCGTAAATAACAAGCCGATTCCCAGCCAGGCTTGCGAACGGCGAACAATGGATAGCTCGCCGTCTGATAAGGACCAGACCCGAGTCGACGGCGTGCTGTGTGCCACGCGCGCATCAAAGAGATGTCAGCAGAAACTGTCTGGGTCGCGGATAAATTTAAAAGAGAGTTACCGCGGCCCTGACACAAGCAACTGAAGAATAAGGGGTGGGTTTTAGTGAGTAATAGTTCCACCTAGAGCGGGATTACACAAACAAAAAAAAAACGTTTGATATTTGAGGTTGAGCACCAACACAACCGAGGTCGATCCAGGATGGGCTTCATACCGAGACACACTTTTTACGCAAGCGAAACCGCGGGCAGAAGCTAGTTTTTTATATAATTCTAAAAATTCGTTTTGGTTTTGATGGATTTGATTTTATTTTTTGTTCTTTCACTTTGTACCTAAGTCGTGAAACGGTAACAAACAAACAAAGTTACATTCGCATTTATATTATTAGTATAGATTAGAAGAGCACTTTGCCCCAAAATGCCCATCTGTCATATTTTCTACTACCTCATTAAAAGAGCAGTGATGGCCTAGTGGTATTAGCCGCGACTTACAAGTTGTGGGTCGTGGTTTCGAAGCCAGGCAGGCGCTTTACTATGTGTAAATTATTTCATCACCCTGCTATCAAAACGGTGAAGGAAAACATCGTGAGGAAACCGGCATGTCTAAGAACCAACAATTCGAAGACATGTGACAACCACCAAACCGCACTGGGCCCACGTGGTGGATTACGGCCGATTTCTCTCACAGAGAGGAGGCCTGTGTCCCAGCAGTAGGAACATTAACAAGCTGATGATGACGATGATGATGACTTCACTAACCCAGACAGGATGTGGTAGTCCACACATTCAGAACACAACTTAGGCATGTGAAAATATATCACATTTTTAGCCAAGATCAATTCAACTCATAAGTCGACAAAGTAGTCATATCTGTATGAATGGTTGAAAGAAAACTTATCCCATTTGAGACGAGGTGCTAAAATTTTCGAGCTTGCTCTTAAATCCTTCATCTTCAGCTCTGAAACTTTGCTGCATCACAAAGATATCATTTCTAAATGAATAGACAAAAGAAAACTTATTCCATTTGATACGAATGACTGAACTCATGTTCAATAGAAAATTTATCCTATCCATCGATATATATGTACTACGCACTAGATAGGCGATCCGAATACTTAATCTGTTCGACTTTTCAGACAGTTCTGCAGACCGTACACCTTATTTTATACTATGTTGAACGAATCGCACAAGCGTGTAAACTAATCTCTATAAGCGATCTAGCGCTGCATTTTTTTATAGTTTGATAAGACAACATAAATATTTTAGCGCTGCAACGAAGCCAACTCACCAGCATTTGAACAATTTTTTTATGCATGTTCATGTGTCCTTGTCAGTGTACTAAAAATTTTGAGTTCGCAAATATATTTACTTTTCGAGGTACGAACTCGTCTCGGTATCGAGTGGCCATACATCCAACCACGTCCCGACCTCGGCAAGCGTTGCTTAACCTTAATTGACCCTTGCAACCGTTAATACTTTACCTATCCAAACATAAGTATTATTTAACTAGCTTCTGCCAGCGGCTTCGCCCGCTTGACAGTCTAAAATTATCCCGAGTGAAGATATTTTCGGGATAATTTAAAAAAAATACATATCGTGCCATAGTTTTAGCAAAAGATCAAATACTTGTAATAGGTTCACTGAGAGAACTTACGCTTCATAACCAAGATAGTATGACCTTTATTTGTCAGTTTACAAGAATACAAAGTAACTCTTAGACCAGCTAAAGTCGGTTCTTATAAGTTTCTGTTCATAATTTAATTTGTGGTGTAATAGGTACAGTGTGATTTCTCTGAACATTAAAACGGATGATATCATTAACGTACTTTGCATAATTAGAAAGGATGTTTTTAGTATTTAATAAAGACTTTTTTAATATGTAAGTCATTATTATACTTTTAATTGAAACGAAGTTCCTTAACCCGGCTTGCGGTAGGTGTGATTCGAGGAATAAATTAACTTCCCGTAAGATTTTGCAATATACCATCTGACACCTACATACGCCTTTGTCTTTCTCTCTGTTATCTGGTAGATATATACGCACACCACGCGCTCTCTTTTCTTTTTCTGGTGTGTGTCTTCGTTCCTGACGAGGGTCCCTTGACCGCACACGGTTGTAAGTTTCACTATCTCAAACATATAAGTACCTTAAACTCACAACTTTTCTCCCATGGGATTAGTCAGAATGAAGTTAAAAGCGAAGCTTAAGGTTAAAATTCTAGTCGAAAAATCTTCCATACAAACGTAGTCTAGGAATTATTCCACTGTTCGACGATGTACGTTCAAAATTAAATGTGATATCAATTTGTCTCATCATTATCTAGCCCTGTATGGAAGCAAAAAAGTAAAAATAGAAAATATTTGAAAGTTATGAGCGTCGAAAGTTCCACATTTCGACACTTATTTTAACGAATTTTTGGGCGCGAATAATTACCATAAAAAGACGGAAAATTGCAAAATGGCCACCATACCATACCATAGATTAGTAGTTCAACAATGCAAATAATTTTATTTTGTACAGATACGTTTTTTCATGTTATCCTGACTCCCAAAGGTCTGTTTATAAAATTTCGCGCGCTCGGTTTCGTCCTAAATCATTATCCATTTCGCTACAAAGGACATGGCTAAACAACTGCCCTTAGAATATATATAAATTTTTCACTAGGTCGTAACATTTAAATATTCATTAATGAATTATTACAGTTTTATTATTCTTCTAGAACTTTCGCGAATTAATCGAATAATTAAAAGTATTTTCATGTTTTTGTTTGACAAGAAGTACATACGATTCCGTTCTACGCTACAAACAGTATTCATTATTATTTATTTATGTACCTTTCACTATACATCTCAAAACCTTAGATGTTGATTTCTTTAATTGCATTTATCTGATTTCTAGAAATTATTGGCAAAATCTGGAAAGAAACGGCACTTAAATATTAGAACCAAATAAAAAAACATGTTGGGGGTGTCGTGGGAACTCACTTTGAACGAAGTTCGTTTCACCGGGTATTATTTATTAATATGGTCTTAATCTTAACTTTCAATTGCGTATTGATTCATCATGAGATGCCTATACTGTGGTGTAGCAACAAATGACATATCTTCAAATGACAGCCGGCACCAACGGCTTAACTAGCTTTTCAAGGCATGAAGGAAACTCACTATGTCAAGATGGTACACGATGGAACCACAGAATGACCTCTGCTAGCGTTGCTTAACCTTGAAGATCGACATGTGCGGCTGTTATTATTAAGCCACGAGCTCCTCTAAACGCCTTAATAAAGTAAAATATCAAAATCTTATTCTTTTACAAGATTGATACCTATTAATGTAGGCGTTTCTACGATTTTATTTTCAGGATTGTGACGATATAAAAAGATCTTGTAACATTTTTCAAAAGAAATACTAATATTCAGCTATTCAGCATTACATATTAGTAGTTAAGTTATATTGCTAGGGCAGTCGTCCATACTTTATTTAGCCATGTCCTTTGCAAAAGTGTGTATTCGTACGCGAACTAGCTTCCTACTGCTCATCACAGCATCGATCTCTTCCACACGTGTTGTCGGTTGATATAAAATGCATTTTAACCCGGCGCACTAAATAGTTCGTGCCGTCGACTAGTGTACCCTTAAGTAGGTCCTTATCCTCATCTTTTAAAATAAATGTAAAGGTTTTTTACAAATATTTTCATAGAAAAATACAAAAACAAAGCCGTCTGGCCTATTGATGTTAAAGACCTAAGCGTCCGTCACATAACTAAGAGTAATCAAAACTTTGCCAATTCGTTTTACGAAGTTCAAAATTTTTGGCAGTTTATTACCTACCAACTCCTACAAATTACAAGAAAACTTTGATCGCAATAATTTTAACAAAGTGTTTTGTGGTTGCTATAACTCAGAACATTCAAGAGTTGGTTCGGTATTCGTCATCATCATCAACAGACCAACTTCACCCACAGCTGGGTAAAGACCCCTCTTTTCTTTTTATCCTACTACCCGCGATGGCATCAAATTCGTCTACCGAGCTCCAACCCTTCTTCCAGTCCTTGGACGTCATTCGGTCACCTTACTTGACCACCGCGCCTTGCCATGTATTCTGCATTATTATTCCGAATAGATAATTTCGAACTTCTCTTGATTGACTGTAAACAACTGGAAAGTTAAACAAAAACCTTATCACCCTACCCTATTTTCAATTAATTTGAGGTCGCAGCATGACTCCTGCCATATATCTCTTCACCCTTCTAAATATATCATCTTTTACCCAATCCATCGCATCCATACCTAGAACAATATCACTATCAAACTAAATATCAATTCCGTAACTGAAGATTTGGATAAAATATCTCACATACATCCCCATCTAGAATACTCCTCTTTAGAATTTTTTTCAGGTAGACACATCTTGAAACTTTGCTATATACGAGTAAAACCGAATATTTGTGGGCGTGCAGTTTCGATATTCCTCTAAATTTCTCAGACTTGTCAGTTTGCGGTTATATCACAACACGGTTTCAGTTTCCGGCCGTCAAATAAAATGAAACTTCGTGGTTTGACGGTTATTGTTCTTGACTATGTAAGGAGCATTTTTCAGTCTACACCAATGCTGTTACATACCTGTATTTTCTTTTAGGTTCTGCCAGCGGCTTCATCCGCGTTGCAGAGTTTTATCATCCCAAGGAAACATTACACTAGGTTATAAAGTAAGCTATGTGCTCTGCCAGACTATAACCTATCTAGAATATTCCTCGAACAAGCCATTCTGGCGTGATTGAGTAACAAACAAGCATCAGTACATCCATCCAGTCGAACTTTCGCATTAATTATAATATTAGTAAGATGGAGGGATCCGGTATATAAGCTGCACAACCACACTGGGTGACACGATACTCGTTAGCAAGACTGATTGTCAGAATCTCAGGTTTCTGACTACCCGTTACGACTCTCAAAGATCTATAAATGACAATGCGACCCTTGCGGCTGATATTATAGATCCTATTCTTCGGGTAAACTGCAACATAGAATAAAGAGAGCGGTTGTCTCTCGGAATGGTAAAGTCGGTCGGACCCTGGCTATTGTATCAAATGAACTCTCATTGCTTATTTGTTGTCATTATTTCTGAAGATCGTGCCCGTCCCGAACGCTTTGAGTCACTGACGAGCTGCTTCCACGCCACTCTGTCTTCTGCTCTTTTCAGGGCAGTGGTCATCGTGAGTCCTGTAATTGCTCTTTTCAGTGTTCTTTAACGTTTCTTATTCAGAGTTTTTTAACTTAGTCAATTGTGATAACGTAAACGATCTCTTAAGTCAAAATCTATACAAAAAAGAGGTTTCTCCTTACTGTCACCAGAGCGCGCTTATCCAGTTTTAATATAAATTGACTTTTACGTTATCATGATTGAGCGTGAGTAAAAACTCGCACTAAGGCCTCTCATTAAGGTCTGACCAGCGAATAGGTGAACGTCCGCGTGATCGTTTACCACCCACCTTTCCCACCACAACCAGTTTTTGGTGGTTGTCTGTCTCCGAGGGATATGACAAAAGACACTCAGGACTCTCTGGTACCATATCATGGAGAGTCTAGATTTGATGTTCAGCTGTTCGAGAATGGACTTATTAGTGCGCAAAAAATTATTCACAGACACTGGTAATTAATAAAAGGAATGATGGAAGGAGTCAGTAATACTCAGGCAACACGTTATTAATTAGTTTATCAGAATGCTGTTCTCAATCAACCATTGTTTTTGCGTGCAGCTAGCAACTGTTCTGTAAATGCTGAACTGTTATTTTATATTTAGTTTACAATTTCTCTTTTTGATATAATTTAGTATGATATAAGGGAAGAGAAAGATGATATGTATCCACCTTTGTACCTTTATGCATGAAGTGTAAATAAATAAATGAATGTGTAGAAAGAGGGTGACTACTGAGAGGACGAGCAATTGAGAAGGATATGGAAATAGAAGACATGTTGCGCCGTCTTCAAACTTTAGATATCTCTGCAATTTCGTTATTATGTGTGCACTTGGAGAATTTTATAGACTTCAAAAGTTACAGTTTTTTAGTTTCACTTCTAACGATCCATTGTTGGGAGCTGAACAATAACGATACCATAATAAATTAATTTTCACTTCTCATGCTCTGAAATTGCTTATTTGTGCAGGATATCTCTTCTTATTCGTTTTCTTAATTTCTGAAGGTCGTGCCCGTCTTGAAAAGCTTTGATGGAGTCAACGACGAGCTGCTTCCAAGCCACTCTGTCTTCGGCTCATCTCATAGCAGTGGTCACCGTGAGTCCCGTAATGGCCCTGATTTGGTCAGACCAGCGAGTAGGTGAACGTCAACGTGGTCTTTTTCCGTCCACCTTTTCCACTACAAACAGTTTTTCCAGGTTGTCTGGCTGTCTCCGGGCGATGTGACCAAAGTAACTTAGGACTCGTTGGTAGCAGATCGTGGAGAGTCTAGTTTTGATGTTCAACTGGTCGAGAATGGACTTATTCGTGCGCTTGGCTGTCCATGGTATGCGCAACATCCTTCTCCAGCACCACATTTCAAACGCCTCTATCTTTTTCCGATCCACCGAGCGAATTGCCCAAGACTCGGAGCCGTAAAGAAATATCGAGAATACCAGAGTTCTCACGAGTCTCTTCTTAGTGTTATTGGAGACATTTCTGTTCTGCCATATCCTCGACAACTTGCTCATAGCAGCCTTGGCCATCTGCGTACGCCTCCGGATCTCCCCCTCGCAGCCTCCCTGATCAGTGATCATGGAGCCCAGGTACACAAATTCACTCACGAACTCCAGATCCAGAAGTTCGCCCATGCGTGCGATTAGTCCAGCTCGGTCGATGATCATCACTTTGGTCTTTGATTTGTTAATCGACAAACCTACCATCTCGCTTTTACGCTCCACTCTAGCAAACAGCTCCGCTAGTTCGCGCTCAGAGGATGCAAACAAAGTGGTGTCATCTGCGTACCGGAGATTGCTGATTTTGTTGCCACCTACCGCGATGCCTCCCTCCCACTCTTCCAAGGCTCTCCTCATGATGTATTCGCCATATAAGTTGAAAAGAAGAGAGGACAGAATACATCCTTGCCATACTGCTTTTTCTGGCTTAAAATGTCCCGACATTATATTATTGACTCTAACCATCGACTCTCCATCTTCGTACAGGTTTGCAATCAGTGCTGTCAAGTGCGAGGGTACTCCTATTTCCTTAAGTATTCTCCACAGGCAGTCCCACCGCACACAATCAAACGCCTTGGAGTAGTCTATAAAGCACAAGAGCATTGGAACATTAAACTCGCGGCTCTTCTCTATCATTTGCCTCATATTCACAATTTGCTCTCTTGTGCCTCGACCCCTTACAAAACCAGCCTGTTCACTTGGTATTTGTCGCTGTAGGTAAGATTGGAGCCGTCCGCTAATTATGTAGAGCATTATCTTGCTAGCGTGGGATATGAGTGCGACCGTCCGGTAGTGCCCGCAATTCCTTGTTGACCCTTTCTTGTGCAGTGGTATCAAGAGAGACTCCTTCCAGTTCTTAGGCCATTTACCCGTTCTCCATACCTGGTTACATAAATCCCGTAAAAGTGTAACACCTCTGTCTCCAAGACTTTTCAGCTCTTCGGCAAAGATGCTGTCTCCCCCAGGTGATTTCATTACATTCACATTTCACATTTTCAGATAGTAGGCTGTATATGTATAGGTCTGCAGCCCAAGCCTAATATCAATGTCGTAAGATTTAAAAAAAAAGCGGCGGGCAACAGGTCTTGTTTTTTCGTGCGTTTATTAATTTCTTCAAACTTGCTAAAATTGTTAAAAATGTCCAATGAAGAAGAGGATTTAGCACTCTCCCCTAATACGCTAATTAAAGGAATATTATGTTTTACTACTGTTTTATTTCCTCGCAATCGAAATGAAAAGCAGAGTTTATAACTCGTCCACAAAACCATTTTATCCTCTGCTAATAGTCTCGGATAAAAATAGTTCGTTTTGTGCACTCGTTGTTAAATCTACTATTACCGTATGTTTGACTTATGAAGCAAGGAATCTATATTTTTCAGCTGTACCTTCTTATTTTTTTTAACATGCAAATTTTAATTAAATCATTGTCATGAATGAATAACTAGACACGTTAATACGATAGCCATGTCATGACGTCACTTATTGTCTTTGTATGACCTGGATGCAAATCGCTTGTGAAGTTCCCCTCACGTTGTATAGGTCAAGGTCGCAGCCGTGCTGCAGGTATCAGAGCTTCGTTGTGTAAAGTAACTTCATTGATTTCTATCAACCCCTGCGCTGAGAGGTGGTAAATGAGGTGCCACTTGGTGTAAAAAAATTGTGTCAGGCTTTTTCCAGTTTAATTTTATTATAAGTTACGTATCGTGTTGAGCAGGCACTATACATTTCGGACGGAATTTTGAGTGATTTAAAACTAGGGGATTTTCTTGGAAAAATTAAAGAAAACCAAAGCATTTATCACAAGAAAAATAATATATAGGTAGGTACTTGTAATTTGAAATTTTATAAAAAAAAACAAGGAAAATTATTGAAGAGTCTGTAGGCGCTATGGCTAACGTGATCAGAAATAATTTTAATTGGGCCTCAGAAGATCGTAAGCTCTACTCACGTTGACAGGTTCTGGATGATGCACGTCCCGGAACACTATTCAAGCACACACAATGTCTTTTCTTTTCGTTTTCACAGTTATTTTCTTGGATAATTCAATAGCACACACGCCGGTAAATTGAAAATGTTCTCTTCTCTCCCGTTCATTCGGTCCGCATCCTCGATGCATCGGCAGAGATTGTTGACCGATAAGAATGGTTCGGTCTAGTGAATGGCGCGAAATTTGAACGCGATTTGGTGGAGACCTTGTATCCAAGGCCCAATATCATACAGAGTCGTACTTATAAGCAAATTTCTCTAAAGCACAAAGGGTGCCTGGCTGGAGGCTCTAGTTTAGTCTCCACAGGAAAGCCCTGTTAAGCAGTAGGTAAATCTTTTTATTTATCTGTGAGACGTCAAATATATAAAAAAAACACAAACTGCAATGATTAAGAAAGAAAAACGTATAGGAAATTTGCAATTGATTAATCGAGGAGTTCATCCGTCCACCCCAATATACCATCACAAAGTAACAAATTACCTATGAGCAACTAAGTTGAGATTTGGGCAAACGTCCGAACTGTCTGGCTGCTATATAGCAGCTGTTGTCAGATGTCAAATCAACTGACTTGACACCTGACAACTTGACAGTTTTTGTTACCACACTAAAATGTGCCAGAGTTGCCAACCACAAAAATATCCTGCGCGAATTGTTGGTTTTAGACGTAACACATTCACAAAGCGCCAATTTTAGTTCAAAGCGGCAAAAAGAAGTGGGATTCTGCGAACTCTAGTAGAAAAACACCAGATATTTTCACAACAGCTTAATACGAAATAAAATCACAGATATGCGAAGTAAAGGGGTATGAGTTCACTGTTCCACTTCACACATTGAAGAGCTCTTTAGCGAGTGAACGAGAGAACTTGGTTATTTCAACCTAACCCTTCCTCTTTTTTTGAATCCTTCTTATACCTATTGCAACAGTTTTTCGACGTATTTTTTTTAGCGCGTTAACGGAAAATCAACAATTGGGAATTTAACAGAATGTACAATTTACATTTAATTTTGGTTTTAATTAAGGAGAGTAACGTGAAATAAATCGAGATTTTCTGCTATTTTAGTTATTACAAATATTAATTTAGGAATTCCTTGTGGATGTTATTGAGACGGAAAATTATTAGGCGTCGGTAGTCTAGTACATGCCTGAGTTACAGTTTTTATACTCACGATGGAACAGCGAAGGTGTAGATATCTATTAGAGTGGGGATTTCCTTTCTATGACATGATTAAGTGACTTATGGTAGGAAACCAAAGTGATTAAGAGAAGTGATAAATGATCTTTGCCTACTATGAGAAGAATCGCGGGACAAAGACAAACTATTTTATTATTCGGTAGGATTTAAGGACCCGTCCTACAGTCACTCTTGGTTCATGGTTTTTTTTTCTTTCTTTAGAACAGTTTCTATGAAAACGTAATTTCGCATCATATTGTTGCAACAGGTCTGTCTGCAGGAGCCGTTAGCGGTAAAAAAAAATGCTGCAAATGTTAAATCAATCTACCTAGCCTTTTCCCAACTTTATAGGGGTTGGTTGCCAATCTAACCGGATTGAATTGGATGCCAGTATTCATCAATTAGCAATACTGGTGACAGATTTAACTTCTGACTAGCCGTAACCATAAACCCGTAGCATTAAAAATAAAGACCCAAAAACATCTCTTAAAAGTTTATGTAAACGCGAGTGCATTTTTTATTTTTTTAAATTTTGAGTACAAATTTTCAACACAAGAGTACAATGCTCTAAAAGTTGGCTATGTCAGACACTTATATTATACTAGCTGTCCCACGCGGCTTCGCTCCCGTCAATTGGCTACCTACTTACCCTACATATATGAATGTTGCCTAATTTTAACCGCTTACGCAGCGCAAGCAACGGAAGCTCTCAAAAAGGAACATTTTTGCCCGTTTTTGCAACCTTTTTCCTTTATGCTCTGCTCCTATTGGTCATAGCGTGATGTTATATAGCCTCTAACCTTCCTCGATAAATGGACTATCCAACACAAACATATTTTTCAATTCCAATCAGTAGTTCCTGAGATTAGCGCGTTCAAACAAACAAACAAACAAACTCTTCAGCTTTATAATATTATTATATAAGTATAGATTGTATACTAATTAATGCCTCTTTTCCCTCGTGGCTTAAACTGGGTTACTCAAATTAATAGCAACACTGCTATGAAAATGAAAAACTACAGTGGAGTGCATCGTACCATAAACTGGCAAGTTATTAAAGAGCATTGCACCTTTGCATAACCATTATTTTTGTAGCCATATTATTATTCGTTTTAGTGCTACATATTTTTACGTCTCGTTCGTTTTTTTACGTCGTTTTTGTGTCTTTGTAATGGTAAACCCGGAGACAATAATAAACTATTTTCGGGTAACTATGGTGATTAAAACAACTATTTTGCCGTACCGTAAACAAAGCTTTAGGTATACTTCTCATCATTTCTTTATTTATCAGTCTGATAATCAACAAAAAATCTTCTCAGAGATTTGAAAAAACACACGATTAGCTATCTCTCCCGGACTAACTGTATTTATTGGAGGCCCGACTTCCAAATTGAAAATACTGTTTTAGTTGACCGAAATCGTGTAAAACATATAATATTTGTACATGCAACATTTCATTTTAATCAGTTTACCTACATCCATATAAAATATAATCTCTCGCATGATCTGTGTGATTAAAACATGTTCGTTTACATACCACCATCGTGTATTGCTTTCACGTATTTGTTTTGACCGAAAATCATCACATTGTTCAGTCTATAAACCGAAATATTTACTTATTTGCTTGTACCTTCACTAATTATACATCCCATGTTTCATGCACCCTGACCGGGAAAGCAATAATATTAAAATCCACTCCATTTAAAAAAAAAGGCTATTACTATAAGGAAAAAAAAATAGTATTTAAACGAGCGAAAAAAAAAACAAATTAAAGGTGTAAAAAATACTGAATATGGCTTACTGAAATACTAAGTGGGCGACAAACAGTGGGCGAATACAAATATTTAAAACAGCGACTTGAAAATATAAGTTTGTCGACAGGGCTCCTTTTTCTGTCTGCAGGGTCTAAATTAACCTAACATGAAGGAGATGACGGGAGCTAAGTTCGCTCGCTTTGCTCGCTCACTTCAGCTCTCGTCATCCCCTTCGAACCTAACCTATCCGTGTCGGGGTGCGCTAAGTTCCCGAGCTCGCTTCGCTCGCTCTTGGACACGAATAAACCCGAACTCCCGCACTGCACAGTGATGTCGCCTCGATAGTTGTTCAGCTATTTTCAAAAGAATAATATGCTAAAATAGAAAAAATAGAACCCCAAATACAATTAAAGTATGGAACAATATTATTACCGCAGCTCACAAAAATCTCCTAAAAGGTATTACTCAAACCGGATAAATAGTTACTTACTTAGTATAATAGTCGCCCATTCAGTATATTTTTCCCTCGGTTAATAATTTCCCAAAAAAAAACTAGCGTTGAAAACCCGCTACTCAATTGTAATAAAGGAAATATTCTTTTTTAAACTTTAAACAAAATGTTTATTAAAATACGGCAAATATGCTGCAACTGGCTTTCAAATTTGAGTACTCAAAAAGTTAATTTTTTGAGATATTCTGTCTACTCGTATATTTACTTTAAAAAACTTGAGACAAGGGACACCTGGATGGAACGAAGTTCCTTTAGTATATATATATATATATATATATGTATATATACTCTCTCGACTTCGTAAACACAAGCGTATAGGTTAGAACCTTAGAACACGCACGAAACACGCGCACGCCGCACGGCTTACAACTATAGCAAAAAGTGTCGTTACAACTTTTCGTTAGATTTTTTTTCCGTCTAGCCCCCTTTCGCAACGCGCTTTTTATAAGAACGTAGCTACTGAAGTTTGAGGTATGAGATAACTTTATTCTCATAAGATTACAATAATTAACGTATATAAGACTAGCGGACGCCTCGTGGTTTCACCCGCGTAGTTCCCGTTCCCGAAGGAATACAGGGATAAAAAGTAGCCTATGTCACCCGGGGATAGTGTAGCTTCCCAACAGTGAAATTTTTGAAATTGGTCCAGTCGTTTTTAAGTTTATTTGTTACATACAAAAATACAAATCTTTCCTCTTTATAATATTACCTATATTATAGAATACTCAAACTTAACATCATATTCCTGCCCTTATCTCATGTTACTCACGTTGTACCCTGTCCCCTGTCACGCTGTTACTGACTCCCATTTCTTTCATATCACTCCTCACACAGTCCCATTTTCTTTTCTTTGGCCTGCCTCTCCCTCTCCATCCATCCACATTTATATTCATAACTCTTTTAGTAACATGCGTTTCATCCCTCCTCATCACATGACCATACCAGAACAAACGGTTTCCTTTTAACTTTTCTGTCACTGGCACCACTTTCAAACTGCCTTTAATAAACTCATTTCTCACTTTACCCATTACTCAAACTTAACATATCTCAATTATTGTTGGTAGTATTACTAAAACTAGACAACATAATATTGAGAGTTGAGTTTTCAGTAGGTACAATTTTTTTTTTATACCTTGCCTCTCTCTAGGAATTTCGTCCTGTATCGTAGGTGCGTTTACAAACGTATAAACTCACATATACAACACCCAGAGCCGGAACAACTATCTGTAGGTCATATAATTATTTGTTTCGTGCGGGAATCGAACCCGCGACACGCAGCGCAGCAGTCAATCGCTCAACCACTGCGCCAACAGTGAGCCCATTTAAATCCTGTAATGTGATTTCCATCCAACTGTGTCAAGTGAGGACAGTGACGGCCAAGTGGTAGCGGCCGTGACTTACAAGTTGTAGGTCGTGAGTACGAACCCAGGCAGGCGCTTTACTTTGTGTAAATTATTTCATCACCACTGCAGTGCAGTGGTGAGGAAACCGACATGTCCTAGAATCAAAAATTCAAAGACATGTGACATCCACCAACCCGCACATGGCCCGCGTGATGGATTACGGCCCATTCCCTCTCACAGAGAGGAGGCCTGTGTCCCAGCAGTGGGCACATTAAAAAGGCTGATGATTATGATGATGGTGATGTGTCAAGTAATATAATTTTGTTTTAGTCAGTTGATCAACATAATATCTTGTTTAACTACCATACCAGTAATTAAGATTTAAAATTCGTATTCTGTTATATGCTGCACAGTCTGTAATGTCTGTAAAACTGTGCCAGACACTATTGCACTGTTCATTTCGGGGAACTTGTAACTCATCTGTTTGTAAACTCTTACCGTTCGAAATTCAAATTTATTTTATGAAGAAGAAAACAAAAACGGTGTCACACAAAGCTTTAGAGTAGCCATACATGCACAATGTTACTGGTTGACCGGCCAAACGTTTCGGGGTCAGCACTTATCTAAATACCGCCCATCCATGCGTGGAACAGGCACTCTGTCCGGACGTGTGTCCACGGCTGACATACCGCATTCCTGTATGATCCAACCACTATTTATATAACAGCCAGTTTAATCCCCTTAAGCCTCGTTTGAATACGGTACTGTTAACCCGATGTTATTGTTTAACATTTTATTTTCATTGTTGGGTATTTCTGAAAATGGTGGATGGATTTGAACGGATCAAATTAGGCTTTGTACAACGGCGTGTAAAATTAGCAATGAAACATTTAAAATTTGTGCAAAAGGTGGTATTTTTAATATAAAACTTTTTATATTATTTAGTTCGTATAATGGCGAGACGCCGTAGAACGTACATAGTCTTTTTTTTGCATTCGCTTGCCTAGATTACTTCTATCCTATTCACTCTTGACTCAAATACGCCCGAGATTGTAGCTATCGGGCAACACAGACTCTGGCAGGAAATTCCATTCCTTAGCTGTACGCATAATGAAAGTATTTCCAAAACGGTTTGTGTGTATGGGTGGGATGACCACCATGTACCGATGGCGCATCGCCGTAACGGTACGTCTTGTAGTCCGATGATGAAATGGGCTAGGTGAAATTAGATCATGCAATTCCATCGTACACTCCCCGGTGATGATATTCCATATTGGTGATGTTTTTCAGAAAGGTCATGCGCGCAGTACTCATAATCGGCGTGCGTGTATGACTAGATGTATGAACGAATAGGGAGCAAAAGGAGAATGTAAAGTTCGTTTCAGGTGGTGTTCTCTAGTTTCTGCTTACCCCTACGGCAAAAAGGCATATGTTTATGTTTGTGTATATGTATTATGGTGGTTAAAGTCATGGTGCAAGAATGTTAACTATGATTCCTATAGATTTAATTATATCACTTTTAATGCTAAAGATATGGTTGAGTTTGCAAAAGATTTTGAGGCAAACATATGCCTATGTTGTCACCTTATAATTTGTAGATGATTATTATAATTCCGAGTAAAATCGAAATTCGTAAAATAAAACAATTGAAGAAAGCTTACTTCATAAGAAACGCAACAAGATTAGAAAGTTTTATAGTTATCAAGCAAATACAAAGCTAAAGTCCTCGTCACGAAAAGCTAATCCTAATGTTTAATACACATCAAATTTTTTGTGGTACTGGAACGACTCATTTATCGTTCCAGTACTACAAAACAATAGACGACATCGCTATATATCGCTAAAATATAACCCAACCATGTGAAATTGCTCTTTAGTTTCATATTACACGTCTGTTACTTTGAGTCGATTGAATTTGGTATTATTTGTTGTTGATTGAATTCTCTCTACGTAACTTGGTAGAGTTATTTATTTACAAAATGTTTAGCTTCTCGTGACGGGGACTTTAGATCAGCACCGAATATTGTAATGCCCTCCTGATGGCTGACGCAATTTAAATAGCGTCGATACCCGATATCGCGATCGGTCGGCTTCCGCGTAAACGTATTTTCTAAGAAAATTTGAAACGTTGATCGGTCAAATTGCATAGCATTTCGTCCAAGTGAACATATTATTTGCAATTTTGCTTAATAAAAATTGGTTATCGTTGTGATATAAATTGAATTGCGTAGAGATCCACCCTCAGAAAGGCCGCTAGGGTACCTTTCTTGATTTTTTTTTTGCTTATCGGGTCAACCATCACTAAAACCACCCCGGTTATCACCAATCAGTACGTAGAAGAGGCCCCGTGACCACTCAAAAGTCCACCCCGGAGCCCCCTCTGTGCAACACCTGTTACAGCACATCCCTGGGGAGACTGAAAAAGCGCCTCCCCAGAGCCTCACTGTGCACGGCAGCACGTCATCACTGTGCCACCGTCTTTCCTGGAGTCACTTGGTGGGTGGACAGAGTCCCCAATCTGACCACGCGCAACCCCGGAGGGTACCTAGGCATGGTGTTACATTGTAAAAGTACTTTATCTACCTCTAGTAACAACAAATTTAACACCCTCTACACATAAATATACTCGTATTTACAATGTTCTAAAAGTATCGCTGTAGTTACCAAATAAAACCTGATGCACAAGTCATTGCATTTTACAAAACTCATAGAAATTAAAAACATAACGAAAGCATTAGTATTCGAGTTCTATGTAATAAATAAAATAAATAAGATCTATATCACTCCGCAACTCGAATCTAAGTTTTGTTTCAAATGTAAAAGTCAAATATAGTTTAAACTAGCTGTGCCCGCGGCTTCGCTCCCGTCATCTGCCTGCCAACCCTACCATACTTACCAGCCTGCCTGCCTACTCCACATACTCAAAAAAACTTTTTACAAAAAAATACTACCGACTTCCAAATAAAACTACAAAGTGAAAAATAACTTTATTTTTGGAAGTCGGTGTCTTTCGTAGGTACCAATTTATTGCGTTATGGACACCGACTTCCAAAAATAAAGTTATTTTTTACTTTGTAGTTTTATTTGGAAGTCGGTAGTATTTTTTTGTAAAAAGTTTTTTTATTTTTCACTTTCTAGTTGTACCTACCTAATAGGCAAATTGTTTAGTAAGTTACCTACTCGTATAACGCCAGAATATATTACCCTAATATCATGAAACTTGAACATAACCGGTGAAATGAGAGATCTGCGTACCCCCTAAGAGCGTACTGGCGTGATGTTATGTTATGAAATGGTATAAACAACAAACAGACATGCGATTACAGCAATACCGAGAGATTTGCCGTTATTTATTGAAGAGTTCTGTTGTACATCTTCGAATTGCTTCGTCAGTCCTACACCAAATTAAAATGGGACCAATTTCGGAAGGAACATACTCTTTCAAACAAAAAAAGATTTTTTGAAATCGGTCCACAACTGACGGAGATATCGGTGAACACTGAACATACACAAAAAAATAATAATAACATACATAATGTCGAACATAGAACCTCCTCTTTTTTGGGAAGTCGGTTAAAAAACATACGTACTACATACCATTTTTTTTTTCTAGCGTCATTCTTTCGCGTAAAATCTTAACACCGCGATTCAGATAATGACTTTAAATGCACAACGCCATCTATCGAATAGCGAGTTCAACTGTCCGAGTAACCGAATTGCGTGTGTTGTAATAATTTTACTTCTTGAACACTTTAAATTCATCTAACTTTTGATAGAGTGAACCGATTGCGATGAAACAAAAACTAAGTAATTCTTCAAGATACGCACAATTTTTATGTATAAAAGTTATCTACATTGGTTTCGTACATTTCACGTGATGCGTGCACAAATAAACAGACAAACAGACAAACAGATAAACAGACAAACAGACAAAAATGCCAAAAATGCTAGAAATGGGTTCTGTTGGTTATCCTTTAACACCCTGGCTATTTTTTTTGGAATTTTTTTCGATGTACAAAAAATATTTTTCTACAGATTTATTATATGTATTGAATTGATGATGATAAGTTTCAAAACTAAAACCCGATTACAAACAAATCGCGCTCTGAAAATATGATACAAGAAAATATTCTTAGAGGATAGCCGTGGTCGTTGCCATCTTGCCATTGAATAATAAAATGAAATAAAAGTTTTTAACAAAAAAATAAAACTGACTTCTAAAGCCAAATACTATAAGGAGATTTTTTTTCCGATATCGGTGTTTTGGTACCCTCTATTTCCTTTTTAGACACCGACTTTAGAAAAAAAAGTTATTTTTCGCCTTGTAGCACATGAGTAGTTTCTTTTATCTACTCATGTGCCTTGTAGTGTTTTGCTTTAGAAGTTGGTTTAATTTTTTTGTTAAAAAGATTTTTAGTTTTCACGTTTTAGTGGTACTTAGTGGACAAGTTCTATAGTATGGTACCTATAATGCCCACTGTGATGCCAGAATAGATTACTCGAATAACATGTAACTTGAACATAACCGGTGGAATAAGAGTGTACCAGGGTGAATTGTACACATCTGCGTACGTGTTTGGAGCATACTGGCGTTATGGTATGTTATGGAATGGTATAAACAGACATGCGATTGCAACAATCCCGAGAGATTTGCCGTCATAGTTCTGTTGTATATCCCCGAAGTTCTTCATCAGATCTTTATCAAATTTAAATGAATCCATTTCGGCATAAACGTCTTTCAGACAAAAGAAGAATTTTGCAATTCCGTTTATATAACACGGAGTTATGCTCGAATATACATAAAAAATATATAAATCCGAATTGAGAACCTCCTACTTTTTGAGAGGTCGGTTAAAAAGCCTCTTAATTCCTTATTAATAAAAATAACAAGTTTTACTAAATACTAAACATGATTGATGATTAACCAGCATCATGATTTTCTAAATTGATGTAGTAGTTCAGTGCTAGCTAATAAAAACCTCTCAACGAGTAAAGGTCTCCTAATTTTTTTTGCACACGATTTTTATATTTACCTATATCCATCCAGTCCTTTCCTTTCATCTTTTGTATCTCATCTAGCCATCTATCTGCTGGTTTGCCACTTAGCCTCTTGCCTGTTGGGCCATTCCATGCTGTTACCTTTTTGTCCATTTATCATCACTAATGCGAAAATGTAAAGAAAACTGGTATGTGATTTTAATCACTTGAGCTAATTATGCTACTTTGTAATAGGTATGTCTGTTCAAAAACTTTTCTGCTAGTTTCGTGAATAGTTTGCGTTTTCTTTTTGGTTGTTTACTTTTTTTTTTTTGTTTACTGCAGACAGGCACGACGTTTAAATATTATTATCTAATGGATCATCAATAGATCATTTTCTTAACGCTTTGTCGTTTTGTGATTTTATGGCAGACTCACCTCATCTTTCACAATACCTAATTTATTAGACCAGAATATCTTTAGACATTAGAGACTAATTGATTAGTCAAATAAAGCGTAAGCTGAAAGAACGCTACATGAACTCGGTTGTACCTTAATATGTAAGAAATATCTGTAAATAGCGCGTTGACCTAATTCCAGAACATGGCATGCCATGAGAGACCCCAGTGGCCAGGGGTCTTAGACCCCTGGCAGTGGCCAGGGTCTGTCACACTATTAGTAGTGTGCTTTGTTTGAGCGAAAGATAAAAAAAAAATAAGTTTGGATGAATGCGTGTATGTTTGTTTCTCACGTTAAAACGGCTGAACGGATTCGGATGAAATTTAGTACAAAGATAGATTATAGTCTGGAATAGCACATAGGGTACTTTCATCCCGATATAATGTTCTGATGGGATTAGAAAACACGGGCAAAGCCACTGGCAGAAGCTATTAAAAATATCATCTCGCATTTCTGCTGGACCCTAAACGATGTCTATTTTAATAAATAAAAAAACACCTTCAAACATTTTTCACAAACGAATTATAAAAATCACAAAGCAACATTAAATAAAAAGATGTACAATGTCCGTAGAAATTTACAAAATGTTTCACTGCCAGTCTAGCATCTCTTTGAAAGGAATACTTATGCTATTTCTCACTGCACACAAGATGCTAGGCGGACTTTCAAGTATTTTCTGATGCTAGTCACAATTACTATGTTCACTTTAGTGCTTTTTTAAGAATGTAAACCTTTATGTTGAACACAATTTTAAAACCATAACAGAGTAAACATTTTGTTATTAAATACTTGTAAAAATGTATCAATTCAATCAATCTGCCTAGCCTTTTTCCAACTATATTGGGGTCGGCTTCCAGTCTTACCGGATTCAGCTGAGTACTAGTGTTTTACATGGAGCGACTACCTATCTGACCGCCACAACCCAGTAACTGGGTAACTGTACCCCTTGGCAAGACTGGTGTCAGATCTCAAGCTTCTGACTACCCGTAACGACTATCTAAGATCTTAAAATGACAACCGGGACCAACGGCTTAACGTGCTTTCCGAGGCATGGAGGAAACTCGGTATGTTGAAATGATCACCCATCCACGGACCGACCTCGTCAAGCGTTGCTTAACCTTGATAATTGACCAGTGCGGCTATTATTATTTAGCCACGAGCTCCACAAAAAAAAAACAATTCATTTAAAGAAAACTGTTCTTCAAGATACTCGTACTGGATTTTTCTAGTTTGAAGGATAGACGTCTTATTTATGTGTAACCAGAAAATCTATTTTGTAGTAACAGCACTGATGTTTCTTAGGCTAATCATTTTTCAAAGATAAATTATTCATTTACTAAGACTTACGTGATTGTTCAAATTTTAAAGCCAAATATATGTTTTTATTTTGAAACCGCTATACTGTTGAAGGTTTTTTAGTGTGTGAGATAAAAGAAAGAAAGTAGAACCAATAAATATAGCATCTAATCTGTACTGTGTAAGTGCAGATTATATCAATGAGCATTCATACAAAAAAAAATAGGAAGTCATGGGGACTACCAATAGTAGTCAAAACTTAAAACTTTGGAATAACTGTGTGCCTGTGACCGACATAGTTATTCCGTCAAACAGCACGTCACAGTAGCATATCGCTGACGCAAATCCATAAGTTTTAACCCTACCAGAAAATCGCTCAACGCGGTTTAGGAAGTTTTCACTTCAATAAACATTTAGTCCAACTGATAAACTCTTCATTTGCGAAATCATTCGTTTGTTCTTTCTATTCGTTCGATAGTACCTACCAAAGGATAAATTGTTTGGGTAGTTAGGGCGGTGTAAAGTTTAAAATGCCTTATTAGTTTTATAGAAGTACACCTCTAGCGTTCTAGGGGTGTGAAAATAAAAGACAATGGCCGGCTTTATCGCCCGCTTTGTAAGAAAACCCATTGCTTCAATGCGTCCGATGTTGGACTTGGTTTTTTTACCCGTCCGTACCGCACAAAGGATTCTTGTGAATTAGCAGGGTATTTCTGTACATGAATAGTCGGTATTTTACGCGACTTGGAGGGTAATGTTTTTGAGCGTATGTATTTATGTCCATTTCTCTATCACACTCTACAACCCAAAACGCTTGACGAATGGACATATGAGGTCGTTGGATTTGTTTCAATTCTGGAGTGACATGGGTCATATAATTTTTAGATATTTTTTTTTCACTTTGCTAATAATAAGGATATCAAAAAAAGAAAGCTACTAAATATACCATTCTAAAAATATATATCGTTACACTTTTATGTAACTATTTAGAAAAGAAAAGCGTTAATTTTATAGGGGTAGTATTTAAACGCAAATCAAAAAATATCCTTTTTCTATGCAATAAAATTCCGAATTCTCATCAAAATTATTAATTAATTTGCAAAATATTCAACGCAAAATATCACTAAACACACTACAATTTATTTTCGCAGCGTACAGCGATTTTTCCTAAAGCAAAAGCTTTTTTATTAATGCACAGCTAATAATCTTAATGCACATCATACATGTTAACTCTTTTTCTTTTAAATCCATGGTTAAAGTTTTTACAATTACTATTTAACGACAATGTCGACGGAGCCCCGCTGCGCGGGGCTCCTATTTCTGTCTAAAGGGTGTAAAGTAACCTAACACGAAGAAGATGACGGGAGCTGTGTTCGCTCGCTTTGCTCGCTCACTTCAGCTGCCGTCATCTTTTCGAACCTAACCCGTCCGTGTCGGGGTGCCCTAAGTTCCCGAGCTCGCTTCGCTCGATCTTGGACTAATGACTTCTTGAAAATTAGGACAAATGTGATGAACAGGTTTTGTTGTACTTACTGGTTAATATGCGACTGAGATAGTTATTTTGCTACGAAATATGGAAAATTTGCTGTGCAGATAGTATTTCTGCTATGTATGTAGTATTTTTGTACAAAAATAAATTTAACTGTATTGCATTATGAGGAAAAAAGTAATGTCATATTGATGTATAATTTCGAATTATCTGCAGTTTGAGTTTTGCTAAACATTTAGTAAGTTGTTTGATGTAAAAAAGAATATAAATGATGAGTATGTATTGATAGACGATTATTTTATTTGATATGCAATTTATAATATCCCATTTTATAGCAAAATAATAGTAATTTATGCATTGGTCATATAATAGGGGTTCGGATTCGGCTTCGCCTCATGTGATAAACCCACGCTCGTGTTTTAATACCTAATTATATGCCGTTGCATACACTATTTTATCTTCACTCCTAAAGTTGAAATAAATAAAAGTAAACGACAAAAATATTCGGTAGGGCGGGCAATTTAGATTCTCATTGCACCATGACTGCGCAGCGCGCATATCGATAGACAGTGACACGATGAAACGTCAATGAGCCCATAAGCGCCAATAAATTAAAAAGTAATAGTGTGCTATAAAAATTTTAATAGTACATTACTGCAGAATCCAGTAAGTAAGCCTTCCTGGCCAAGTATGAGTTATCCGGACCGAACCGCAGGTGAGGTCCGGTTATATACGAGGCCAGGATAGGCTTGTATATGCTTTTCTCAAAAATTAAAGAAAGTTTAACAACAAATTCGTATAATTAATATTGAAGGTTACATTCATATTA
This sequence comes from Orthosia incerta, assembly GCA_948252205.1. Lineage (NCBI taxonomy): Eukaryota > Metazoa > Arthropoda > Insecta > Lepidoptera > Noctuidae > Orthosia > Orthosia incerta. Next base: position 40,631,573 of record OX411741.1, read on the forward strand.
GGGCAATTACTAATAGATATTGTGATCGATTTACCGGGTTCATTTACATTTGTTTGTTGTACATCTTGATTAACGGACTCAAAAATATATCTATCTCATATAAAAATATAACAAATGTCATACCAAAAAGAGAGATAGATATATATTTGGAGCCCCCCTCCTATAACCATGTTGTAATGGCTAAACTCTAATCTGTGTCTGGCTGGTAGAGGATGACCTACTGTCTAGAGATGGGCGTTTTCGGTTTTTTTCACAAACGGTTAAGTAACCGATATACAATTTTTATTTGGATATCGAAAACGGTTTCAGATATCGATATCATTTAGTACAGTTTGTATAAGTTAAAATGTTATTTAGATGAGCAAACTAACAACGAACGCGAAATAATACTTAGAATGAGAGGTAGCGCATTTATGGTTCCTATCGTTTGTGAAGTTTGCGTTTTGTTCGTAGTTCGTACGTTTTCGCATTGTTACGGTTTTAAGTTTTGACTTATTCATTCTCACACGCTAGTAAGGTTTTTATTAGATACAGTTTTTGTAAAATCGATATCGATATGATATGATATCTAGCACATATAAGTTACCTTTTGATATATCGGGCCTATGTCCAGCAGTGGACTGCTATAGGCTGATGATGATGATGATGATATCGGACCAATCCCTACTACTGTCCAGTAAGTAAATTACATACTTACTTACTGGACAGTAGGAGATTCCAAATTTAAAATCTTGCTTCTTACTGGACAGTTGTGAATAAGTCTCCGGTAGAGTTCACTTTCTGGATACTTTTTAGAGATGTTATGACAACATTACATACCATTTTTGAGAAATATCTATTTATGCTACAAGTGCGGCAAGTAGGTGATTTCCGATGAGTGGTATTTTGGATAAATCGACACGAGTCGGAAATCATCTTACGCACTTGTATCATACAACATTTTACTATGCATTGTGCAAGGAAATAAAAAAAAATATCTGAACCAAGCAAGAATTTAATAAAATGGCGCTTATTCAAGGGCGCTCAGCATATCCACAGATTAACTAAGTTCATAGTTCCTCGGGCATATCTACTGCGCATGTGGAAATAGCTGTCACGTCGTAACGCAAAAAGGCACGAGCAAAATATTCATTCTTCCAAACATATTTAATGAATATTTAAAATTAATTTATTGATCGAAATCTAAATCTAGAGTAATTAAAAACGCCGTAAATGAAGTATTAGTTTTGTTTTACCTTTTATATGAATGATAATCTGTACTACAGTATTTTTTTTTTATTCTCAAATAATAAAAACTCTATGTGGCGGGCTGACGTTGGAGTTAAAAATTAAAAAAGTACAGGAAAGTAAAAAGCACTAGTAAAAAAAAGTGACACTTTCCGCACAGTTTTGCTGCTTGAAAACGCTCTTTTCGAGGACATGCATCGTAAAGTTATTGTTCAATACAGTTGTTGAACAAAGCGTACTTTCAGAGGCTATAATTAAGATTCGAAAGTTAAATCTTACGCATAGGCATCTGTCTGTTACGCGGTCGTGACTTTTGTTTACGAGCTCGATCATTATGTTCGCAGTTTAGTTTTAAATTTATAAGTCAATTTTAAAAAGTTTAGTAGCAAGGAGTTTTCAAACATAGAATAAAATGGGATAGATTTTCTACGAGGAAAAATGAATGATTCCGTACGTTTAAGCATTGAATTCTCAAATTATTTTAAATAGTTGTTTAATGTATTTAATTACCAGTTTTAAGTTAATTATTTTCACATCAACGTTTGTCAAAAATCGAATAGGCTGTATAGGCTGTTTGATTTATAAAAAAATATGTCCAGTTGCAAAAACGCGTCATATTGAAAAAAAATATGTTTTGTGAATAAACAAATCTAATTCTTTGATTTGTTTTTACTGTTTCTCACAACTGTATTGAAAAACGTCGTGTGATACACGGGTGTGTAGGTTATTGCAAACTCGTTTCATTAAAAACCCTCGCCTTCGGCTCGGGCTTGTTAATGACAGTTCGTTTGCAATAACCTACTTTCCACTCTTGTATGTACTATTTTGATGCAGTTGTTTGAAAATCGAAGGAAAATGTTGCACTGTAATGGTATTTTTTTTTATTTTACCTATTCACGAATATAAAGTACGTGTTTATGCAATATTTTTTGAATTCGTATTTGAAACATTACGTTGTGAGTGTAGATAAATAATTTTTATCACTCTTATATGGAGAACGTTCATTAATAAAACTAAGCATTCGGAATTAAAACAAACATTAAAAAAATATAAAATAAAAACCCAACTGCTAAAAATAATTAACTAAAAAGAGAAAACAAGTACTAGGTATAATTTAAACATTAAATAGGAGGTGCTGCAGGCGGGGACAAAAAAAAACTTGTGGGAAAAACCTACCTAAACATCTTTTGTAACCGCTGGCCTTGCCTGCCTCATAAATTTATAACATTTATTTATTGTATAAATTATACCTAGCACTTGTTTTTCTTTTCAGTTTTTTTTTTGTAGCAGTGTAGTTTTTTATTTGTTTACAAGTTTTTTATAGCATGGTGGCTCGAACAAGCTTTCAATTAAAACATTTACAAGATCTTTTGAATTTTCAAGGAGTCGGTCAGTTACCCACAAATTATCTGAGTTGAGTATTTGTCAAACTTTACTTAAACCTGAAAACCCGTCAAGCTTTGGCATTAACGTTAGATTTGACATGTCCTTAACTCCTAATTCTCAATTCAAAACCTACTCGTACTCAGAAAATGTTGGCTATTTGCTCGTTCCTATGCATAAATCTATTTGGAGAAGAACGCACAAGAAACTTCATGGACACTCTTTTAAATCAAGTTATTACAAAATCCAGCTTACATAATTATTATCTATTACCTACTTCTCCATGTGAGAAAACCCTTCTTTCAAAAGTTATGCACGTTCTCTAAAAATGCATTACGGTTGTAGAATGTGTGATATCAATCATCATGAAATGAACTCACTAGTCCTGAGAATGTATTTTAAACATACCTACACACTAGCATACCTATTCATTATTTGCTCGTGAACCATTCCAAGTAGCGGTGAGAATGCCGGCAGCGTCCCAGCAATAGATAGTAGGTACCGTGGACGTTTACAAGATGTACTCGTAAGATGCGGTCTGAACTTCGTTCTCTTAGATACGGATCGCGCAAACTTATGTTACAAATTGTTGGTCCTTTGTAGGGAACTAGCGTTTTGAGAATACAGTGTTCTTAGCAACTGATTTGCATATTCTATATTCAAATTATCTATATAAATTATGAATATAAAATGTGTCCGGGCTTGTAGTAATAAAACTTTAAGGCCACTATATACACTTAATTTTATCGACAAAAACACCCTGCATGAAGGGTTTGAGGCCACATATTTTTATTTCATTGCCTAAAATTCTACAAAAATTATAAGGCAAAAATGCGCAAGGATTCCTTTAAGGCGACAATAAAATTAAAACTAATTAAGCTGAGAGATGTGATTCTTGTGTCAGAGTTTAGAACAACTCAAAGACTAACAACTCATAAAAGACAAGTGGTTATCCTTAAAAAAATTGTGAAATTATCTTTAAAGATAGACTTTTGTGACTTAATACAAAAATATCTTACCTTTTGTGTGTTAGGTTGTTTTTTTTTGACTCATGCTATGGTCGTAAAAATAACATTTAATCTACGTTGAGATCTAGGTCCAAAGTTATGGTTGTTAGACTATGTGGAGACCGTAATAAGTAAGGCAGGTACTAAAATTGCTCTATCTTTGAGAGTGTGGTGATTGCACCCCCTTGTGTTGGTTGTTTTTATCGACAAAATTAGGCGTAATTAACGGCCTTAAAGTTTTATTACTACAAGTCCAGACACCGACCCACTCCACACAATATAGACCTCCACACCACAAAATAACGACCTCCACACCCACACTATTACGACCTCCACACCTCATAACAATTTAATTTAATAATTTTATGATAAATGGAATTAATGAAATGAATGATTGGGAAAATGACAAAAATGTATGGGCATCTCAAATACTAACGAAATGTCACGTGACCAATCTCTTACATTCTGATATTTCCATCACTGATAAAGTAATACTGAAAAACTAACCTAACTTCAGATTAACCGTATAGTTTTCGAAAACTTTACTATACCAAACTAAAACACATTAATTGAAGAAAACATCACATCTATCTTGCAAAATGAGAACCTCTCGCATTCTCAGAAAACACAGTGGAAAAACTCTTAAATCTTTCTTTATAAAATTTTGGTATGGATACTGCGCAGAGCATACTGCAATAACAATGTACAGTGCTCACTTTGTACGTAGGATTCCATTTCAATAGATTAAAAAGGATACGTTCTCATCGCTGCACCAGATATGGCATACGACGTTCTGACATCTAAAAAATTGTAGTACCGTTGCTAAAATGTAGAAATGCAATATTGGATATGCAATGAATTTGTGATGATTTTATGCTGCATAGGAAATAAGTTGGTAATTTTTACATTGTATGTTTGCAAAGTAGACGCAATAGTTACGACAATTGAATTTTGACTGAACAGTGGCAGAGAGTAAAGACGAAAATAATTAATTAATAAATAATTGCCAACATTACTGATTTTAAATTTCTTAACCTTTTCTTGGTCGCGTTTTTCATTACTGAAGCTCATGTCCCAGAAAGGCCCTCGTGGCTTTATACACGATGTTCTTCCACTTCAATCGGTTCTCAGCTTCTCTCGAGGTGGTTGTAACAGAGAGTCCAGTGAGAGCGGTTACCTGGTTTGACAAGTTTCTTAATACAATAGCAAAATAATGCTGCAATTTATTAGAAAAATAGCCTGTTTAGATATTTCGCCAATTTTTTTTTTTTTTATTATCAGTAGGCTTGCGCTTGACCACTATCTCACCTGATGGTAAGTGATGATATGGTCGACGATAGAGCACGCTTGCCTAGAAGAAACCTATTCACTCTTGACTTAAAGACCCCTAGATTGTAGCTATCGGGAAACACAGATTCCGGCAGGGAATTCCACTCTTTAGCTGTACGCATAATAAAAGTGTTCCCAAAACGTTTTGTCCGTATGGGTGGGATGTCCACCATGTACCGATGACGCATCGCCGTACGTCTGGTAGTCCGATGATGAAACGGGCTGGGCGGAATTAAATCATGTAATTCCTTCGCACACTCCCCGAAATGTAACCGATAAAATACCGACAAACTGGCAACTCGGCGACGATGTTCAAGGCTCTGGAGCTTTGACTTGACCAGTGCCTCATTACCGATGAGTTTCTTGGCCCGCTTTTCGATCGACTCTAGTGCATCAAGCTGGTATTTGGCAGATCCGACTTTCGCTTCTTAATACCGTCTGTAAATTTTAAAGCCTTCCGATGAAGACTCTTGCAATGTGGCCCCATCGACATTGAGCAAACAAGGTATTACGATTTCTGGCAGGAAGACTTAAATTATTATATTACTATCTGCCTTGAAATTCAGTCATGGATTACCTTGCTACTTACTGAATATTAATATCAGTATTAATATTCAGTTTGGCCAAGGTTTGTGCCGTTCAGCCTTCATTAAAATTAATGATCACTTCTTCATAGCGTTTAAAAGACACATTTTCGTTGAAATTATCACTGTCAAAGTGTTTCTCATTGAGTGTATCAAAAGACTTAGTGCCTGGCTGGCAACCGTCCGAATCGTTTCGATGTGATGTTAAATTCTGACATTAGATAATGATTGCACATTTCAAAAGTCAGATTTTAAACATGGCCGTTTGTGTGTATGTATTTTTATTTAGCAGACAACTCTGTTTTACGTGTATTTTTCATTCTATAGCACTGGCCTGGAAACTGAATTCGGATAATAAGAATAAAAGTTAGTACGACGATTGCATCTTCTTAAATATACAACAAATAAGTAAGGAATAGAATACGATTTATATATTATATCTTAATCATCATAAACAAAGCAAAAGTACCAGTACAGTAAGATTATAAAATAAAATTATCTGGGGGCACAGTAGTGCCGCCGCCAAGACGAGCCTTTTCTCAAAGCGCTTCGTCATTTTTATGAACCCTCATGATTGGGTCTAGATTATACCAGATAAACAAAATTCTCTGGCATTGATGTTAATAGTGGACTTATTAAACACTAGCTGTTCCCCGCAGCTTCGCTCCCGTGGACTACCCCACAGGACCCGTTTTTGGAATAAAAAAATAGCCTCTGTCACTCATGATTAATATAGCTTTCTTTATATTTTTTTTTTAAATCCGTCCAGGAGTTTCGGAGCCTATTCGGTACAAACAAACAAACAAAAAAATCTTTCCTCTTTATAATATTAGTACAGATATAAAGTCTCAATTGAATTTTTCAATTATCTCTTTAGATTTTATTGATACCTAAAAAACCCAACCCAACCCCTTAAGCTAGGGGCTGGAAGTTTGAATGAGACTGCCCCAAGTTTTGATGCTAAGAGGCTGAAAATTGATATGATATCCTGATATACATATCTCAGGTTTACTTTGTTAGTCACCCTTACCCACGACTTACAGCTAAAACATTCGACAGTCAGCCAATAAAAAGTCTTCACTCGAAGAATACTTCATTTCTATGTTGACTAAATAAAATAAAATTAAATAAAATACAATTTCAGTACACATCGAAAAAAACAGATCATTAGGTGAAAAATCACTTAATAACTCATGCACTAGTGAGTCTGATATCTTGCTCGCACTGCATAACAATAATTATATACGCAGCAATGAACTAGGTTGGAAGCCAACATGATTACAAAGTTTTATTTAACTTACCTTGTTAGTTTGTTACTATCTAAGTGGGGCAAATCTTGCAATTGAATTTTAATACAGCTATTCCCAACCGATTGAGCTGTAATTATGCATACACGTTTGTTCTCGATAACCGGTAAGCAAAGCTTCTTTTAATGAGTTGTTTTTATTTTTTTTGAAAAAAACATTGTATTGACTACACTTAGATAATTCTTTTTTTCAAGTCATTTGACTACTCAATATTACATTTTGACGAGTATGTGGCTACTTGGACAGCTTTGTCATTGGGACTTTCAGATCCTGGAGGCGTTTGGGCATGAAGGGCAGAAAAAGGAGTGGGAAATTATCCCGCGAATTCAAAATAGCGTTAACTAAAATGTATATTGCCATGCGCTTTAATTAAGAATATAATTGGTAAAACATGAGTATAAAAAATCGAGAGCGTTTACAAAACTTTTGACAGTATCCAATGTCTGTGAGACAATAAATTTATTTTTCTCCAACACAATAATGAAAATGTGACGTTATTTCGATAGAATTAAAAGCTATTAGAATATAATAAGATATACTTAGTACACATGTTTCTGTCGACTTCCAAATCCTTTGGTATTGTAACTTTTTAAGATCTTTTTAGAAAAGTGGTGGCCCAGTGGTAAAGGCTTACGAGTTGTAGGTCATGGGTGCCCCAGGCAGGAACTCCGTGAGGAAACCGCCATGTCGTAGAACCAAAAATTCGAAGACATGTGACACCCAACCAACCCGCACTTGACCCGCGTGGTGGATTACGACCCATTCTCACAGAGAAGAGACCTGTGTCCCAGCAGTCGGAACATTAAAAGGATGATGATGATGGCGATGAAGATCTTTGTATGTTTGAGTCATAAATGAATTCACATTTTCAAAGATCAGCTTTTATTACAAAGTTAGCTGGAGCATCGACCGCGACGTAGGACATCATAACGATGTGTGGGACAACATATTTTTACAGCAAAGTTAATTAAAGTTAGTTGATGCCACGGTCAGCAGGCACAGCTATGAAAAGGAACTCCCAAGGCGCGAATTCTACTCGCACTTATCCAGCTTTTTCTAATAACTTGCCTCATCGGTCTCTCGTCGCGAGAAAACGAAGTGCCTTTTTTAGATATTTTTTTTAAATATAATATGTAAGTGTTTTTTTTTAGATATTTTCAAAACGCCTGCGCGCTTGTTTTTTGGGGTTCCGTACCCAAAGGGTAAAAACGGGGCCCTATTACTAAGACTTCACGATCCGTCTGTCTTTCTGTCTGTCTGACCGTCTGTCACCAGGCTGTATCTTATGAACCGTGATAGCTAGACAGTTGAAATTTTCACAGATGATGTATTTCTATTGTCGCTATAACAACAAATACTAAAAACAGAATAAAATTAATATTTAAGGGGGGCTCCCATACAACAAACGTGATTTTTTTGCCGTTTTTTGCTCGATATTAATAACGGCAACAGGTAGACGCTTGAAATATTCAAAGAATATTTAGTTGTATATTCACTTCAAAAAATTATAATTATTAAATTAAAATAAAATAAATTAAGGGGACCTCCCATACAACAAACGAGATTTTTTTGCCGTTTTTTGCGATAATGTTGCGGAACCCTTCGTGCGCGAATCCGACTCGCACTTGGCCAGTTTTTAAACATAGGTCCAGACAAAGCTGACAATCATCAACAATAGTGAAAATTCTTAAAGGTTGAAAAATTGATTACTAGACATTTCGGTAGCGCATGTCTAAGCCGAATGTTCTTTGATGATACTTTGTCTAAAGCCCAAGAATAGAATTGAGGCAAAACGCAACAAAATGGGAGCGAGAGCGTAGCCGCGCGTATAGTATCAAATTTGTTTACAAGATCAGATTAGAAATGAAGCTTTCATATTTTACACAAAACTGAAAAGCCATGTATAAACGAGTATGTAAGGATCGTAGCAGGTGGCTTTCTCTAGTTTTAGTGCTTATCCCCATGGGAAAAAGGCGTGAGTTTACGTATAATCTTTCTAGTTTGCCCGATATAAACAACCTGTGTAAACAAACTTACTGTAAAAATAAACAGACTTATTTCCACAGAAGTTTATTGAGACATCAAAAACGTTTGTCAACAGTTGAGAGCTTTGGCTTCTTCGAATGAATGATACCGCATTACTGTGGGGAGACTGTTCGGAAAACATCACTTTTATCGATACTGCGTAAAACAGCTTATGGCTTCGCTAAGGGGCTAGGGGGTTTTACCTCAATTTGCCAATTATTGAATATAGTACGAGTATATACAGTAATTCTGAATATTGGTATTTTTACTCATTAGTATATTTCTGAGAATATCTAGGGCTAATAGAACGATTTGTATCGACACTTGCGAATAAAATGTGTATTTTTGGCAGGTATGATTCCGAAAATATGTTTATTATACGCCCACTTAAATACACCGACATTATTAGTGACAATCTATTTATATAATTTGCCCACATTAATATTGACACCCCTATAAGATGATATAATTTGAATTGGTACTTGTAGGAACTAAATTTACAAAGATAAAATTATTTCAATGGTGAAAAATATTTGAGCTACAAACTGCATTGATTTACAATGTGATCATAATTAGCGTGAAACATCAAATATTCACCAGTTTGCTAAAATGAAAATCTAAAATCAGCCGGTATTCCGGTAATATATCTTTTGACTGGAAAATTGACACAGCGCGCTCATGAAAATATAATTTAATTGAATGTGGGCTGTAGGTTATTAATTAAATTGTGCTTAACATCAGGCTAGATAGTTGCCAAACACGAGCCAAGCAAAAATAAATTGGAAAAAAAAACAGCTACCACGTTATAAAAGCTCTAAGTGAATCGCTTACGAGTAACAATTTAATTTTTCAAATCCTTTATTTTATTTTTAAATGAATGTTTCAGTGTTTAATAAGCGCACTGTATAATTTGGTTTATATATTAGGTTTTATGAGAACCTCAATACAAAATAATTAAATTTAAAGGAGACATTAACAAGCAACACCTGTTTGATGATATGGTCGACGATAGAGCACGCTTAAATAAATGCCTAGAAGTAACTCAAGACCGAGTTATAATTATCATCAAACAAAGATTGAGAGATTTTGTTTTAATTAGTTAATGTGAAATATTTCTCGCCCGACTTAGTAAAAATTTTGCTTTTGTGCCACACAGCCGAAGCTACTATTATCAAAAAGGAAACTGTTTTCACTTTGTTCAACTCACCGCGGGTCGATAAAGAGGCACGTTCTTCCGTTTAGTGCTAACAAAATCAACATTTCACTCCACTTTTATAAGTAACGAACTAACTGAAACTTTGAGTAGCACTGACGATAAATAAAATGGAGGCATGGGTCGTACAACCACTGTGTACTTTAAAATGATTGCACGTTCAGTTACATTATTCTTTGGCGGAGATAGGGAAAATGTATTAGATATACAATTTGATGTACAATTTCTTATTTAAAAAAAAAAAATTGTTACTGCCTCATTGGTCTAGAAGTCGCAAGAGCTAATGCTAAGCACGAGGTCCTAGGTTCGATGCCCGGGTCGGACAAAGTGTTATTGGGTTATTCTATCTGGAATTTTGCAATACACTCCGGAGTCTGAATTTGTGGCCGGTACTTTAAACACATAACTGGCTAAATTACCTAAAATTAAGAATTCGTATTCATTCCACACCCTTCTTCGACAAATCTTTCACGATACAAGCAGCTCGATTGTGGGATGCATACCTATTGAGGTAAGGCTTGCGCAAACATTACCTACATTTTTTTTTTAATGGTGAAAGATTATTTTCTTTCTCTGTAACAATTTTTCTCCTTTCGCTGATCAATTTATTAGTACACACATCAACACGGTCTAGGGATATTTCATACTCAATTAAATAACTCGAAAAGTACTGGCCGCATTGGAATCTTTTATACACCGATTTGTTTGTAATTTATCTCAGACTAATTCCAAATACAAATTTTTGAAAATTCTTTTGTTTCGGTGGCATAAAAATGTCTTGATGTGTAGGAGAGGGAATTTGCATTTGTGCGAAATTTAGAAAACAATACGAATTACGTTTGGTTACAGTTTTTTTTCATTTTTAAACAAAAGATAAAGTTAAAATTGAGGTATTGTAGCCATGCAACGCCAACATTTGACGAGGGCGGAGATGTTACGAGCTGTGGGAATGCTGGAAGCTGGGTCTGTTCAGCGTAATGTTGCTGAGGCCATAGGGACCCACCAAAATGTAATTTCAAGATTGTGGACACGCTATCGTGCCACAGGTGAAGTAGCGGAGAGGCACCGGGGGCCAAGTCGCATCACTACCCCCAGACAAGACCGATTTTTGCAAATTACTGCGCGAGCTCAACCAAATCCAACGGCGACTCTATTGGTCCAAAGGCTGCGAGTGGAACACCAAGTGCTTGTGAGTGACCAAACTGTAAAAGGCGACTGCATGAAAGCAATCTACGCTCTCGTAGACCACTCCGGGTCCCACCTTTACGGAGAGGCAATCGTGGACGACGATTAGAATGGGTTCGGAACCACGTGGACTGGGGCCGTGAGCAATGGTCCAATGTGCTGTTCACGGATGAATCCAGGTTCGGCTTCCATCCAGATTCACAAAGGACGCGTGTTTGGCGAGTTCCTGGACGATGGAGCCGTCTTCAGAACCCTCAGGAAGTTCACCCAAACCAAGGAGGAACAATTATGGTTTGGGCAGGAATTCGTCTTGGAGGACGGGCTGATCTCGTTTGGGTGCGGGGCAATATGACGGCAGAACGATACGTCCAACAGGTGCTGGGGCCCGTAATCTTGCCCCACAGAATACAAATGGGGCAGTATTTCCTGCTCATGCACGACAATGCCCGGGCACACACGGCGAGAACGGTAGCAGTTTGGTTACATACACACAATGTTAGGGCCTTAGACTGGCCTGCTCAGTCGCCAGATCTAAATCCCATTGAGCATGCGTGGGATATGCTGCAAAGAAGAGCTCTGAAGGAAACAGAAGATCAACTTTTTGCGCACCTCTGAAGGACATGGGACAATATTCCGCAGCAAGACATTGACAACCTTGTTCTGAGCATGCCGAATCGTTGCCGATGTGTTATGAACATCATGGGCGCTTTCTCAGACTACTAACTTCAAGTTTATAAACACAAATTAAATGATTTTTCTATTTTTTTCAGTTTTTACTCATAAATTAAAAGTGAATTCATATACGGTTTCCGTCTATGCTTCATTTTTTTTCCATAAAATCCTGAAATTTTAATCGAAGTACCTTAACCATTATTAAAAAATGGTAGAATATTAAATATCGTATCTTTTAAATATATACATGTCACATAAATAATTAACACATTGATAGTAATTCGCTTTTTTTAAAATATCCCTAGACCGTGTTGATGTGTTTATATTATTTAATTTTTATATATGTTATTTTATGTAATATCTAAGTAATATTATTTAATATAGTTATTGTACACGGACAGCACCATGTATATCTGCTCTCGTTCAGTCCATACAAAGGTTGTCTGTAAGAGATTGCACTGTGCGATAAGACCACCCATTGCACACTTATCTTTATATTTTTTTTGTCCTGTAGTTATTTAAGTGGTGTACAATAAATTATATAATAAATAAATATGGTTCATACTATACATTATACCTGTGCCTTAGCTTTCGAGATATACAGGCGTGATGTTTTATTATGATAGCAGGGAAAACGAAAATGTACCTATTTGATACCCAATTTGAAGTACAATCTTTTTCTATTAAAGGATATCGCACAATTATGCTAATGCCTGTACTGTCTACTCTTAAATGCATGTTGAGCCGTGTTATAAAGTATTCTAGAATAATAAAATGAAAGATGCAACTACTGTGTGATTTTGTTGGTTAAATACACTATTATTATTATTCTATTACGTTAGCAGAGAAAGAGAAATTGTTTTTCATATACAATTTGAAGTACAAAAACTTATTTACAAAAATATTTTTGAAAGATTTCGCACCGTTGTAGTAATACTAGCTACTCTTAAATGCAATGTTGAGCCGTGTTATAAAGTATTATAATCTATCTTCTAACCTTAATCAGAAATTATTCTAATTCTTGTTGAATTATTGTAACAAATTATCCCGAGAAAATAAACACAATTTTTTTTTCGTCTCTTTGCCATAGTTTGGCGCGCTATGTCGTTTGTCTATGGTTTCGACAAATGATCATTGAGCCGTCGGGATGTTGGTCGTATATTTAATGTGTTTTATTTATACTTTTTTTACTTTACTACTTTTAAATATCGATGCACATTCTGAGATAGGAGCCTTTTTGGTCTCGCACGAGGTTTTTATTTTCTATTATTGAAAATGGTAAATAGTGAAAAGAAAATATTAGGATGAAACCCATTGAAATAGGAAGAGAATATAACAAAAATGAAAGAAAAGATAATTTACGGGTGATCTGAGGTCGGGAAGTGGAGGGGTGTGGGTAAAAACGGTTTATCTCGATAGCCGGCAAAACTACAAGTCCTATGGAAAAAGTTAAGTGTCCAAGTTGTAGGTAACAAAAAGATCTACAACTTTTGTATGTAAACTTTTTCACATAACCTCAAAATGTATATGAAAAATTCATATAACCAAGATTTTGGTGTTTTATTTTTATCTCTTACAAACAAATTTTTTTTTCATGAAATTTGGTGAAAACTTTTTATGTCCCAAACACACTGTAATTTTTTTGATTTAAAATATATTTTTTTCACCTTGTATTGATTTAATATCGAAAAAAGCACCCTAATTTTCAATCGAAAATTCTCATGTCAAAATATCTGCTTCTTTTTTAAATCGGTAGGCTTTTTGTTCTTTGAAATCTCTACTTTCTGATGGTGTAAAAAAAATAAACATTACTGTGGTATATCTTCTAGATATACGTTTGCAGGACAGGCACAAGTGTACTTTTTGGACGTTTATTACTGAGAACAAGATTTTAAGAAACTTGTTACGATTCGGTCACCGAAACGTACATCTAGTCAAAAGAACGTACACCGGTTTTGAGAAATTATATATTTTATTATAATATATAAGGATCGTGACGTTCTTAAAATCTTGTTCTCAGAAATAAACGTCCAAAAATCCATCTTATCTTCAATCACAGGTTTTTCCTGTAAAGCGTAATCAGCATCTGTGCCTTCCTGTATAGGTATTCCATTAAACAGATTTTAAATCTATTTCTCCTTTGCCCCCAGTACCCTACGACCAAGTGGACACCGACTCAGCCCTGGTGCAGATGTTCGCCCACGTGAACGCCCCCACCTGCAAGTACATCGTTGCTATCGGGGCTCTCGCTGGCCTGACTGTCTCCATGTTCGGATCGATGTTCCCCATGCCCCGTGTCGTCTACGCTATGGCTCTTGATGGACTGATCTTCAAGTAAGTTTCTTTTTTATTGTATACTAGCTGTTGCCCGCGGCTTCACTCCCGTGGACCTAAAAAATAGCGTATGTCACTAAGGAATAATGTAGCTTTCTATTGGTGAAAGAATTTTTCAAATCGGTCTAGTAGTTTCGGAGCCTATTCGGTACAAACACACAAACAAAAAAATCCTTGCACTTTATAATATTAGTATAGATAACAAAAAAGCTCTCAGATGTACCATGAGTCGGTAAGCGCACGGTTTTTCGTCTTTTCCTTAAGTTTACAGAACGTGTTCATCAACTATCCCTGTATTAGAGCACTGTATAGATATCTTCAAACAAACGTTGAATAGAGTTCATTTTAAAGAAGTTCCAAAGGGTATTCAACGCACCTGTGATACGTGTAGTATTGCAGTCGGCCATAACCGTCACTCATAGGCGTAGAAAATAAACTTAAATTAAATGTTCGGAATTACGAAAAAATATAATCTACGGCTCCCAAAATCCAAGCGCATTGAATGGAACGGCAAAATATATTTAGGTGTCCAAACCCTACCCCCACGTGTTCATTTTACACAATTCAATGGCATGAGTTTATATTGAGCAATCCCATATTACACGTTGATCGACCGGAATCACGCGAACTGTAAATAAAGAGCTGACATTTGATTAAATATTCCAACGTTCCCCTATCCCTTATAACAAGTAAAAACAAATGTAAAGTGAATAGCGTGGTTCGTGGCTCGGAGGCTATAATCCAGTGAAATTGTCGGATTTCCACCAAAATTATTGTAAATTCTGTGGCATTATAAAAGAGAAAAAAGAAACAATTAACACCACGTTAATGCGTATAATTTTGTTCTAAGCTAAAATACTCCGAAAATATAAAAAAAGGTAAAACATTTGAATTACAGAAAAAAACACAGTTAAAGATAAGTAATTCGTTATTTTAAATGTAAAGTTAGTTTTTTTTTGTTATATTTGAAAGTATTACACTGAACAAACCTACGTACCTCCTTATCCTCAATCCAATTGCAACTGGTTAAATACTGGCTTAAGCAACCAGGTGGAAAATAGCGTTGGAAATTGCGAAAGATACATTTTGTTCTTTTATTCTTTATACTTCCTATAAAATACATGTAATTCTCGAAAAAAACTAATTTGACGTACATCTGAAAAATACAATCCTACACGTATAATACTTATTTTATACTGTATATTTATATATTATTAAGGGTAAATGCGTATTAATATTAATTGAACTCATTGAACATTTACTAACTTATCATAATAAATTAATGCGAAAAATACACCGTAAAATACATGTGAAAAACTTCAACTAGCGAAAGATTCAACCGAAGATCCACAAGGAAAGTTTTTGCATTTTATTGAAAAATACAGGTGCGTTTGAAAGATACATGTATTTTACTTGTTATTTTCAACGCTAGTGGTAATGAATCCTTAATCACATAAAGCTGTTTCTATCCGTAGAAATTTAAAAGATAAAACTACTACGTACTAGCTAGGTTAATTCTAACACAAAAACAAAATAAATAAATAAAAAAATAAAGATACGTCAGCCACAGCCGGATCCGCGCCGGATGAAAAAAAACCGCCTTCGGTAGTACCGCTACATTACTGGATTAGGGGCTGAGACAGCTCCGCAGTTGTCGTACCAAAACTCTGGCCGTTGAAAAAATATACGGAACCCGTTGTAAAATATGCGGCATCACAAAGACTGCTGGCACACAAGGGTTCATGCGCTTTGCCCGGACAGTGAGGCCGATGTTACCTCCTATCAACTGATATCCACCGACAAGGAAACGGACAATCAAAATTATGAAACAAAAGTGTCTGAAATACGAGCGAAAGCGACATTAAAAAATTGAAAAACAAAACGACAATACGTACCAATTTTCATTAAATAAGTAAAATAACCCTTAGCCGTCATCAGTTTTCTTTAAACGAGAGTTCGAACTCAGCTCAGAGAAACCAGTGTCATGCCTCGGGCCTGTCTGACCATTTTACTTGCATTTTCTAATAATATCGACGCTTTTATACAGCTGCTATAAAAATACCAAGAATTTGTTTATTGATTTCTTTGCCATCAATTGCCTTCTATTTTCTTGTCAAACGAAATTTGAAATCATTGAAAAATGTAACCAACCAGAGGCAAATAAAAAAAACTTTATAGCGCAATGCTACAGTTTGTAATATCCGTCGCGTAGATTGCAATGCGACTAGTTCGACTCATTTCCGTTTGGACGTACGTTAGTAATAAAAGCGTAACATGTATAATATTAGAATTAGTAGCGGCCTCACTTCCTGAGTCTCCTTTGAGCAAGACTGAACGCGGAAGCGGAGTTGAATGCAATTTAAATGATAATTTGATGCAATTAAAAATTTAAGGTACAATGAAAGTAGGTCATGAGTTTGTATTAAACTGTTAACAGGGAAGCGGATGGACTGATTTATCTGCACCCAATCACTGAATCACCAACATTTCTTGCAAAATCAAACCGCGTTGCTTAATCTAGAATTCAAACAAACCAACCCATTTTTTTTAAATAGCAAGGTTTTTTTATGAGCAGTAAACCGATGTAAAAGTATCGGTTCATAATATATTTATAGAGTAAACGAGGCTTAAAACAAATTTACTAATTACGTCTTTTGTTTTAACGTCAAAATATAAAAATAGCAAGTGTGCAAAACGGCGTGCCTTGGGCACATCAGTTTTCAAGTACTTCAAGCCATCTGCTTAGTCTTTTCGCAATTATGTTGGGGTTGGCTCTCAGTCTAACCAACTTCGTTGACAGAGATAGGGCTCTACTCCCTATCTCCGTCAACGAAGTTACGGGCCCCGTCCGAAAGTACGCCAAAACTTTGGAGTGAAAAGACAAAGTGTCAAGATCAATTTTTAAAAACACATCGTGTTCTAACCGTCAAATTGTGTTGTCATTCATTCTTAATTCGGGCCCCAACAAGTCCATATCCCATCCATAAGTATTACGGAGTAGGAAACTCCCGTAGCGAAAGCTGAAACAACGGCTTTCGTGCGTAGGGAGTAGACCTCCAGATGCAGTTGACCAGCAGTATTTGTTACCTATCTAGTTTTCAACTACCTAACATTATGTAATTTCTCTGTTTTCTGGACGTTGCCATAACTACATACTATAAGGAGTCTGCGATCCCTTCAATACTAGGGACTGGCTGGAACTAAATTAAAATGTCATTCGTATTTAGAATGTTCCGAATGTCATTTTTGATGTTTGGACAGGCGCCAAGGCGTAAGGCCCGTTTGTTTTGATAATTGATGGAAAGTATATAAAATTAATGCAAATAAATGCTAAATACATCTTCGCGTCATATAGTGTCGTATTTACTTTGTTAGCCTCAAGGGTACCATATATATACTGCTCAAATGTTCAATTTCACAGACGAGAGTGCCCGATGGACATTCCTGGGGGGGCTCGGGCGTCCCCGCAGTCTCCAGACCAGTCCCCCAATGATGGCGTCCTATCGGCGCGTGTCTGTAGGTTGCAAGCGTGGGACCTCATCTTACATCCTTCTCCTCTCCCTCCTTTTTCACTTAAAATGCCAAGGAACAAGAGAAAAAAAGCTGAACAGCTGAACTCTCGTCAGTGTCGGTATCATCACCTTTGGGTAGTTCCGACCACTGTCTGGTGAAGTCTGTATCCGTCTACTCCCCGCCCGATCCAAGCCCAAGGGGCACCCGGCGGGTTTGGCGGTACAAGTCAGCAGATTGGGATGGTATGCGATCTTTCTTCGCATGCTATCCTTGGCGGCCCACTTGCTTCTCTTCGGATGACCCATCGTCATGCGCTGACGCAGTGACCGATGTGTTGCGTCAGGGGATGGAGTATTACATTCCGTTCTCTGACGTAACTGTGTCCAGCGTTGACCGTCCATGGTTTGGTGCCGAGTGTGACCGCGCAAACGTGATTAAACACAAGGCGTACCTAGCATGGGTCGACGCCCGTATGCGCAAGGCAAGGGACGTGAGTCAGAAGAAGAGAGCCTTCAACAGGGCTGCCAAGTCCTGCAAAAAGGCGATGCGAAGGGCACGGTTTGACCACATTAGCAGGATCGGGGACAAACTTGCTTCACACCCCGCAGGTAGCAAGGCGTTTTGGTCCCTGGCTAAATCGGTTGAATCAAACTTCTGTCGCCCCTCACTACCACCACTGCTGAGACCCGACGGGTCGCTGGCCCACTCCGCTGAGGACAAGGCAAACTTGTTTGCCTCCCTCTTTGCGGAATCTTCGCGTCTGAATACTGATGGCGCGCGGCCCCCTCCTTCTGCTGTTCGATGTGAGACGAGTATGTCGGACATTCGCATCCATCAGAGGGAGGTCTGTAGGGTGCTGCGTAACCTTGACGTGAACAAGGCTAGTGGCCCGGACGGGATACCAGCAATTGTACTTAAAACTTGTGCGCCTGAATTGTCTCCTATCATGACACGCCTATATCGCCTTTCGATGGTGACTGGAAAAGTACCGAAGGCTTGGAAGCAAGCTAACGTTCAGCCCGTGCCCAAGAAGGGCAGTCGAGCTGACCCAGCCAACTACAGACCCATATCAGTAACGTCCATCCTCTGTAAGAGTATGGAACGTGTATTAAATAATAAGCTCCTGGCATACCTAGAAGACACCGACCTCCTTAGTGACCGCCAATACGGCTTCCGCCGAAACCGGTCAACTGGGGATCTTCTAGCGTATGCCATCCACATCTGGAGTGAGGCCATCGAGAAACACGGGGAGGCGCTTGCTGTCTCCCTTGACATATCGAAGGCCTTTGATAGGGTCTGGCACGAGAGCCTTATTGGTAAGCTTCCTTCCTTCGGTCTGCCTAGTGGCCTGTGTGACTGGATTGCAGACTTCCTGAGGGATCGGTCCATCCGAGTGGTAATTGATGGCTGCTCGTCCGGTCAGTTAGGTATTAACGCCGGAGTCCCTCAGGGGTCAGTGCTCTCGGCAACATTGTTCTTGCTGCACATTAATGACCTGCTAAAACACGGAACCTTTGGGTATGCAGACGACAGCACTGTTGCTGAGAGATATGTGTCTAGCGCACGGGCTACCGGGCCTCAAATTCGGTCTCTTCGGGAGGCCATGGTTGAGCGCTTGAACCTGTCTTTGGAGGCAGTCTCCGAATGGGGCAATGCCAATCTAGTCAGTTTCAATGCTGCTAAGACCCAGGCGTGTCTTTTTTCCGCAAAAAAGAGCCAATTCCACCCGGCTCCATCCTTCCGTGGTGTAACCGTGCCGATAACGGACCACCTCGACCTTCTTGGTGTTACGTTGACATCGACCCTCAATTTTGGTCCTTTCATTGAGGCAAAGGCTCAATTGGCTGCAAAAAAGTTGGGGATCCTTGCGAAGGTGAGACGGTACTTCACGCCTGAACAGCTGCTCAACTTGTATAAAGCGCAAGTTCGGTCATGCATGGAGTACTGCTCTCACCTCTGGGACGGATCTGCCAGGTACCAACTAGATGCACTTGAGTCGATTGACAGACGGGCCAAGAGACTTATCGGCAACGATGCGCTGGTCAACTCAAAGCTCCAGAGCCTTGAACACCGACGACGAGTTGCCAGCCTGTCGGTATTCTATCGGTTACATTTCGGAGAGTGTGCGATGGAACTGCACAATTTGATTCCGTCTAGCCCTTTCCATCATCGGACTACAAGACGTACGACAATGCGCCATCAGTACATGGTGGATATCCCACCCATACGCACAAAGCGTTTTGAAAATACTTTCATTGTGCGTACAGCTAAGGAGTGGAATTCCCTACCGGCGTCTTTGTTTCCTGATAGCTACAACCTAGGGGTCTTCAAGTCAAGAGTGAATAGGTTACTTCTAGGCAAGCGTGCTTCACCTTCGACCACATCATCACTTAACATCAGGCGAGATAGTGGTCAAACGCGAGCCTATAACAAATAAAAAAAAAAAAAAAAATCTCTTTATTTAGGTAAAACTAGAGTTTGCTGAAATTTGGATATCGCCATTAAAGTATATTTAGATTTCGCCAAATTAGTAAGCTTCCCAAGAGAAAATAATTGATTTTTGTGGCATGTTTTTTATCAGCATAATCTGCTGTAAGCACTTCTGGGTACATGGGATTAATTGCCTCTGGCTTTACTAAAACCAGTAATGCGCTCATTCTGCCCAAATTTCGGCCCACCTTTAATGAGGCTACTAAAACAATCGGTAAACAATCCTAAAGTGCCCTTCCGTTACGTAAGCAAAGTGTGCTACAGTTGCCTGGTAACTGGAACAAGCGAGGTGAGTTTAAACTCACACTTCGGGAGGTCAGCTTCACGTCGGCGTTAACGTCAATAGTTACCGACACTCTCCCTTTGTGGGTGCAACTCCGCCCCACCACCGCAGCGCTGCTTTAACAGAACGTCCTCGTACGTTAATTAAAACCAGCTAGCCGAGTGAAGTATTTTATAAAACTTATATTAACATTTTATAGGTTGGTAATTATAAGATGTAGAACAGTTCGTGGCTAGTGACTTCAGGAAAGACGGTAGCACAGTGATCATGTGCTGTCGTGCACAGCGAGGCTCAGGTGAGGCGCTTCTTTTAGCCTCCACAGGGATGTGCTCTAACAGGCATTGCACAAAGGGGGTTCCAGGTGACGGGCCCCCTTTACAGGTGCTGATGGTGATCCCGGGATGGTTTTACTGAAGTAAAAAGCCCACACTCCCTGGTCTGATCCCAAAAAGACCAGGCGTCTTTTGAAGTTGCCAGCCGAAAAAAAAAAATGGTCGATCTTCAAGGTCAAGTAACGCTTGCCGGGGTCGGTCCGTGGATGGGTGACAATCTTTACATAACGAGATACTACGGCTGCCATATCTTGATCTCTGGCAGTCGTTATGGATAGTCAGATGCCAGGAAATCTGACAACAGTCCTGCTAAAGGGTACCGTGTTATACCCAGTTACGCTCTATGTCCAACATCATCGCTTACCATCAGGTGAGATAGTGGTCAAGAGCAAGAATAACAAAAAAAAAAAGTATAATTCTAAGTACTCAGCTACATCCGGATAGACTGGAAGCCGGCCCCAGTAACTGGGCAAAGGCTTGACAGATTGACTACATTACAAAATCTCCCTTTTGAACCATTAAGAACTTATAGATCTCCCTAAGCATGATAATTATCATTACTTGGCATCCAAATACTAGTAATTATGTGAGCTGTAGACCACGCGAGTCTGTCTTTTTGTTTTTTTTTGGCAACACAGAATTTTGAAACTTTCCATGATTAAAAAAAAAACCATATAATTACCGAGCCTGCTCACAAAATTTCACAAGAATCTGTTGAGAATTGCGACCTGTAGATGAGAACAGCCGGCAATCCAGCAAAAGCAATTTTGCCCAAGCTGAAACGGGCACGATTTGCTCGCGCATCGCGCTCGTTTGGTCAATAATTTAAAACGTTCCTCAAATTCTTTTTTATATCATTCAATGTTTCAGTCTACGACATCGTTTTTTTACTGTCGAATGTTAACAAGGATACAAGAGAAATAAAGCATATTAATATCCATACAAAATTATTTTGCCACACATATTTTGAAGATATTAGTTATCATTTTTATTAATAAAAACTTTTTTACAAGAAATTACAACCGACTTCCAAAATAAAACACTATAAAGTGAACAATAACTTCAATTTCGGAAGTCGGTTTCAAATAAATTGTAGTTCTAAAAACTAAAAAACACGCTTTAATGGTAAATTGAACTAAAAAGTCGATAATCCTGAAGATCTTGGTAAGGCTAATGGGACAAATAATTTAAACGCGCACGGTAGACTTTTATTACTTGCAAATTTTAATTTTTGTTTGACTTTCAAAAGTACTTTGACTTTGACTAAATTATTGTATTGTCATCGGTCCTTGATAGGTGTGCAAAGTTTCATATTAATCCGATGTTTTGAAGTGGGTGAAAATCACGTTCAAAGATTCCGTTACATTGATACATAGATACATAGTTACACAGATACATACCAAGCTAATAAAAGCGTGTTAAAAACGAAGAAAAAAACAAGAACATACTGGTGGAACAACAAATGATTTCATTTTTCACTTTTTAGTTGTGGTACATATCTATAATGCCCACAGTTATTCCAGAATAGATTACCCGAATAATATGAAACTTGAACACAACTGGTGAAATAAGATCGTACCAGGGTGAAGTGTACACATCTGGGTACCCCTTTAGAACGTACTGGCGTGATTTTATGTTATGAAATGTTGTAAACAATAAACAGAAATGCGATTGCAGCAATCCCGAGAGATCTGCCGTCATTTACTGAAGAGTTTTGTTGTATATCTCCGAAGACCTTCATTAGATCTGGATTAAATGGGACTACATGAAAACTAACGGCTTTGAAATAAAAAGTATCATAAAAATCAGTTCACTTTACCGCATGAAAAAATTTTCATACAAAGTTTCATAATGTTAATGTCACTCAACAAGTTAATAAAATCGTTTATTTAGTTCACTTTATCATACCCACTTACAACGTGTTAATGATTGCAACGCCATGTTGAACGTGGTCAAACTGACGTTTACAGGCCATTTCATTAAGCTCCAAAAGGCTTCAAAGCATTCCAATTGCAAAGTGTCCAAATATTGCTTTGACCACCAATTTCCTTGTATCTACCACTTACGGGTCATACTAATAAAGTCCTATCTATTAAATTCTGCATTAACGTCGAATTCGGCACATTTCATATTGCGTTCCACAGAATATTGGGATACCTCGAAGGCTATTACTTGAAATATCAATTTCAATCTACACTTGCATAAGCACGAATATTAAAAGCAATGGTGTCTCTGGCTACTGTCGGCGAGGCAATAAGGGTTTTTAGGAAAATGCCAGTTGAAGCATCACCGGCAAAAAGTCCTTCCTTTGAAAACGTAACTAATGTTGGATAACACACGAGGGGAGGATCAAAAGTCCCCGGAATATTTTCCTTAAAATACATCTTCTTTTAAAGGAAAACATGCTGCGAAATTTTGGACCTCTCTATGTAAGTGCCTGGAACTCACATAGCAGTGCATATATTATCATTTCAGAAAACCCTCATTCCGTGTTCTGTGTTGCATTCAAAGGCTAAATAGAGTAAGCCACAATATTAGGGAGGGCACTAATTTAAAAATCCTCTCGCCCATTTCGACGAACCCATTTTATTCTTATTGTCCCCCCTTTGGACTACAGTTTTAATGAATACTGTTTACGAGAATTTCTGCTATATACAGACTGACTGACTGACTGTAATGAAGTTTTTAATGATCCGTGTTCATGAAAGCACTAGCAATCCCTGTGTGTTTCCATTTGTGACCTATTGGTACCTAATTAGTTTGCCTTCGCTTCCAGGCGGCACTATGTATGTTATTCTAGTTGTACTGCAGTAGGGTTTAGGGATTTACGTGACCTGGTTTGTAGAAAGATAATTGATTTAGCCTTTGCAATTTGCTTTGACACCAGAGATGGCCACATCTACACACGAAAAGAAGAACAAGAATTGCTTTTGTCAACATTTCTTATTATTTGTACCTGCCAAGCCTTTTCCCAATTATGTTTTGGTCTGCTTTTTGTCTAACCTGATGAACCTGATAAGTATCAGTATTTTACATGGAACCACTGCCTATCTGACATACACACAGTAGCTTGGTCTCCTCTTGGCAAAACTAGTCAAGCCAGAAACTCAGATGGTCTGGCTTCTGTCTACCGAAACAATTATCAAAAACGGGACTAACAAATTAAGGCGCCTCCCCGAGCAAAACGCCGCGCTAGTCGTTTTTGTGCAGTTTTTAAGAGCTATCTACTCTTTATATAAAACGAAATATCAGTTAGTAAAAATACATAAAATTTCTACATAATGTACTGATTCTAAAATTGTAGTACACTTTTTTTTTTAAAGTGGTATATGTTTTACTAAACTCCTTCCAACAAAACCATAAAAATGTGAAATAATTATTGATAGCATGCATCTCCTCGTAAAGTGTTCATTAATTATTGTTTATACTAACACTTATGGATAGACAATTTGATAACGAACATTTTGTAAGTTTTATTTTTTTCAAAAGACCAATATTCGATTTTA
Organism: Orthosia incerta; assembly: GCA_948252205.1. Lineage (NCBI taxonomy): Eukaryota > Metazoa > Arthropoda > Insecta > Lepidoptera > Noctuidae > Orthosia > Orthosia incerta. Next base: position 40,655,963 of record OX411741.1, read on the forward strand.
TAAAGATTTTATTCTAAAATCTGGGCGTATTCACTACCGTAATTTATGCGCCACCAGTGCCGCTAGGCCAATAGGAATGCTCATATCTCATGCAGATTTTTTGGTCAAGGTACGGCCTTAAAGTGCTTACCGAGGCACGGAGGGCTTTCATATAATTAATGGTCACCCATCCACGGACCGACGTCGGCAAGCTTTGCTTAACCTCGAAGGTATGTACTGGCGATAACCTAGGAGTAATTAAGTCAAGAGTGAATAGGTTGCTTCTAGGCAAGCGTGATTCACTGTAGACCACATCATCGCTTACTATCAGGTGACATAGTGTTTAAACGCGAGCCAAGAAAATACGATATGATTCTATCTGTACCATACAAAGTCTTTGTACAATCGAAACATTTCATAAATTAATTCCATTTGGTATATCTGAAGTACTGAAACTCTCCATAATAATCTGGTCGAACGCAAACTGGTGCAGGATTGACGTTAAGTGGCGCCGGCTTAGTCCCGCATTAGGAACACGCTAGTACTCGTATTATGCATGTAAAGTGCGGTGGAACCTTCATTAGACTAATTTGTGTGAAAATTTTACTGTACTAATGCACTGACGGAATTTCGTAGGTAATATCACGCCTATAAACTCCAAAAGGCAGGCAGAGGAGCTCTTTATCCCAGTGATCTGAGAAATATTTAAGTCTGCCAGTTTGTACCTGATCTAGCGACCGCGACGATCCTGGCCCTGGCGGCGTGAATGTTGAAATTTCTGTGGAGAGCGTCTCCCTCGTGTCGGCAACTTGTTGGCATAATATGTCTGGTGTGCTGTTTGCTTCAGTCTCGGCTTTTGCCCACTCGGACGTGACACCTGTAGCCGTTGTGGGCCCCGGTAGTTTAAATTGTTCCTCTTAGGGACTTTCGGCTGGGCGGGTGTGTTTTTTAGCTCTAACCCTGATTTCTTGACTGCCTTAACAGCATTAACCTTGTCCTGTAATTTGTCCTCAAATAGGTATTCACTTATGGGGGCACTTTCCATTAAATCTTTTAGGTCTTTGTTTAGCCCTGGTAATATTAGCGACCTTCGTGTGGTAGAATTTACATGGTACAAGTCACATAGTAGACGAGCTGCATCACTTAAATTCTCAATGTACTGTTCATTTTCATGCGTGGCAATCATGCTGTTTAGTACTTTGCCAATCGTAGTGATTGCTGCCGATATAACAAGGTGGTTCCGGTAATCCTCTTGTCTCTTTTAACACCATTCTCGTTCATTGCAGCTGCTACCTCTTCATTCAATAGAGGTGGAACTAATAGGCTACAGTTCTTTGGGGGATTATGCCTTAGTAATATACTAGCCTTAGTTTCAGCTTCAAGGCCGTTTTGGAGAATGGCCATCCAACGTTTTGTCAGACTTTCATGTAACTCAATCGAGTTACTGGCTGGTGGGGTGCCTTCTTGACCCAGGAGCCCCTCGATGTGGACTGGTATTTTATTTTCCACCAGTACTACCTCAGGGGTAGCCATTGGGAGGTGAGGTGCTTCTTCCGAGTCTGCCCCCCCCTTTCCTTTTGTAGTATTATCACTAGGTGAATTACTATGACGGCTGTATTCAGTATCAGGTGAGGAAGATAGTAACCTGCGACGTCGAGGCGAACGGCTCCGATGTGTATGGCTGCGTCTGCTTCGCTCGTATGACGAACGACTTCTTGAACGTGCTCCGCTGGAGCGGCTTTTGTAGTCATCTGAGCAACAAACGCATAGTGTTAGGCTCAAAACTGTTAAATCCATAGCTGACCTCTCGTGAAAGCTTTTAGGATACAGTCGGAACGTTTTTCAATTAACGACAATGTCATCGGCTAACCTCTCGTGAAAGCTCATAAGATGCAGTAAGAAGTAAATATGGAGGTAGGTACCTATCTAGCGAATCTGTTATAAATTCGAATTAGGTACTTTTAGTGTTACGTACATACCACGGCTAACCTCTCGTGAAAGCTCAATTGTGGTGTCGTCTATTTGTAAAAGTATGAGGTTAAATACCTCACAAGGAATCTCTAAAAACCCTATTTGAAAATTCGATTTCTAGGAATTTGCTTATTAGGTAGGTATGTTTCGAGAAAAAACTTACCGGCGTGGTTATGACGACTCCTCTTGTTTAACCTGTTTTCCAGATCCCTCAAACGTTCACTAAGCTCGATCATAGCCTCATCCCGTTTTCTTCGTTTGTTTTTGCCCATTTTGTTCACAAAAATATATAACTTAACAATTAGGAAACGGAATTCTGTGCACAGCGCGCGGCACAAAAACGTACAATGAACATGACAGATATCCACAGAGCACACCTACAACGAACCACAGACTATCAAATATTTTTGATGAATGTGTTCATCTTTAAAAATTGTGATACAGCGAGTAGTGCAAAGTGCAAACTACATAAGTACTGAATGAGGACGAGATTACGAACATAATTGAATTTGTTTTCTACCTGAATTGCTATGTGAAATCCCAATCAATTATCAGCGAACTATACGTATATGTGCATTCTGTATTTCTGTTAAATTAAATACAAGGGTTCACTCACCACACCACATACACACATATACACACCTACATTTTACCGTATGCGTACAAACACTCCGTAAGGCTCTAGAGAGACGGACTGCATTTCAACTGCATTCTGTCTGCAAATTTGCAGTTTGAATGCAGTTAGTACGACAACTGCACACCGACTGTGACTCTGACTCTGACGAGTGCAGTTGAGATTTTAATGCAGTCCGTCTGTCTAGCCTTAGAAAAGTAATGGCAGAAACACACAAATAAAATATAAGCATAAAAGGTTGTCAATACAAATTAGGCATTTTCAACTATTTTCACCAATTTAAATGCTCTACTCCTCTATTTCGAAGTATCATAGACAACAATTATGTTACACACGAATGCTCCAATTAATTGGCCACTCAAGTTTCACCGCAGACCGTATTACACTAGTGCCTTCATATGTACTATCACGTAATTTTCCACTGCCTTTAAACTTAAGTTTGGCAATTCTTCGGGCTATGTCGGTAACCTTGGTTCTCTTGCGGATGTCTTCATTGCTGATGCGATCACGCAAGGAAACTCCGAGCATAGCCCTCTCCATTGCCTATTACCATCAACCCGGTACGAATTTAGACGCCGGGCTGCTATTGAAATATTCTAGATGGAAAAACCCAACAACACTTTGTCCGATACGAGGATCAAACCCAGCAGCTCATGCAGCAGTAGCACTGGCGACCATTCGACATTTAACCAGCATAACGCTGCGTTGTGCGTTCCAACGCTTTAAACGTGTACGTCTTACATACACATCGTTCTCACAATAGGTTCATGTAATTTTATGTACAAGTACAACAATAATGTTAGAGCCATTACTTTGTAATTATGTATAGTTCGGTCAAAATAGTATCTGAGGCATCGTGGTTGAGGATTGGAGACCGTGGCTGGAGAGGAGTACCGGTATTACGGTGCACCGCTCTCCCTATCCTCCACGGTCTGCCTAACTTCTGTTAATAATTTAGTTTTTAAAGTAAATTTGATTGAACGTCAATCTATTTTAACTTTGGTTTAGTATTAATTTACTTTAATTTTTACATTATTTCTATTTAAATCGGGTTTTCCATTATGCATTTCTAAGTAAGCAAGCCCAGAGTCTGATTTCGTGCCCAGTTGATTGTAATAGGTGGTGTTCTACTGGTGAAACTCAGGGGGGTGACCATAAGCTCTTAGAGTAAGGTTATTTTGAGTGTGTGTATACATCTATCACTTACGCGATCTCAAAATAACCTTACTCTAAGAGCTTATGGTCACTGCTATATGCTTTGAGGTATATAGGCGTTTTTTTATAATTGATAGTCTGTTATTTGGCCACTATCTTACCTGCTGGTAAGCGATGAAGTGATCGCCGGTGAAGCACGTTTGCCTAGAATTAACCTTTTCAAACTTGACTTAAAGCTCCAAGGTTATAACTTTGGGGGGTCTTTAAATCTTTAATGAAAGCTATCAGGAAACACAAACTCCGACAGGGAATTCTACTTCTTAACTGTACGCATAATGAAAGTATTCCCAAAACGTTATTGCGTATGGGTGGGATGTCCACCATGTCCACATAGACGTGTTATTACGTAACATTTTCAGTTTTTTTTACAATATTTAGGTACTGACCCAATTCCGTGGTCATACCGGTCGTTAGTGGGTTCTCTTACGGAACCCTCTTACCTTTCTTGGTTATAAAACGGATTCCGTACTGCCACGAAATCGAGTATTGATATAACATAATTGGGGTTCCATTCACTCATTGAATCGATAGGAGAGAATTGGCCACCCTTTGTGTTGCCGTTTGCTCGTTTTGAGCCTTTCCACTTATTGTAGTACTTTTGATGTTTGTATTTAGTATTTTAAAATAATTAAAAAATGAAGGTGGAGATAGAAAATCGCAATTTGTGGATGAGTGTAATTTAAAAAACTTAACTACTTACATATTTGAGACCACTTTTAAAAAGTTATTTCATTGAATTCGTCTTTCTATCTCTCCATCTTCCACTACTTTTGAATTCTTCATACTCACACAGAACTTGTGTGGGTAGTTTAAATCCGGCTTTTTGACGAGTGCAGACATACTTTGAGTCTCTTCATGAGGAATGAGAATGTGGATAATACGTATAATTATTTACTCGCCGGTTAAAAGCGCGCTCAAAGTTCTACTCTTTGAGCGCGCTTTTAACCGTCCATGAAAATATTTCGGGAACATTTGCAAAGATAGAGTAGATGCCAGAGATGCCTCGACATATCCCGTATCGTAGTTTTAAGTACTCATGCAGTTTTAAACGTAGGTTTCTGACTAACGCCCGGTTTGTGGAAATAAATTATCGAATGATCTGATTGGCGTTTGATAATTTTATTTATCCAATCAATCACAGATGTTTGCGGCCCTTTAACAATGTATCACATTTATTTTGTGATCATTTTCGTTCCTATAATTGTGCTCTTGAGTGACATTTTTAAAGTTTATCAGTAACAAAAAAACTGGCCAAGTGCGAGTCGGACTCACGCACGGAGTATTTCGTACCATTATCGCAAAAAACTTCAAAAAAATCACGTTTGTTTTATGAGAGTTCTACTTAATTATTAATTTTATTCTGTTTTTAGTATTTTTGATATACCGGCAACAGAAAGATCATCTGTGAAAATTTCAACTGTCTAGCTATCAAGGTTCATGAGATAAAGCCTGGTGACAGACGGACAGACAGACAGACGGATCGTGGAGTCTTAATAATAGGATCCCGTTTTTACCCTTTGGGTACGGAACCCTAAAAAAGGCAATCATGGGGATTGCAGAAATGCTCTCCGTGTCCTGTTCATTATTAGCGGCCAGTTATTCCAAAGTTTTAATTTTTCACTAGCTAAACACGTCAAATTAACATGTCCTCGGTAACGCTAACCCATAAGTTTTCTCCTATCAAAAATCTAAATAAGTTTACACTTCAAATATTAATACCATGTTCTCTTTTGTTTTAGAAAACTGGCAACGATCTCTGAGAACACTGGCACCCCTGCCTTCGCGACCATTGTGGGAGGCATCGCAGCCTCCATCGTGGCCCTAATGATCCAACTGGAGGTGCTTGTGGAAATGATGAGCATCGGTAAGTACTCCTCATTATATAGGTTTACTAAGCGACTGCAAGACTGCAGAGTATTTAATGGAGATCGGGAGGTAAAGGTAGGTCACCTAGTTTTGGAGACAGTATCTCACTAGCTCAGAAGATTGAAGTTAGACTCGGGTATGTTGGAGTATTTAATGGTCATGGGGAAGTAAAGTTAGGTTACCAAGTTTTGGAGAGATAGTTTTGTACTAGCTCAGAAGATTGATGACACTTATGTATTTAGATACGATTGCAGTTAAACTAGAAGAAAACGACTAAGGCCTACTTCAAGTAACATAGATCAAGGTAGGAAGGTCATGATACAGCAATAGTACATTACTGCAGCGGCCAGCAAAAGAGGCATTGATGGACGAACGTGTAAATGTGGGCTGAGGCGAAGCCGAGCCACACATACGTATGTCCATCGATGCCTAGTTGTGGCCAAGGCTTGTATAGTACTTTTCTCAAAGAATGCGCGGCAATTAAAACTAAGTAGTACCTAAAATTCATTTTGTCAAATACAACTACTTTTCAAAATCAATGACGAACAACGAACAACAATTATTTTTCCCGCGTTAAAGTTTTAAATAAACAGCTTTCTATTTGCAAGCCAGTTCGAAATTTAAATAAAACCTTCGATAATTACAAGACAGATATGAGTTTACTTTGTAATTTATTTGGCCGCTAAACCACACACAGATATGGATTTGCATACAACTTTTACCGGCCGCTGCTCGCATGTATTTGGCCAGCACAGCAATTTCTATTTATCTTGCAGAAGGTTGTTAAAATAATATTCAAATTGCCAAGCATATTTGAGAAAAATATGTTAATAGGCTTTAAATAATAATAAAATAATAATCAAATTTACATAATACCTTACCTTTACGCCTGCATTCCCCGAAAGGTTAGGCCATGGTTAATAATAACAATTTCTTTATTTGTATAGAATGCAGGTATTACAATAATTATGTTAGTTTCAGATATACTCCCAGTACATTCTGCCTGTTGGCATACAAAAATATAGTGGTTAACTTACAGATAACTTAGAAACTAAAATTAAATTAAATTAATTAGTACTTAAATTCAAAATGAGATCATGAATCAGCTAAGTCTAAAATAATTTACAAAATAATTAAGATACAGTGTAGCAAATATTACAATTCATCATTTATAGACTCGGTAACAGAGTAATAACATTTCTCTGTCAGCAACGTCGATAGCAGTTTCTTGAATTTTATTAAGGGCTGATCCTTAATACAATTTGGCAATTTGTTAAATATAATATGAGCCACACCAATAATGTTTTTTTTAAGCAAAACAGTGTTTTTGTTAAGCAGAGGAGCACCCATAGTTCACTCACATTCCACAACTTGTTTTAGGTCCCATCTAATAGTGGGTGAGCCTATTACTATGAACCGACTCCGGGCAGTTACTGAGAAATTCTAGATGGCAAAGCCCAATAACACTTTGCTCGAACCGAGATCAAACCCAGGAATGTCAATCATCATGCTCATCAGTAGTGTTGACTCGTGGTGATATGAAGTTGAGTTTAATTTTTCATATCCTTTATCACATTTTCTCCTTCCCTGTAACCGCAAACGCATTTTTCTTATTAACTCGGATTCCACATGCTTGCCGATCTATTTCTTCTGGTTGTTCTTCAGCTTTTTCCATATAATTATGATTACTGCAACGGCGATAATTATCATGGCCGACGCTAATAATATATTATTTTTCTGGACGTGAGATGCAACAGCGGTAATAATAGGGGTTAAAGTATGAAATTGCCGTTTTTGAATTGACATAGAACCTTCACGCTTTGAGATTTTTGAGTGAAACATTTTTCACTATGAAGTTCTTCTTTTAAAAAATGTGCAACATTCGATTATCGTCTTTCAGTTGTTTTTTTATTCAGCTTAGACAAGAAAGATGGATACTTCGAAAATTCGAGTGATTTTTGAATACGAGTTCCGACGCGGAACTAACGCGGCAGAAACAGCTCGCAATATCAATGTTGCGTTTGGAGAGGGGACTGCTAATGAACTCAGCTTGCGATTTTGGTTTAAACGCTTTCGTGATGGAAACTTCATCAAAGTTAATAAAATATATATATAATAGAATATTCCTGAATTTGTATTTATTTTATGTCCAGCACATTTAAAACGTTCTAATTCAGTGCACCGAAGTCCACAGGCATTCGCTTAGTTGCAAAATTCACCTGCTACGCGATACACGACCAAGAGGCTCTAGGCAATTGTCATTCGAAGTCAGCGATAGCGTGATTTTTCGATATGGCTTGTCAATCCCATTAAATTTTGTTTTTTGGACAATCGCTATCGCCACGCTTTCGACGATAAAATGTCACTTGTATAGGGTTTCTGTTAGGCAGGAACCCGACGGATGCCGCGGCCCTCGCTCATGGCAGAGTCGCCGTGAAGTGTGTGGGTTGCGGGGTGACAAATAAAATACGTGTAGGACACGCACGAGTGGTTTATTACGACTATCTACTTAATACTAATACATGAATAAATGTGCTAAGGCTACACATAGGTACTTATACACTACAGGGCATCACTAGACCATCGAAGCAATTAAAGATATTATTTACTTCATAAAACCGTGCATTAGTTTCAATTGTCTCGTCTCTAGTGTACAATGAAGTAACTCATTTAGTAAGTACAAGTTTTTAGTATAAAGATTTTACAATATTCCCACACAGGACTCCTCTGTGTCGTGTTATCTAGAAATAAAAGAGGTTTCATTTTATTTGAAGAATACTGTTGCGTGCAAGGGAACTTAAATTGAGTAAAAATTTTATAATTTCAACAGACAGTCTCAAAAGAAGCTTGTGGCTAAATTATAATAGCCTGACGGGTCGATCTTCCAGTTAAGCATCGCTTGCCGTGGACGGCCCGTAGATGGGTGACTATCCAAGATATACCGAGATTACTTCGTGCCTCGGCAAGCACGATAAGCTGTTGGTTCTTGATGTCATTTGAATATCTTGGTCAGTCGTTACGATAATCAGAAGCCATAAAAAAATCTAACACCATTTTTGCCCATGGGTATGTTGACATAACTGGTGGATGTCGATGCGAAACGCACAGGACCGATCAGTGTGGCAACGCTTGGTGGAGGTCTATGCCCAGCAGTGGACGTCTTTCGACTGAAATGCTGATGCTGTTAATTGTTACCCAGTTACTGGGTTGTGGAGATCAGATAGAGAGTAGCTCCATGTAAATTACTGGTACTCGGCTGTATCCGGTTAGACTGGAAACTGACCACAACTTAGTTAAAAATCAGCTAGGCAGGTTGATAGACAGTCTCAAAGGGAACAAAAAAATAAAACATCTCTTGAACAATTACATTTATTTTATCTCGACTGTATATGTCAACCCTAAAAATGATATGCAAGAAACATCAATTAATCAACAACTTACAAAGTGTAGCAAGAAAGGGTTTTAGTTTCTCGTGAAAACTTTTCACTTTGGACATTCAAAACTTCAGCGGCGATAAAGCAGAAGTTTTAATAAAAAAGTATCGCTTCTCTTAGAACAGATTTTTTTATGTTCTCTGTGCATTGAATTACATAACTAGTTTGTTTATTTTCGTTATACACTGAAAAATAAATAACCGAAATTAAAACTTTTTTAAATAACACAAAACTAATTAGCAAATAGCAAATCTCTGCTCCTTGTTTAAAGTTGTTGACTAAAAATTTATTTCAGTGTCTGCTGTGACCTATTAAAACACAAAAAAAATTCAATCGACAGCCAAAACAAAACACAACACATCGAAAAATAACTATTTTTCTGAATTCGGGTACCTATCGTTTTTCGTTTTTAACACTAACTTCTGAAAATAAAGTTATTTTTCACTTTGTTGTGTTTTGTTTTGGAGGATCTCGTGGCTAAACAATAATAACCGCACGTGTCGATCATCAAGGTTAAGCAACGCTTGATGAGGTCGGTCCGTGGATGGGTGACCATTTCAACATACCGAGTTTCCTCCGTGCTTCGGAAAGCACGTTAAGCCGTTGGTCCTGGCTGGCATTTGAAGATCTGTGACAGTCGTTACGGGAAGTCAGAAGCTTGAGATCTGACACCAGTCTTGTCACCCAATTACTGGGTTGTGGAGGTCAGATAGGCAGTCGCTCCATGTAAAACACTGGTACTTAGCTGAATCTGGTAAGACTGGAAGCCGACCCCAATATAGTTGGGAAAAGGCTAGGCAGATGATGAGTGTTTTGTTTTGGCAGTCTATTGTTTTTTTTTGTTTGAAGATTTTTATTATTCTCTTTTTAGTTTTGGTACCTTGGTCTCGAGTCGCGGTCGCGCGGTGATCTCGTATCTTTTCTCTGCAGTGGGACAGTAAAAGGCTGTTACTTTTCGATAAGAATCCCTTGCAAAAGGTAGCTTAATAATACCTATTAAAAACCCATTCTAAGTTATAAACAGTAAATCACAAACAGATATTTACTCCAGTTGAGGTTGACCTTGACTTCGTTCTCGACAAATGAAGCACTTAACTTACCGAAGTGAGGCTAAGTAGCTCTCAGCGCTTGAGATCCTAAACAATTGTTCCTGTAATTCATTTATAACTTAGCGAAACTAAGTACGATTAAGAAAGAAAAATCTGAGAAATAAGACTTAGTCCAACTCGACACTTTAGTTCAAGCCACAAAGTCAAATCATTACGCCATTGAATAGTCAAATGTGCCGACATTTAACTATTCAAATTAAAAGTTAATCAATACTTAGTTGATTCTACTGTATTTTCGTAAAGGTTATAGAGAAGAACGGACAAGAAACGCCGAATTAACATATTAAAAAAAGTGTTTTATAATATTTGATGTCAATAACTGATTCGACTCCACCTCGAATCATCAAATTGAAAGTTATTTATCGACATTAATTATAGTTTTTTTACTGAACTGACTTGGAATAATGGGACTTAGAAATATAATATACACAAGACTTAAACATGGTGAGATGTAGAACTCAAACTCAAATAATTTAATTTACATTTTTTTTCTCTTTGTTAGCTTTATTTACATAGAAAATTATAAACAGTTTATAAAATACTATAACTACATACAAATACACTTAAATCAAAAACTACTACGTTTTTTACTACTAAGCTGTAGTGCAATGCTTATCCTCTGAACAAAAGCCAGCCCTTGGGTTAAGCGAAGTGTCAATTAGGAGCTAGGAAGATGGGATAGCGCAAGAGTATCGGCACAAGTAGCGTCCCACACTAAAGACCTATCCCATCTTTAGGGCCGGTACGCCGACGGTGACGAAAGCACGTCGGATGATGTCGTTTATGTCCGTGCTATGCGACCCTCACTTCGGCTGCCTGACACACCGCGGTGACCGAGGCTGTTGACAACTTCACCAGTGGCAACGATGAGTAGTACAACAGGGAGCGCCAAGACGATTCATTAAATTTAATTTTCAATTTAACCACTTAAAAGGTACTTTTGAATTGTTAAGCAAAAGATAAAGCTAGTTGCACATTTGCATGCGTCAGTAGACGCTGTGGAGAAAAACAGAAACTCCACGGACACTCTTAGATGTACTAATATGTACTACAGGGATATCTCCCCATATCCCTTTTGAATATAGGCGTGTTATTATGTTCATAATGATAGTTATAATTCTATTAGAAACTTATATTTTAAACTTGTAGCTCATCATGAATAATTCCTATTAAAACCGTCTTAAGTTATATACAGTAAATAATTAAACCAATGAAACAGGTATTGCGTGCTTGACAGCTTATCACAATGATTTACTTTATAGAACCTAGCCCATAAATATTTTGTTTTCAAGGATTCTATTTTAAAATGAGCCTACAGGTTTCTTTGGGTTATTATCTCTTATAAAATGAGTTACATACATTCATTACTGTACCAATTTTAAAATAGAGCTCGTATTAAACCACAATTTAATGCGTTATTTGACGCCATTTGGATTCGAGGCTTTTACTGTGCAGAAACAAGTATTCATAAGCAATTTTTACTTACACTAAGCCACAAGTATCGCAAATAAAAATGCAGTTCTCACAAAGCATAGTTCTGCACATTTCACATTTTATTACCACACGTAGATTGCATTCGAGATAAAGGAATAAAATCTTCATACAGAAACAGAGAGACATCATTTTTCAATTCCACACTGAGATGTTATGGAAATCAGGCAAAGTCACGTATCGGCGTAGCGGCGTAGCACCGCATAGCACGCACGTAGCAATCCGCTTCGTGTGTTGACACTGATGCATATTTATGAAGAAATATTGTGCAGTACAATGTGAAATCTTAACTGTCCGTTGTCCCCGTTACCCGTATGGACATAACGGGGACAGCGGTAAGGAAATGTTATGACTTTCTGTTGTCTCCGTGACGGGGATACAGATTACGGGGACAACGGAAATCCATCAAATATACTCCGGTGACGAAATAAGTGGTTTTTCGGGAAAGAACGTTCTTGGGCTCAAGACAAAACAAAGTTCTATTAGCGACTAGCACTTCGCCCGCGACTTCGATCGCGTGATCCGTGTTTTATCCTACAGAGGACTTTTTAGATTAATCTCTTAAATTTCCAAAAATCCCTTCTTAGTGCTCCCCTACATTATAAAAAGAAGCCCTGTACAGTAAAATTCATCAAAAATCTTTAACACCCCCTTAATCCTCTTTTAGGAGTAGTTCTGAAAAACTAATAATGAAAACCTTTACTATTTACTTAGTTTAGTATTTATGCCAAGTTTCAAATGTATAAACCCCACAAATTTCCACTTTTTAACCTCCTTAGTGGTAGAATTTCCAAATTTTACCACTAAGAGGAGGAGCTCGTGGCTAAATAATAACAGCCGCTCGGGTCGATCATCAAGGTTAAGCAACGCTTGACGAGGTCGGTCCGTGGATGGGTGACCATTTCAACATACCGAGTTTCCTCCGTGCCTCGGAAAGCACGTTAAGCCGTTGGTCCCGGCTGTCATTTGAAAATCTTTGACAGTCGTTACGGGTAGTCAGAAGCTTGAGATCTGACACCAGTATTGCCAAGGGGTACCGTGTTACCCAGTTACTGGGTTGTGGAGGTCAGATAGGCAGTCGCTCCATGTAAAACACTGGTACTTAGCTGAATCCGGTAAGACTGGAAGCTGACCCCAATATAGTTGGGAAAAGGCTAGGCAGATGATGATGAGTGGTAGAATTTCCAAAAACCAATAAATATATGAATCATTTTTATCAATCAAAAGCGTACATCTTTAATTTCACGTGTCACACTTTCAAGCGTAGAAGTTTCACACAAACTTTCAACCAACTTTTAAAAACTCCGCCCGATACAATACAAATAAAGAGCCTTTTCTAGCGGCGTAATTTCAAGTTATTTTAAAAATAAAAGAACACTTACTGTGGCATAACTATTTTATTTAGAAATATGCTGTCGCCACACTTTTTGTAAATAATTATGTGTTCTGCAAAGTTGTAGTACATTATTTTATTCTATCATCAATAGTTTTCGCAACGCACTTAATAGTACATTGTTATCCTAGGGGTGAAAGTAACTTATTTAGTCCCGAGACGGGGTTTGGCGCCCGGAACGAAGTGAGGGCGCCAATAGTTCGAGGGACTAAATAAGTCTTTAACCCGAGGTAAACACTGTGCTTTTCATTACAAATACAAGGAAATAAAAATAAAAACATGAATTAGCTAAAGCTAAAAAAATGATTGCCGCTTTCCCGCCTATTTTGTTTGTTTTTTTTTCTGTGGCCGGCCTGCTATTCAGCCATTAATTTTTATTTTCATCATTGAAAAAATGGTAAATATTTTGCCCAAATCTAAGTTATTTTAAAGAAATTCTTGAAATTATTCTTTAATCAATACTTAACTTTAAGTTATTTCAATTTTACTTCGTGGTTGTATAGAAAGTTGGAACATGGTTCAATAGATATGTGAAAAGGAACTAGTTTTTTTTAAAATAATTTGACAGCTGTCAGTTGAAAGCGATTCTCCCTAGGGCTGAAAAGTATTACTTTCAACCCGCTCCTCAGGCAACTTAAGACCTTCTTTCAGAGTATGAGTAATGAAAAGAATATTTTAGGTATTTTGTTTACACCTTGGGTTACATTATTGGAATTTTTGTAGGGATCGCTAATTTTTTTGAAAATATATTATAGCCTATGTCACCCGGGGATAGTGTAGCTTCCCAACAGTGAAAGAATTTTCAAATCGGTTCAGTAGTTTCGGAGCCTACTCAATGCAAACTAACAATCAAATCTTTCCTCTTTATAATGTTAGTATAGATAACAATTGTCACAAGTCCAAAATGTTTAGGATCGACAACAAGTTATTTCGGTAACTCGTAGTGCTCGTTCACACAGGGTACCGTTTTACAGGTCCGTATACGTTTTTATTCGGCGCTGACATAAGTACTTGTATGAGTGACTTCACACACATAACAGTATTCCAGGGCCAATAAAATTCCAATCCGACAAAATATGAGGCTGTCCGTCTTACAGGTCCGCTTTATCGTATACGTCTATATTCGGCAATGGCGTAGGTAGTTGTATGAACGACTTCAGACACACAACAGTATTAATGAGCCCTTAGGCCATAGACAAGTGACATTCTAATGAAAAAAAATTAAAAAAAACTTTCTCTTCGGAAGTCGGTGTCAAAAACGTCAAAAATAGGTAGATAACCGAAGACAATGTAGGTACTAGGTACCGAAGTCGGTATTACCGAAAATAAAGTTATTTTTCGCTTTGTAGTGTTTTGTTTTGGAATCAATCAATCTTTTCACAACTTCGTTGGAGTTGGCTTCCAGTCTAATTGTATTCAGCTGGATACCAGTATATTACATGGAACGACTGCCTATCGAAACTCCACAAACCATTAACTGAGTAACACGACACCCGTTGGCAAGACTGGTGCCAGATTTTAGCAATTTATAGCTGGATCAACAGCTTAACGTGCTTTTCGAGGCACAGAAGAATCTCGGTATACTAAGATGGTAACCTGTACACGGTCCAGCCTCGGCAATCGCTGTTATGTAGCCACGAGCTCCTCGATCATCAGCACTTTCTACTAGTAGACCAATAGATCGTTCTAGAAGACATTTTTGTACTTCTTCTTTACAAATAAAAGTTATAAGTAAGAAACAATAAGATATTTATGCCGATGTCTGAACCAACGTTATTTATCACCGGATCATAAAAATAAAATTTTATTACTACTAGCATCTGGATCAGGCAAACTCGTACGATTTTATTTGCGATGTAAAAATTAAAATTTATACGAATTTAATACAAATGCAGAACTTTTTATCTGCAGTCAAGTGTTTTCTGAGATTTTACATTTCTACAAGTTTTAAAGCTATTCAATGAAAGCGGATTTCAATGAAATTTGGCAAGGGGATAGATGGCATCCTGGGCAACGACATAGGTTACTTTTTCGCTATCTTTCCGTGGTAGCGCAGTATGCATGAACATTTCAAAAGATAAAAAGGTAGGTTGGTAGGTATGGTAGGTAGGTACGGTAGGATGGTACGGTAGGGTAGGTAGATAGGGTAAGTAAGAATGTAGGGAAGGTAGGTAGGGTAGGGGAGGTACAGCTAGTTTAAAATAAAACTCATATTTGAAGATCTCAGATCGGTACGTACATACTACTTAAAGAATCCATCAATCCGCACAGTCTTTTCCCAAATTTATTGGGGACAGCTTCCAGTCTAACCGAATGCTACCGAACACCAAAATTACATGAAACAACTGCCCATCTGACCTCCACAACCTGTTACTAGGCAACACGAAACTCGTGGGTAAGACTGGTGTCAGAAATCTTGACTTCTGGCAGATCTGTAACGACTGTCAAATATTTACAAATGACAGCCGGGAGAAACATATTAACGTGATTTCCAAAGCATCCGAGATTCCTCCATTTCGCTATATGAGTTTGTTTCGGCCTTTTTTCTCAGAGTAATCCTCAATGCAATTGAAGAAATTTGAAAAAACACAAGAAAAACAACAAAGAAAAACACAAAGAAACAAAAAAAAATAACAACCTTAAAGATCGCCCAGTGCATCTGTTGTTATTTAGACACGAGCTAGGAGGCCAAGATCATCTATGTAATAATGGATAACTTTAGCTTCATAAGTAAAGGTTTGATACAAATCAGCCAAGTGCAATCAATAATAGGAAAGATGTCGGAATGTACATATTCGCGAGCTAGCTGACCAAAACCAGATGTATCCTCCGACTGCACATCATGATTTTCTTCTTGTTTGTCTTTTCAGTTCGCTTTTTATGCAGTCGGGTGTTTTGATTTTTTGAATTAACTTTTTTTATTTATAACTGTTTAGTTACTTTTTAGTACATTTAATTGTTAAATATTATTGAAAACACCTCTTTAAACCCTTTTGATACCCCACTCGAAAGGTTCGGAAGAAAAAAAAATATTGGGCCCCCACAATATGCCACCCAAAAGCCGCCATTTTTCTATTTTCCTAATTTAATGTAGCCTGTGACACTCGCAAGTTAAGACGAATCGATTGACGTACGAATCATCAAAATCGGCCATCGCGTTTGGTCTCTGGAACGCCACATCGGAACAAACATACATACATACATAGACTGATAAACACATTACCGCCCTTCGGCAGTCAGGTAAAAACTAAATCAAAATCGTTTCAAAATCGTTTCGTTTAGTAGCTATGATGCCTCAAACACAACTTATAACACCCTTATTTTTCCGTCGGGGGTAAAAAGATAAAAATCTGACTACTGATAAAGACAGGAAAAGATAAAGAAAGCTGTAATGTCTAACTACCCATCTCCGGAACCAAGATAGCGAACTTCGAAGGCATTTGTTCACGGGTATAAAAAGTGTCCTTATCTGGTGACGTCAGAAGTTGGAGCAGCTAATGCTAGTTGATCTAACTAGGCTAGCGGTTGAGGTTGGCACTCATGACAATGTGGCTGCATTGATAGTAATGTTGGTTTAATATCGATTAGAGATGTGGTGTTTTTTTATTATTTTGCTGTGCCTGCGGCTTCGCTCCCGTAAATTGCCTGCCCTACCCACCCTACCTACCCACCAATATTTTTTCTAGGTCAATTCTTCCGCGGCATCATCTATCGAATATGGCGTTTAACTGTCCGAGTATCTGAATTGCGTGTGCTGTTATATTTTACTTCTTGAACACTTTAAATTCATATATATTTTGATAGAGTGAACCGATTGCGATGAAACAAAAAGTAAGTAATACTTCAAGTTATGCACAATTTTTATGTATAAAAGTTATCTATATTGATTTCGTTCGTTTTACGTGATGCGTGTACAACTAAACAGAAAAACCGACAAAAATCCAATAATACGGGCAATCTTTTAACACCCTGGCAATATTTTTTTGAAATAGTTTCGATGTACCAAAACAACTTTTCTACAGATTTATTATAAGTATTGATTGATTGAAGTCATTGTTTGATTGATGATGATGATGGGATTGCTCTTTAGAGGCGGAGAACTTTAACTTAAAATAAAACAATGCTTTTAATATCAATGAGTACAGGTGACTGAGTAAAAACTGCTTCATTAGCTAGAACACCAACTACGCAAGCGTGGTTGACCAGGCATTAAAGTAGGCGGTCTCGTAGCGAGTGCTATACTGGCGCAGAGAGTGCTACGCGGCGTAGCAAGTGCTACGAAGTTGTATTTGCTAAAGTATTTAATTAATGTATTATTTGGAGCTGTTCTGTCTGTACGTATATTTGGCTAATGAAGCAGTGTATTATTGTGTGACAAAAATACAAAAGAGTCATGGATTAAATCTTCATTTATGGCACGTACTGCAAATCTGCCTTATCTTGTATGGCAAATCTGCATTTGGAGTAACAAGCCACAAATGTTGGAAGGAAGTATTTTTTTAATAGACATATTTGCTCTTTCAACCTAGTTAAAACATTTGTTTTAATCTTATACCACTAACTTGATTTTCTTCACAAACTTTAGCTCAAAAATGCAAACTTGCCAAGAAACAAGGAATAGCCCTAAT
The DNA here is from genome assembly GCA_948252205.1 of Orthosia incerta. Classification (NCBI taxonomy): domain Eukaryota; kingdom Metazoa; phylum Arthropoda; class Insecta; order Lepidoptera; family Noctuidae; genus Orthosia; species Orthosia incerta. Next base: position 40,673,683 of record OX411741.1, read on the forward strand.
ACACTTTTATTCTATTTATTTTTAACATTGAAGCCACAGAATGAAACAATGGCGATAAAATGAAAAGGGTCTTTTGAACTTCTTGCAAACAGTTCTATAGTTACTTATAAATCGTTATAGAGAGTAACCTTATACGTTTGGCACACAGTCGGCTGATAAGTTCCGCAAACAGTACCCCCCCGGGGTACAATACCGCTTGTCCACCTTTTACTTCCAGTTTATTTTATTGACTAGCCACATTGTTTTTTCAGACTGACCTTTTATAAAACTAGGTCTTTGTTTGGCGTAGATAATTACTGACTAAAACATTGTTTTTTCAGATAAAACCCTCTAAACAACTAACTTTGGCGCCTAATAAAAAAAAACGGTTCCTCATAAATAAATGTTGAATATGTTATTTGGTTCAGATAAACATCACGCCTGTATTCCTTGAGGGTTGGTCAGAGGTGTACCGATAGAACACCCACATTTCAGGAGTTGTGTTTCATCATCATCATTATATAAGCCGAAAGAGTCCACTGCTGGACCTAGACCTGCCCCAAGCGTCGCCACATCGATCGGTCCCGTGCGTCTCGCATCCAGCGGATCCCCACAACCTTCACCATTTCATCGGTCCACCTGGTGGAAGGCCTTTCAACGCAACGTCTAAGTCCCATGTAATAGTGGACGAGCATATTACCATCAACCGAGCACAATGCCAGGATCCGGGCTGCTTCTGAAAAATTCCAGGTGGAAATCCAAATAATACTTTGCCCGACTCGGTAATCGAACCTGGGACAACAGACTCATAAGTAGCGCATGCGGCCACTAGACCAACGAGGCAGTTGAATATATTATTTGGTTAAGAAAACTGAAAGATAACGTTTTTAGATTACTAAAATAATAAAGTATTCTGTTGATAAAATTCCAAGGAAAGATATCTACATAAATCATGCTTAAAATAACATTTATATTTCCGTTTGTTTTTCTTCTCAGAACAACAACTGAAACTATGTTTGAAGTAATAGAACTCGCTGAACAACGATTCAATTGAACGAATCCCAAGAATCCTTTTGTTGGGGCGCTCGGAGTGTTTTATTACAATATCTAGTGACCCGTCAAGTCTTTTTGATGTTAAACCCTTTGCTGGATAAAGGAGGTTTTAAATATTTAACATAGTATGTTAAAACTTTTGTTATTTTATTAACTTTTATCATAATAATGATCTAGTTATTCATTAGGCAGATCAAGGCTATTCTGAGTTAGTTTTGGGTCTGATTTTACATAGGGGCATAGTATATATCTTATTTTTCCAGTTTATGGAATATCTTTTAAATTGGTCCAATATTGGAGGAGGAAAGAGACGAGAGCCAATCCTCGAATTATGACTTTTTACTAAGGAAATTCAGTCGGCGCTCTCTGCCCATATTTCCTCTTAAGGTTCACACAAAATAGGTCGGTGGTCTAGATACGAACCACGGTTAGCCATTTGGTGACCCCTGGTCTAGGGCATAATTTAGCAGTGAGGAGAATCTACAAGGGAAAAATATACCGTAACCCATGCTTTTGTTCTCTATCGTTAATAGAATATCATTTGTCTAGGCCGCCAGTAGCTCTGTAAAAAGTTTCAATCTGTCAACTATGAAGATGGAAATTTTGATAGCTCGTGACGATCCCATACATTATTGACGTTTTTCCAATCGGTATCGCGATAGTTTCTTTGGTAGAATGTCACTTGGGTAGAGCCACAGTTTTCTAGGACAGGGGTCACCAAATGGCGGACCGTGGTCCGAATCCGGACCGCCGACCTATTTTGTGCGGACCTATCCAAGATAGATTCCATCATCATCATTTCAGCTGAAAGACGTTCACTCCTGAACATAGGCCTCCCCTAGCACACATTGGCCGGTCCCGTGTGTCTCGCATTGAGACAGTTTTCAAGATGAACATCTCCATGATTTAATGACAATAGCCGGCACGAACCTTAGTCTATACTTCGGAAGGATAGTGAAAGGCAAAACATTTTTCACGTTAATATTTGAAAAAAAAGCATACTTCTACTTAAATTTATTGATTACATTGGTTTATTATTTAATAATATATGTATCATGCAGACCAAGACGAGTATATTATTTTTAAGAAACGGATCCAAAATGAAAGTAAATGGTGACTCCTGTCCTAGGGCGTAGCTTAGCGTTGAAGAGAATTTAGAAGTGAAAATGTAGCGAGCACAAACAATTGTCGTAGTGTCAAAATTTAAAGGATTAACAACGACACATTTCGGTAGCGCATGTCAACCCGAGGCTTTTTGACAATCGCTGTCGCTAATAGAATGTCACTTTATGTATCCCGGCGCGGGCCACATAGAAATGGTGTCGGGCACGGACATGGCACGGGGGCTTCCTATTCCCCATTCAAATTTAGAACAAAATGCATGGAAATAAAGTGCAATTTTGGACACACGGTATGTCGTTGCTCGGACGTGGTTATGACGTGTCCTAGATTGCCCTTTATTTCCATGCATTATGTATGCATTTTGAATGGAATAGGAAGCCGCCCGTGCCATGTTCTCACCCAACGCCATTTCTGTGTGGTCTGCGCCTTACCTACATTTTGTCATTTCGACCGACATCCATGAACTTTTGGCCGATTTCTAAATTAAGTATTTGGAGTTAAAACGGGTTAGACAGGTTTTCAGGCTTAATTAAAGATTGACAAAATACTTAACTTCGAATACTTAAATCAGAAATCAGCCCAGGGGTACTCAACATTGTTCTCAAATAAATTCTAAACATCGCTATAGTATAAGGGTGTGGCACATATATTGCGTGTTGCATTGAATTCAAGTCTATGTATGAATAATTCAGTTCAGTCGTTTACGACGCCCTGTATGATTTAAATTTCCTCTGACATGCAATAAGAACATCACGTTGCATAGTATCTATATATAAACACATCAACACGGTCTAGGGATATTTTTAAAAAAGCGAATTACTATCAATGTATTAATTATTTATATGACATGTATATATTTAAAAGATACGTTATTTAATATTCTATCATTTTTTAATAATGGTTAAGGTACTTCGATTAAAATTTCAGGATTTTATGGAAAAAAAATAAAGCATAGACGGAAACCGTATATGAATAAACTTTTAATTTATGAGTAAAAACTGAAAAAAATAGAAAAATCATTTAATTTGTGTTTATAAACTTGTGGAATATTGTCCCATGTCCTTCTGAGGTGCGCAAAAAGTTGATCTTCCGTAGCCAGATTTTCAGGAACTTCCTTCAGAGCTCTTCTTTGCAGCATATCCCACGCATGCTCTATGGGATTTAGATCTGGCGATTGAGCAGGCCAGTCTAAGGCCCTAACATTGTGTGTATGTAACCAAGCTGCTACCGTTCTCGCCGTGTGTGCCCGGGCATTGTCGTGCATGAGCAGGAAATCTTGCCCCATTTGTGATCTGTGGGGCAAGATTACGGGCCCCAGCACCTGTTGGACGTATCGTTCTGCCGTCATATTGCCCCGCACCCAAACGAGATCCGTCCGTCCTCCAAGACGAATTCCTGCCCAAACCATAATTGTTCCTCCTTTGTATAGGTGAACTTTCTGAGGGTTCTGAAGACGGCTCCATCGTCCAGGAACTCGCCAAACACGCGTCCTTCGTGAATCTGGATGGAAGCCGAACCTGGATTCATCCGTGAACAGCACATTGGACCATTGCTCACGGCCCCAGTCCACGTGGTTCCGAACCCATTCTAATCGTCGTCCACGATTGCCTCTCCGTAAAGGTGGGACCCGGAGTGGTCTACGAGAGCGTAGATTGCTTTCATGCAGTCGCCTTCTTACAGTTTGGTCACTCACAAGCACTTGGTGTTCCACTCGCAGCCTTTGGACCAATTGAGTCGCCGTTGCATTTGGTTGAGCTCGCGCAGTAATTTGCAAAAATCGGTCTTGCCTGGGGGTAGTGATGCGACTTGGCCCCCGGTGCCTCTCCGCTACTTCACCTGTGGCACGATAGCGTGTCCACAATCTTGAAATTACATTTTGGTGGATCCCTATGGCCTCAGCAACATTACGCTGAACAGACCCAGCTTCCAGCATTCCCACAGCTCGTAACATCTCCGCCCTCGTCAAATGTTGGCGTTGCATGGCTACAATACCTCAATTTTAATTTTATCTTTCGTTTAAAAATGAAAAAAAAACTGTAACTAAACGTAATTCGTATTGTTTTCTAAATTTCGCACAAATGAAAATTCCCTCTCCTACACATCAAGACATTTTTATGCCACCGAAACAAAAGAATTTAAAAAGTTTGAATTTGTAATTAGTCTGAGATAAATTACAAACAAATCGGTGTATAAAAGATTCGAATGCGGCCAGTACTTTTCGAGTTATTTAATTGAGTATGAAATATCCCCAGACCGTGTTGATGTGTGTATAAAAGGCAATGTCCCAACTGACATATCAACGCCCAGCCTAAACCGCTAATTATAGAAGTTTAAAATTTGGAGAGGATGTTGATTTTATACTGTAGGCGTCATTTAAGAAAGGATTTTTCGAAATTCATCCCCTAAAGGGTTGAAATAGGGGATTATAGTTTGTATGAAACTCTGTCATTTTTGGTGGTATTTAGCCTCTAAATGTAAAATAATAAAATACGTCTTTAAGGATTTTTTTAATTTCATCCCTTAAATAGGTAAAAGTGGGTATTAAAATTTGTATGAAAAATTAATTGTTTATTATCAAAATTACTTGGAATTGAGTATTTATGCTCTTCAATACAATTAAAGAAACAAGTATTTAAGGATTTTCTGAATTTCATCCCTATAAGGGGTAAAAAGGGGTGTTAAAGTTTGTGTGAAAACTAAATTGTTTATTATCAAAATTACTTGGAATTGAGTATTTATGCTCTTCAATACAATTAAAGAAACAAGTATTTAAGGATTTTTGGAATTTCATCCCTATAAGGGGTAAAAAGGGGTGTTAAAGTTTGTGTGAAAACTAAATTGTTTACTATCAAGTTTACTTGAAATTTAGTATTTCTGCTCTTCTATACACTTGAGCACGCAATAATTAAAGTATTATTTGAATTTAATCCCTTAAAGGGCTAAAACACCCCTTTTTATATTAAAGTTTATGTGAATGATTACTGAATGTTCTTGTGGGAAACAGTTTTCATAACTCGAGTACCACTGATACCCTCTCACTATGTCTTTGAATTTAAACGATTACAATTCTTCACAATCAAATCAATGTATGTTCTTTAATACAATTAAAGAAACACGTGTTTAAGGATTTTCTGAATTTCTGCCCTTAACGTGGTAAAAAGGGGTGTTAAAGTTTGTGTGAAAACTAAATTGTTTATTATAAAAATTACTTGGAATTTAGTATTATGCTTTTCAATACAATTAAAGAAATACGTGTTTAAGGATTTTTGAATTTCATCCCTAAAAGGGGTAAAAAGGGGTGTTAAAGTTTGTGTAAAACTAAATGGTTTATTATCAAAATTACTTGGAATTGAGTATTTATACTCTTCAATACAATTAAAGAAACAAGTATTTAAGAATTTTTGGAATTTCATCCCTATAAGGGGTAAAAAGGGGTGTTAAAGTTTGTGTGAAAACTAAATTGTTTACTATCAAGTTTACTTGAAATTTAGTATTTCTGCTCTTCAATACAATTAAAGAAATAAGTATTTAAGGCTTTTCTGAATTTCATCTCTATAAGGGGTAAAAAGCGGTGTTAAAGTTTGTGTGAAAACTAAATTGTTTATTATAAAAATTACTTGGAATTTAGTATTATGCTTTTCAATACAATTAAAGAAATACGTGTTTAAGGATTTTTGAATTTCATCCCTAAAAGGGGTAAAAAGGGGTGTTAAAGTTTGTGTAAAACTAAATGGTTTATTATCAAAATTACTTGGAATTGAGTATTTATGCTCTTCAATACAATTAAAGAAACAAGTATTTAAGAATTTTTGGAATTTCATCCCTATAAGGTGTAAAAAGGGGTGTTAAAGTTTGTGTGAAAACTAAATTGTTTACTATCAAGTTTACTTGAAATTTAGTATTTCTGCTCTTCAATACAATTAAAGAAATAAGTATTTAAGGCTTTTCTGAATTTCATCTCTATAAGGGGTAAAAAGCGGTGTTAAAGTTTGTGTGAAAACTAAATTGTTTATTATCAAAATTACTTGGAATTGAGTATTTATGCTCTTAAATACAATTAAAGAAACAAGTATTTAAGAATTTTTGGGATTTCATCCCTATAAGGGGTAAAAGGGGTGTTAAAGTTTGTGTGAAAACTAAATTGTTTATTATCAAAATTACTTGGAATTGAGTATTTATGCTCTTCAATACAATTAAAGAAACAGGTATTTAAGGATTTTTGGATTTTCATCCCTATAAGAGGTAAAAAGGGGTGTTAAAGTTTGTGTGAAAACTAAATTGTTTACTATCAAGTTTACTTGAAATTTAGTATTTCTGCTCTTCAATACAATTAAAGAAATAAGTATTTAAGGCTTTTCTGAATTTCATCTCTATAAGGGGTAAAAAGCGGTGTTAAAGTTTGTGTGAAAACTAAATTGTTTATTATCAAAATTACTTGGAATTGAGTATTTATGCTCTTAAATACAATTAAAGTATTTAAGAATTTTTGGAATTTCATCCCTATAAGGGGTAAAAAGTGGTGTTAAAGTTTGTGTGAAAACTAAATTCTTTACTATCAAGTTTACTTGAAATTGAGTATTTCTGCTCTTCTATACAAATAAGCACGCAATAATTTAAGGATTATTTTAATTAAATCCCTTAAAGGGGTAAAATGGGGTGTTAAAGTTTATGTGAATGATTACTGAATATGCTTGGGGGAAACAGTTTTCATAACTCGAGTACCACTGATATTCTCTCACTATGTCTTTGAGTTTAAACGATTACAATTCCACTTAAGGCCTGCTTTGCAATGACCATGAATAAATCTCAAGGTCAGTCATTAAGGGTGGTAGGCATAGATTACTTCGTACACGGGCACTTTTATGTTGCCTGTCCTGTCCCAGAGTCAGCACTAGCAGCCTGGTCATTTTGACACCGAAAAACACCAATGTGATATACAAAGAAGAATTTACTTAAGTTCTAACTTCTTGATGACGACTTTGTTAGTGTAAGCTAATTGGAGTACTCATATCTAGAATGTACAGGATGGCGCAAAACTCATCACTCTATCGGAATAATGCTTAATTTTTGCAAAAGGCGGATAATATCAATTCAGCTTCGACATTTCTGAAGTAAATATATGCAAAATATAGCTGGTAACCTCGAAGCGGGTATAATTTTTTTTTGTTCTGGTGTGGAAAATCCTCATTGGATGCCCTCCGCCCTGGGGAGAGCGAAGGTGTCTGTCAGACTCCTACTGACTAAAAACCACCCCGGTGTTCCATCTCACACCTACGCTGGGCCACCACGACCACGAGAAAGACAACTCTGTGAATAAGCAAAATTATCACCTCTGTGGCACCGAAAATCCGCGTATAATCCAGACGAGAGTCATTAGCTCAAAGTTACTGCATGGTGTATGTTTTACGCTGAAGGTGTCATCGGGCCGCCAAACCACTACTGTGGTCGACGAAGTCACAGAGTCATGATCAACATATTTTACTATCCTTAAAAGCAGTCAATTTGAACTAGAGTACATAATGGTTCCAACAGGATAATGCAACGGGGCAATTGCTTACTGCACGAGCCGTGAACGAAATTCTGAGGGCGGCATTACCCGGACTTGCACTGGCCAGTAATATCGCCTGATGTAACTGTTCCAGACTTCTTTCTGTGGGTTTTTTAAGTCACGAGTCTAAGTCAACAAGAGAGCAGCAAGAGTGATGGCAAATAAAGGGGTCCGAATGTTTATCAATTCTGACGAAGCGACGGCCACTTAGCCGTATCATTTTCTCGATTAGATGGAAAATAAATTAAGACACCAAATAAATATTATTCAAAACCAGAAAAATATAATTTTTCATACATAAAAAAAACAGCCAAAGAACATCTGAGGCCTTAGTGCGAGTTTTTACTCACGCTCAATCACGTTAACGTGAACAACAATTTGTATTGAAACTGGATAAGCGCCGTCTGGTGACGGCAAGGCAAAACCTCTTTTTTTGTATACATTTTGACATAAGAGATCGTTTACGATATCACGAGTGAGTACGTTAAAAAACTCGCACTAAGCACACAGGTGATAACTTTTGCGACACTATTCATTTTCCATCGAGTCGGTAATAGGATTCAGAAATTGAAAGCAAAGTGGTCTTCCAATATTTGTATCTCCTCGTGGAAATCGATCCTACGAGACCTTTGTAATGAAAGTCTGAAATAGTTCTAGCTATTAGAACAGGAAGGCAGTGCAGTTTATGCTCAATTTAGTCATTTTATATCAATTTACTTCTATTTTTTTATAATTCGATAAAATAATAATGTTGAGCAAATTTTGTGGTCTACGCAAATAAAGACGCGGGCGGAAAACTATGTTTAGATAATAATTTGCAATAATCCACCAGAACTGAAAAAAAACGAATCAGCCAATATCGTGTAGGCCACGCAGGCGAAGCTGCGGGCGGAAAGCTAGTTTTATTATATAGTTTGCACGTCTCTTGGTTTTGAATGCAGTAGCAGACGAGCGTCGTATTAATTTTTTGTCAGTTCTGAGTCTGAGACGAGGAACCTAATGGATCGATCAAAGCCCAGTTTCTGGAACGGAAATTACTGCCATTTGCGTTAGCTGCTGTGTATGAAAAAATAATCAAACATCAACAGCCCATCGCTTTCGTTCAGTTACGTTTAATTTGTAACTCATCGATCATCTATGATCTAAGACTATAGCTTAGATAATAATACCAGCCTGTTACAAACTGTTAAGCTGTCCGTCCCGCCTGTCATTTATGATCTATGACTAAAACTTAGATAATAATAATAATACCAGCCTGTTACAAACTGTTAAGCTGTTCGTCCCGCCTGTCATTTATGTTCTATGACTAAAACTTAGATAATAATAATAATACCAGCCTGTTACAAACTGTTAAGACCGGACCCCGGCCAAAAAAACAGCATGAGATATGAGCATTCCTATTGGCCTAGCGGCACACTGGTGGCGCATGATTACAGTAGTGAATACGCCCAGATTTTAGAATAAAATCTGTATACAATCGAATATTGGACTTTTGAAAAAAAAAACAAAATGTTTGTTATCAAATTGTCCATCCATTAGCGTTAGAACAAAAGATAATTAATGAACACTTTACGAGGAGATGCATGCTATCAATCATTATTTCTCATTTTATGGTTTTGTTGGAAGGAGATGAATGAAACATATACTTCTTTAAAAAAATCAATATTATGTAGAAATTTAATGTATTTTTATTAACTGATATTTCTTTTTAAATAACGAGTAGATAGCTCTTTAAAACTGCACAAACAGCCTATGACAAACTGTTACCCGGCAACCGGAGCGCGTGTGTGTGTGGATAGTCAGAATCTGAGAACAGTATTGCCATGGGGTATCGTGTTACTGGATTATGGATGTTACATAGGCCGTCGCTCCATATAAAATACTACTCAGCTGAATCCGGTTAGACTGGATGCTGACCCCATTATATTGGGCAAAGGCTGCTACTGTCCCACTTCTGCTCAAAGGCCTCATATCATACAGAAAAGGCACGAGTATTCAAGGTCGTAGCTCACTAACACGACTCCATCCCGCAGAACACCGCCTTAAGGGTACACTAGTCAACGGCACGAACTATTTTGTGCGCGGGGTTAAAATGCATTTTATATCAACCGACAACACGTGCGGAAGAGATAGATGCTGTGATGAGCAGTAGGAAGCTAGTTCGCGTACGAATACACACTTTTGCAAATTTGTAGCGAAATGGATAATGATTTAGGACGAAACCGAGCGCGCGAAATTTTGTAAACAGACCTTTGTGAGTCTGGATATCATGAAAAAACGACTAAACATATCTGTTCAAAATAAAATTATTAGCATTGATGAACTACTAATCTATCCCTGTATGGAGGCCGTTTTGCAATTTTGCGTCTTCTTATGGTATTTATTTGCGCCCAAAAATGCGTTAAAATTAGTGTCGAAATGTGGAACTTTCGACGCTCATAACTTTCAAAGATTTTCTTTTTTTACTTTTTTGCTTCCATACAGGGCTAGATAATAATGAGACAAATTGATATCACTTTTTATTTTGAACGTACATCGTCAAACAGTGGAATAATCCCTAGACTACGTTTGAATGGAAGAATTTTCGACTAGTGTAACCTTAAACGGAGATGACTGCTCGATGTCCACGCGCCGGCAGCTAGCAGGCAACCAGTTTTCCTCGCGCCAACCGCTTTCGCCTTTCCTTTTTTGACAAGCTTGCAACGTGCTTCAAGCGAGCAGTCTGCGTGCGTCTACCGGCTTGAAGCGTGTGGAAAGCTTACAGCGAGCTGTCTAATAATTTGTGTTTTCAATGTAAAGTATGTCTATAGAGGACGCCCTGAAGCTCACATTTCAATGACAATTATTTTGCCGGGTGAGAGTGGTATCGTATTAGCCGCTACGACCTTAACCTTTCGTGTGCTTAACCACGGTAGACAACGGGTTTTCTATTGTTTTGCTAATTACGGGCACACGAAAGTTTCATAACTAGACTTGAGAATAAGATATTTATTTCACTTTTAATTTAGTGTTAGCATTAGATTTCTCTTAAATTTATGCAAGGTTTAAAACAAAGTAGAACCAGGTCTAAAAGCTATTTAACTAAAAATATTCTTAATAAGATTTATTTTACCTTCAAAGAACGTTTCAGAAACAACACAGTTGAAATAAAGAGAAGACTTAAATCTGTAATAACTTCCCGGTTTATTAAAGCAAAAAAACTGCATCAGAAATTACAAGACCTTATTGCTAGTTGTCCTGGATTCATAATTTATTATTTGCAGGGTCTCTTTATTTCAAACGCATTCTTTCTTTCTCACTATATTTATTTTCTTTATTATTAATCTGTGCTGTAATGATCTTACGCCTTCGATGGAGGATTACGTGTCCCTTGGGAGAAACATGATATTTTGTGATATATTGGAAGCTCTTAAGTTAATACCGCTTTATTGAGCTTTCATTACCAAGACTCAATAATAAAGTATGGTCTTTTGAATCGAAATATTTATAGTAGGTCTAAGGTAAAAGACATATAAGTAAAAAATAGTAAATACGTATAATACTCCAAATTCCAGATCCAGTGGTTTGATATCATCTTGTTATAATTGGCTTGAAAACTACTTACACAGCTGTCGTACTGATTATATTGTCATCATGTTCTTTCATCCCCTTTCCCAAATACGTAAAAGGTTAGGTGCATTGACCTCTATCATCACCTTCCTTTATGTATCATTTCACACCATATATTGATGTTTTCCTTAGTCAGACCTACCTCCTCATTCACACCCTATTTACCAACAATGAAAGAAAATCACCTTAAAAAAAAATAACTACTCCGATCAGGAACGAACCGGTCCCCAATGAGCCGACGACCCGGAAAGCTAGGCCGACAACGGAACGGGCCGGCGAGGAACCGACTGACCTATATCCGACGGAGTCAGATAATTGCAGCAAGCAAACGAGAAAAAAGATATCTCTTGATAAACAGTATCTTTGTCTCCTATTTTCTTTTGTTATTGCAATAATCCACGGATTTAAACACTTCGAAGATTCTTGTTTTTATTGGTATGTAGCTTATAGCTATCTGTTGCTTGCAACTTGACTCGACTTCGAACTTCAACGCTCCATTTGACCCGATCTTGGGCGGAGTTTCGATAAATATTTAACGTCTACCCTCGAAACTTTGGCGGTTTGGTTCGCGTTAATTAGTCACCGAACTGCTAACATCTATATATAGGTATAGCCATTTCAAGAAGATAATTTGCTGGTGTGCTTATAAATCGATGAGCATCTCTTGACGTAATATATAGAAAGATTGATTTTACATAGAAAATCTAACACACCTCTTATACACATTAGTTATACGTGATTTATGAAATTATGTTTGCCACATCTAGAAAATGTTTCATAATCCCGCTTAGGTAACATTTTTACGATGAATACTGGATATAGTGCGGCAATATCCAGCAGAAATATGACGGGACGTGTTATTGGTATGCTATCGCAGTGGCAAAATTACTTCCTGCAAATATCTGCGTTGTGAATTGGGAGCAGTATACTCGTAGTAGTGCCGACGAATACGCCTATAGAAGTTAGCTTGTGCAGAAACTATTCTTGTGCTTTTTTGTTTGTAAAGTGATATCATAGTTTTTTTTTAATTCTTGATTCTTTATTGTATGCCAAGATAATTAATTAAATCATTCATTTTTTTACAAAGTAAAAACAAAATTCATGTACAAAGTCGAGCTTAACTCCAAATGGAGTTTTCTTCAGCAATCCTTCGAGTGATAGAGATCACAATAGAGGCCAGTGATTCAGACTACAACTTTAGAGTAAAATAAATAATAATACATACAATACCTAACTCCATAAATAGAAATATATATTATATAATATATATTATTATATTATATTAGCTACGAATATAATTCATTGGATTGATAGACAATGCTCATTAATTTTAAAGATGTCGAGAGGTGGGGTATCGCGTATGAAGTGTGGCAAAGAGTTGAAAGAGATGCACTGAATTAACAGAAATAGCCATGATAACGACTGGAAGTGTGACGTGGCGTATGAAGTAGAAGAGAAGTAGAAATGTGACAGGATTTACCCCTCGGGACAAGGTACTCAAACCGTTTATGAAGGTATTGAGGAGAAGAAGGATTGTGCAGGATAGTATAAAGAAGGGAGAGGATATGGATGTCTCGCCGACGCCGAATTGGCAGCCACTTCAATCTGGTCCGAATCTCCGACACATGGTCTTACTATGTACACATGGGCGGAGGCCAAAAATAAAGCTAGTTTGGTCCACCTTCATTTAGATATTGACATTCTTTATTTCATAATCGGACGGTTTTCATTCTTTATTTTTAAGAATGGAAAACGTTACCTACAAATTTTTGTTTCGGTTCCTACGAAGAGGTAGGTAATAGGATAAGAGTTTGATGACCGTTATCGCAATGCTGAAATTTAATAACTATAGATAATTCTGGAATAGGTGTGTGTCTCAACCTTAATGATCGAAGGACTCAACAGAAAACATAACTTCACGTCTGTAGTACCCGAAGGGCTAAGCAGAGTTGCACTATAGAATACTCACATTCAACACAAAACATTTTGCTGAATCAATTACATTTTCTCAATGAATAACTACGCCTTTAGTTAATTTCATGAAAACGTGAACGCGTCCTTTAGAACAGCAGCTTTAAATCCCAGTTGCCGAAATTATTGCAACTTTAATGTGACACTGTCAAGCGTGCGTTAACTCCTGTTATCGGTTGAATAAATTATGAACAGGCAATCGCATCCCTTGACTTGCGTTTTATTTGTGTCACATATAAACATTTTTTGCCGGAAACCGAGCCTCAGTATGCATAAATAATAGTGTTTGTTGGTTTAAATAAAATATTATCAGTATAAATGGTTGACTAGATGTTTGAAAGTAAATGAACCAAAAAGAGTATGTAAGTATGTGGCGTAACAAGTGGCGTAGCAGGTGGCGTAGCAAGTGGCGTAGCAAGCGGCGTAGCAAGTGGCATAGAAAGTGGCGTAGCAAGTGGCGAAGCAAGTGGCGTCACAGATTACTAAATAGTTACTTCGTGTGGCGTTCTGTAGTATGATATGGAAAAAAACCGACCAAGTGCGAGTCGGACTCGCGCACGAAGGATTCAGTACCTACCATTATCGCAAAAAATCGTCAAAAAATTCACGTTTGTTGTATGGGTGCCCCACTTAAATATTTATTTATTCTGTTTTTAGTTTTTAGTTCAACAAATAGTTGTTATAGCGGCAACAGAAAGACATCATCTGTGAAAATTTCAACTGTCTAGCTATCACGGTTCATGAGATACATCCTGGTGACAGACAGACAGACGGACATTGGAGTCTTAGTAATAGGGTCCCGTTTTTACTGTTTGGGTACGAAATCCTAAAAAGTTGGCTCAAATTATCGGACGCGGCTGAAGGACGCGACTGACAGCCGCAACTTATAGAGTATATGTTTAATTAATGTACAATAAATTTTGCAAAGTATCGGACGTAAGTAGCGGACGTAACCTTGGGCGTTCGGACATCCGATAGACATCTGGCCCACTGGATGTTTTTGTAGCCGAAAATGTCCGCGGTCGGTGTGCGTGGGGTGCGGGACGCATCCCTGGCATCAGATCAACTCAGACTACGCGACAATTTGGTGGACAACATAAAACAGCCGCCGCTTATTCCAGAAAATCGTCCTCATTTTCACTACTGGACATGTTTCTTCGTCAACATATCTTCGTTGAATAAGCGCTCGGGCGAGTCAGCATGCCGTGTCCCAAACGATTGTGCACACATATCAGTCGCGTCTTACGGACACGTCCGATAAATAATTTGTTCCCAGCTTAAATAGTTGATACAAGAAATACATCAATAAACAGAAAGCAACTGGCATAATGGACCTGGTTTAGTTCATTAATCAGCTCCTCTAATTAACGCGTTATCTATCAAACACGGAACTGCAATAAACTTTCGACGAAATTCAAATAGGAAACTGGATTTTAAACGAACGGGACCTGACTTCGACGTTACTCACTTCGTATTACACTTAATTGAGGTAATCTCAGCACGAGCAATTTACTCACTTATATAACCTTATTGTACAGTCATGTGGAGTTTTCAAAATTGGTTTTTTTATAGATTTTGACGCGTTCTTTTCAAATTTTCTCTTTGCCACCTCGTATTTATACTGATCGCGACGCTATATTATGACCAAAATGTGGCGTATCGCCATATTGGCGCCTAAAAACATTTTAAAACATTATCTCCTCCGGAAAGAATGCCAATGAATTTAAAGACACCCTGTGAATTTTTAAAAGAAGGAATACCCGTAAAAATCTATTTTGCTTTGCTTGCGAGTTTTCTTCTAGAAAATGTATGTGTTTTTAAATTAATGCATCCAGCTTGGAGTAGCTTTTTAGTTCCCTTGCAACATAACCATATAAAGAGCTTATTAAAAACACAAATGAAAATCTTTCTACCCTGATATTTGCTGGTGCCTGAGAACGAAACGAAAAGTAAAAATATCTCTGTCGCCGGCTTCCTAGCTGTAATTGAACCTCCGGGTTCATTTGAGCTTTATAAGAGTGATTCAGTACTTAGGTGTGCAATTATCATAGTCGGTATGGCCGTCTTCTGCTTTTCGAGTAGATAACTTAAACTGTGTCAGATAAGTAAGTTGGTACGGTGTCTGTATGATATTACTGTAAACATGATAGACAAAGTGGACAAATATTTTTAAATCTTCTAATAAGAAGAGAAAGCTTGTGTCCCTCATTGTATACCGTAAGGTTAAAGTCACTTTCACATAAAAAGACAAGATTTGTCAATATAACTGTTAGATAGTATCGAATATTGTGAAGTTTCAATTTACGAATCGGTGCCAAATGTGTTCATCATCTTCATCTTGCCTAGCCTTTTTCCCAACTATATTGGGGTCGGCTACCAGTCTTACCGGATTCAGCGAAGTACCAGTGTTTTACATGGAGTGACTGCCTATCTGACCTCCACAACCCAGTAACTGGGTTACGCGGTACCCCTTGGCAAGACTGGTGTCAGATCTCAAGCTTCTGACTACCCGTAACGACTGCCAAAGATCTTCAAATGACAACCAGGACCAACGGCTTAACGTACTTTCCGAGGCACGGAGGAAACTCGGTATGTTGAAATGGTCACCCATCCACTGACCAACCTCGTCAAGCGTTGCTTAACCTTGATGATCGACCCGTGCGGCTGTTATTATTTAGCCACGAGCACCTCCAAATGTGTTAAATGTGTTAAACAATTTATTTCTCTGACATTGTCTGCTGGTTCTATGTCGAAGTCAAGGACGAAATAAGCGTGAGGTCCCGGGTTCGACTCCTAGGTCGGGCAAAGTGATATTGGGTTTTACCATTAAGAAGTTCTCAGTAGCACCCTGGAGTTAGGAAGTAGGCGGTGTGACACCCCCGTGCCTTGGCAAGCACGCCTTATATATCTCCGGCCCTGTCGGATTGCCGCCACATCGAACTTATGAAAGTGTTAGAACAGAGTGTTTGCGCTCACTGTTTTGCACTATATGACCCGCATCGATGGCTAGACTTAACTGAGATTGGCAGCAGCGGTCTAAATTCGGTCTGGCGAAATATTGTTTTAATTGCATTCATGAAATAAGTCATTTGAAACAGTAATTGTAATTAAAAGCAATCACGATGGCAAAGTACAATAATTATAGTCGTCCACAGTAATTATTTGGGTAATGGCCACAAATAAATAATTTACACCTTTATGATGAACTAATAGTTTTCATCATTAATTTTCATATTATAATCTCAATTATAAAGTGACGCCTGGAGTTTATCGTTTTAAAACAGACACCTCCTGCCATAATTATTTTAATAATAATAATGAGAACTCAAAATTTTAAAACAAATGAAGTGTTTAATTTAAAATTAATTGTCATTATTAATTTTCCAACTTGACACTTGTTTGTTGAATGAATTAAAACGTACGTAATTAAAGTAGACTAGTTTTTCTCACGGGTTAGGTTACAATAGCAGGTTCCAAAGGTATCGTGCACTTTTCTTGGGATAAAAGTTCGTATCACCATCATCATCATCATTTCAGCAGAAAGACGTCCACTGCTGGACATAGAACTCCCCCTGGCGGCGCCACATTGAGCCGATCCCGTGCGTCTCGCTTCCAGCGCATTCTCGCAACCTTAACCAGGTCATTGGCTATCCTACGACCGTATGATGTACTGCCTTGAGTGATATATAATCATAATCACGTTAGTGTGATTACGATTCCAGAGGTTTTTACAAACATATAAACATGCAATTTTAGCTGTATACAATTTCACACTAATATTATAAAAGCAAAAGTTTGATGTATGTTTGTTACTCTTTCACGTAAAAACTACTGAACGGATCTAGATGAAATTTGGCATAGAGATAGATTATAGTCTGGAATAGCACATAGGATACATTTTATCCCGGGAAAATGTTCCCTTGGGATAATTTTCGACATTCACGCGAGCAAAGCCGCTGGCAGAAGCTAGTAAGTTTATATCAACAAAAAAACCATCTGCCAGCATTTGTACAACTAAATTGGCGTCACCTTCCAGACTAAATGGATGCAGCTGAGCACCAGTATTTTACATGGAGCGACTGCATGTCTGATCTCCACAACCCAGTAACTGGGTAACACGTTACATCTTAGCCAAGACTGGTGTCAGATTTGCCTGGGTTCTGACTATCCAATATAATATTCAATAGACAACCCTGTCCATACATAAACCGTTAAAATATAGATTTATTTAGATACAAAGTGTGCCACGTTATCGTATACAGTGATGACTGTGCGCCGTGCGGCGAGCGACTACGTGAGCAATATGTGTCTCGATCGAGAATCGTTTTACGTAAATGACACTGGCGGCTTGCACACTTGTGAGTTGCTAAATCATATCTATGTGTAAGATCACTAAATAAAAGAAAGAAAACCTATTCTTCTTCTTCTTTTCGAGTCGATGGAAAACTCTTTAGCCCAATAGCAGCGCCAGGTCCTCCAAAGTACAAGTGTGTGGGCACTTGCGCACTCAAGCATGTGTGTCATATTCTTCACACCCACAACTAAATTAAAAAAAAACCTACAAAAAATTGGAAATAGTCTATTCAATGCTCTCAATTCTCGTCTCTGTATCTCTCTCGTGTCATTCTACGAGTATTAGCGATGGCAGTTGCCGAAATGCCAAATGTTAATGATTTTTCACGTGAAATTTTAATAGCCCGACACTTTTGTTGATAAAATGTCACTTGTCAATCGGAGTAACCCCAATGCGTCCCCGAGCGGCGTCTAGATCATAATAAGACGCCCATGTGCACCCTCGTAACATTTGGCACTTGGTAACCCAGAGTCTAGCTGGCCAATCTTTACACCACGATGATTCCCTAAAGGTCCTTAACAGCTTTAAACGCTTGGCTGTATTTTAAATATTAACCTACAAAAAAGCTTGATCTAGAATTTATGCATTATAATAAAATAGTCAAGTTAAGGGAAGATTGCTTCAGCAACATATTTTTAATAACATTTCATTATTGTTGGAGACTTTGTCGTGGTTCAATAGTTTCATAATGATATCGGCTTAAATAGGAAATTGCTAAGGCAGTGGTGGCACAGTGGTAACGGACCCGACAACGTGTCATAGATCGTGGATTCAAACCCAGGCAGGTGCACTACTTTGTATAGATTATTTCATCACCACTGCTCTACAAACGGTGAAGGAAAACATCCTGAGGAAACCGGCACCTAGAATCAAAAAATTCGGAGACACGTGACATCCACCAAACCGCACTGGGCCCGCATGGTGTATTTCGGCCCATTCCCTCTCTCACAGAGTGGAGGCCTGTGTCCCAGTAGAGGGAGCGTTAAAAGACTGATGATGAGAGCGTCTATGGATTATTAGGCTCTAAATTATATTATTATTATATTATATTTTATTTCGCCACAAAATTTTACAATTTTGAACATTATGATTAAATTATTAAAGCTATTACATATATGTCAAAAATAAAAAATTAGCAACTGAACCTGAGCTAGGCCGAGCATGTATTACGGGAAATAAAGTGTCATTCTATGTTAGCGATTTGTAAGGGTTGATTACGTCACATATCGAATGCGTTTGACGTTCTCCTATATTTTTGACTGTTTTTTATTCGCTATTGAGCCGTTTTCGTTTATAGAATGTTAAGTAGTCGACCATGTCTTTGATTTCACATAACATCGCACCTAAATTTCCCGAAGGATTCAGGCAGAGATAGTCTTAGAGCGCACGCACATTTCGCCAGTTAAGTCTTGTGTTATGATGTCTTTTATTAAAAAACTTGACATAGAAGTCCCTCTTACTCGACAAAAAAATTAGCTGCAAAATACGAGGTGACGTCTTAAAAAATGTTAGTTTTTAGAAACTTAGTCCCACTGACCACGGACTCTGACAATTGGTATAAAAATTGTGCTTGCCTAAATTACTACATAAATAAAATTTATTATTTAAGTCAGAGACCAATGACCTCTTAAGGGCCGCTGTATGTGAGAAGCACAGAACGGCGGTACAGAGGCCGATAAATGTATTTCTCCACAAAGATATTCGACGCATTTCAGAGTGATTTTTATGTAAACTTAAAGAACTCCATTCGTCCTAATTTTAAACAAAACTGCTACTGGCGAAATTCGCTTCATCATCATGAAACGCCGGGACCCCTGCCGGTGTTTCACGCCCTAGAAAGACATACGTAGACCTAATTGGTGATGTTCTTCAGAAAGGCCAGGTGCGCAGTACTCATAACCGCCGTGTGTGTATGACTAGATGTATAAATGTGAGTGAAGTAAAAGAAGTATATTAAGTAAGGATCGTAGCAGGTGGCGTTCTGCAGTTTCTGCCTAGCCCCATGGGAAAAAGGCGTGAGTTTATGTATGTATGTTTATCATATCAGCCGAAAGATGTCCACTGTTGAACATGGGCCTCCCTAAGTGTAGACCACCAGACTGGGTCTGTTACCAGTTCTGGTGTGGCAACTGCGTACCGGAAGACGCTAAATTGGATGGCCTCCCACTAGATAGACCGATGACCTGGTAAAGTTTGCGGGAATCCGATGGAGGTAAAACAAAATTTGCATCACAAAATTTTTCGGCAAAAATGTCGAGTAAAAACGGTGTACCGATACTTAACGTGAGCTAAAATGTCAATCTATTTCGACAGGCTATTTATTAACATGAATGAAAGTCAAGCGGGTTCACCAGCTTTTAAACAGGGCTCATTGCTGTTACCTATTTATTTTTATGTACAGTACGATTTATTACGAGCTTTTCGCTGTTTGACGTAGGAAAAAGGTTTTTTAATAGGAGTAATTTCAGTCACACATGAGCTGTGATTGGTTGAATGAATTTTCAATAGCCAATCGCGTCAATTGACTTGCATTTGATTTATGACACGTCATCAATAACAGAAACCTAGGGTAATCCAATCCATGAATCCTCCGACGTCTCCACTGTCAAAGTGACATTGGAAGCGATCACTTACTATTCAAGGCAACAGACATACAACCTAACTTGTCAGATACGTACAATGACTGCCAACCCATTCACGTCATAAACGGCGTCGACTTGTCATGATGGCATGACGTCACTTCGTTTATATCAGGTAGCGTATAACCATGTTGAATCACGCAACTGGCAAGAACACCCTCGAAGTAGCTGTGACATCACTGACAGCGAGACAACATCGAATGAAGTGATTCAAAGAAAAATGTAGAAAGTAATATAGGGAAAAATGTATAATAAAATAAAGAATGATGTAACATTTATGTTGCCTTGAATGATGTCCTCAGGGGATAAAAATGAAGGCCGTCATTCATAAACCGCGACATATGTGTCATGATTTTATCATGGCGTGGATTCAATCAGGCTTTTATAAATAAATAACCTCTGCCCTCGTGGCTGCTCTCAAAACGATGAATGAAAACATCGTGAGGAAACCGGTATGTCCTAGAACTAAATATTCGAAGACATGTGACATCTATCAATCCGCACTGGGCTCGCGCGATATATTATGGCCCCTTTTCTCTCACAGAGAGGAGGCCTGTGTCCTAGCAATGGGAACATTAGAGACTGATAATTATATGCTTATGCTGTGCTATGCCCCCTTGGCTATGGAATTCGACAACGATGCTTTCGTTCCCAAATATATTAATTTACCAATTCTTACTTCAGTGTCAGAATGATTGTAATCGAACCAGCACTTCAAGAAATAGATTACCACTTACCTACAAAGAAACAGACAATCAATTAAAACTAAGTATTTATAATATTAGTAAAATAGAAATAATAATTGCTAGGTGCTCATCACCTTTGTATTTCAATGAATTAAGAGACGATCCTGATGGCACGCCGCAATAAAAATTTCGTCGATGGGCGATGTCACGCACGTATTTTTTAAGAATATTTCAAGAGCAAATCTCAAAGCAAAGCAGCATATTGCTTATCGGTTTGATATAAGTCGATTCGCGTCGAGCCAGTTGAACACGATTGCAGTTATGAATAACAGCCAAAACTTTCAGCCAACTGTATTCTAAATGTTTCAATTAACAATAGCTGTAAATTCAACACATAAAATTTACATTTACGTAGACACCGCGCAACGTTGGAACTTCCGGAAAAAGGCCAGTGCAAGTGACCCGGCCGTGCTGACACAGTTAAATATTGAATAACGGAAAGTACTGCAACAAGTTGGAACAGCAAAATATGCTTCGCTAAAGTTGCCAACACAAAGCACGGAATCACAAGAGCCGCCATTTTACTAAAATCTGTGTAGTTTTTAGAGTTCCGTGGTCAACAAGGAACCCTTAGAATTTTGCCATGTCGTCGTACGTATGTCCGCACCTTACCACAGAGACCTTTAGTACTAGAAAGCTATAATTTGGCATGGATATACATATTAATCACACCGACAAAGTGGTAACATAAAATCAAGGAAAAAAAATTGTACACTAGAAGTACAGTATTTTTTTTTACCCGTTAAATGAGTATGCTATTTTTTTACTCGTCTGTCCTGTGGTGTGGGGATGTCGTTGGATAGGTCATTCAAAAATATTACGGGTCTGTGAAAACCATTTTTCCATTCGGGGATCCGTTTTCGTAGAATTAAGTTTAAAATTGCAATTTTTTTATAGTCAAGTGTCCCTCCTCCCTGCCAGCTAAATGGTTGCCTTTGGATATGTGAAAAAATTCATTTATATATAATGAAATTAAAAGGAAAACTATCATAGCTAAGTAAGTTTTACAAGATTACAAGTAATTAATAGGCGTTTTTTTTGTTCTGTGGTAATAGTCGACCAACTTAAAAAAATTACTTGAAAAATCCGTCTTCTTAGTCAGCATTATTGTGCAACTACGGAACCCTATTACTGCGCGTGGCCCTAGCCCTACACACAGTTGGCCTGTTTTTTCAAAATATAAGGAAGCATATGACACTCAGCAATAGTGTAACTTCAATTTCCCTAGCCATTACCTAACTATACTTGAGAGCAAAACTATCGCACAGTCACTCTATTTTAAATTACCGCATTTATGACAAAATAATGTTTTTCCAATAATATTGTATCCGCGTTTGAAGAACGGTAAGTTCTTGGTAGAATCACATAAAATCGATTGCATAAATTCGGTCAAAGCACACTCTTGTCAACTCAGAAAGGGATCGTCAACGTATCAACTCGAGCCATGCAGTATTGTTTGTATGAAACTCCCTACTGCGCGATTACGTTACGATTCCGATTAGTGTGCGTTACAAATCGGAATTGCCGTGAGTCGACGTACCGGAGCTGCTGATCCGGATTGGTTAGTTACCGTACTTACGTACGGTTGACGCCTGTATAACGGCGAGGCGAAAGTCGATACGGTTACGATCCCTTTCCGAGTTGCTAAGTATGCTATGACCTATAATCGATACAAATTTCTTAAATTACTTTTAGCAACAACTTGAGCAGCTGTCACGGTGTAGTGTCAACTTTTTAGTATATAACGATAAGAACCTTCCCTTGTAATCGTTTGATATCACAACAATGTACAATAAGCAACGATCAACCAAATAATGCTCATAGTTTCGGATAAAGCGTCAGAAACAATCTAATAGCGACTTTATATTTTCGTTTATATATTTTTCTAACAAGAACTTACCGTTCTCCAATACGCGTCAGTATTATTTGATTTCAAACCTTATTTTCTAATAATATCTGTGATTTAAGTTCAAAATGGAATGCCTGTGTAATAGTTTTTCTCTCAAGTGTATTTTGAGATCAGCTTCCAGTATTACCGAAAGCAGTAGATTATCAGTTACATGGAGCGTCTGCCTATCTGACCTCCACAACCCAGAAACTGGGTAATATGATACCGCTTGGCTATACTGGTGTCCTATTTCTTTGCTTTTGATTAACCATAACGACTGTCAATGATGTACAAATTACCGCCGGGGCCAATGGCAAAACGTGTTCTCCCAGGCACGTCTTTTTACAAATATACCTGTAAACAAACAAACCAGTTTACCTGTTATAACAAATATGTATTGGATTTTCGGCTTTAGAGATTATTATGAGTTGCGGTGAACAAGCAAGCTTCAGCTGTCACACGCGTAGTTGGCATTGTCACGGGCAGTCAGTTTTTGACACGCTTGGTTTAAATGAAAACTGACAATTCCGTGCCTAAAGTCTGGCAAACGAAAGCTCGACTCTTCACCTGACAAGAGGGCTGGCCTTTTCTTTGGCCAGATAATCAGCTTTTCCATCCAACTTGGCAATGCTGCCAGCGTTCTGGCAGCATTTTATGAGGCACAACGAGCCCCTTTCCCTCTCCCCTTTGTATTTGTATATAGGCTTGTTTTTTTTAAGAATATACAATCTTATATATGTTAATATATTTGGTTATTAATTTTCTCCAACAATATTACATTTAAAATCTAGTACAGGCACAATATTTTTTTTATCATCATATTTAAAATTCAATCTCTTAGGATTCTTCTTTATCCGTGGAGTCATCATCACCTACACTTATTATGATTATTGCCAATACTTCTTCTGTCATTCAGCCATTCGAGATTTTAATCAGTGTTAAATTATTTATATAATAATTAAAAATATTTATTCTTAGAACTTAGTCGGAGTTTCTATTTTTTTTTATAACGTAAATAAATTCCTTAACGTTTCAACAATGATTTTAATTTCGCAGAGTCCTTGTATATGTTCTAGATTATCTAAAAACATGAGAAAAGGTATCATCATATAGATAGATATATCAAACAATACGCCAACAAGGATCAAGATTACAAAGTCATACTAACCTAACCTTTGACGTGCCTTTGCCAGACTAGCGGCGCCCACCGAGATGCCTCGAAGCTCTGTGGTTACCATCAATATATTATCTCACCTACTTAAGTACATCACTTAGAAATTGCGACGGCAGACTGCAGGGCAATTATTAATGAGTCAGTTTTGTTAAGTAGTTGCCGCCTTGATAGCTATTTATTTATTTATTTAAACTTTATGTACAATGGTGATACATAGGCGGACTTAATGCAGCAAGGCATTCTCTACTTTATTTTTTCTTTATTTAAGCATAGCTATTGAGTTCGAGAACCCTCCATTTATATTTTTAAAACTCATTAACAACGTTCATAGATACTATTCAAACATTCGTGCTCAATATTCACATTCGTGACGATTTTCTAAATTATTTCATGTTTTCTGTCCTGATTTGCCGCTAAGTATCGATCTAAACACTCACCATACATGACACGCAACGTTCGAAAGATTAATTCACACGTCACTGAACCCACTCGTGTGGAAAAGCCATTGCACATAGGGACCTGTGGATCGCCTGTAAAGGCACCAACTTTCATCCTATATAACTGAATCTTTCATGAATATAAAGGCGAAATTTATTCAAATGAAAAAATGTATGAGCTCCTTTGTATCGTAGGCCACTCACGATAAATCAGACCAAAGAAAGAATTGTTTTAAAAGTGACAAGTTTCTTAGGATACTTTCATACACACGGCAGTGAATACAATACATTTTTTATAACAGCTAACGAGGCAGATTATCTAGTAAAAAGATTGAATAAAGAAGAAAGAACGATAAAGATATTAAACGACACGAAAAAGTACTTTGTGATCGCGTAACTTTTAAGAAAACAATGGGTATTAAAAAGTTGAGAAGGGCTCGGTCGAAAATTTCAGGATACTGAATGTTTACTTTGTGATTCAAGCCGGGTACATTACGGTATACAAGAGTAAAGACAAAACGTGAAAGAAGCGCCTCGTTTTACGAAGTACATCGACAGAGAACGGTACCCGAAAATTGAATTTTTCAACACGATGGATTCATATTGCAAGGGCTGAACAAAGACGCTTTGTTTACTACACCTTTCTTCAATATGCTTTTCTCTTAATATGATATTAAAAATGCTTAGCAGGATTGTAAGATTTTGTCAACATAATTATCATATCGCTATTGACATTGTTGTTCACGTTACATCAATTTATTAGTTATTTTCATTCTGCGATCGACCGGGTACAGTGGAATATGTTAACACTAAAATATAGGCAAATGAGAAGAGCAAGCTACTTTAAATTAAATATAAAATAGAAGAAAACATTGACCATTATTTTTCAGATTTATCGTGTAGACAGGAGTCTAAACGCGTTTTAACATTAAGGCCGTAACCTGACCAAAAAATCAGCATGAGATATGAACATTCCTATTGGCCTAGCGGCACTGGTGGCGCATTAATTACAGTAGTGAATACGCCCAGATTTTAGGATAAAACCTTTATAAAATCGAATATCGGTCTTTTGAAAAAATAAAACTTACAAAATGTTCGTTATCAAATTGTCTATCCATTAGTGTTTACGAGGAGATGCATGCTATCAATAATTATTTCTCATTTTTATGGTGTTGTTAGAAGGAGATTAGTGATACTTAAACCTCTTTAAAAAAAAATGTACTACCATTTTAGAATCAACATTATGTAGAAATTTAATGTATTTTTATTCGTTGATATTTCTTTTTAAATAAAGAGTAGATAGCTCTTAAAAACTGCATAAAAACGACAGGCGCGGCGTTTTGCTCGGAGAGGTGCCTTAATTACACAAAACAGACCATTCAGTTTGCCCTAACATCGTGGGTTTCCACCACAGTTTCCACACACTAAGACCGTGATATAGACACGCCCAGTTTTAAAGCCGCTGCTCCACCAACCATACTTCTTCTCCAATCCATACTTCCATACTTACCTATTTATATTAAGTTTGGTATGGTATGAAGATTGTTTGAGATCCTTCAAATAGGATAGGTTTAATCTCGGCAATCATCCATAAGGGGCCGGAATAGAGATTGGCAGTTTGTAAGGTGAATCAATAATTTATTTACTAAAGTGGCGGCGGTCCTATAACACGTAAATAGTAAAGAAAACCAATACAAACCGGTAACCACAGATTACCTTAGTACAATTCTTTGGTTCTTAACTGAGGATGTTTTCGTCAGCTCATTCAGATAGCTCGCAAGCAGACGCCGCACATCGCCATCGTTCCCTTGACCTACTTAGAAAGGGAGGTCGAAAGACATAGCCGTTTTGTGCCCAAACTGAGGAACAATGTCGGTTTAGAAAGTACGAATTGTTGTGTACGTAGCTTAATACTGTAACGAGGAAAGCTGGTTTATAAATTATTAAGTACGTCTATGTCTTGATTATTTTGTTTGTTTTGGACTAAGCTATTATAAAAGTACATATCAAACACACTCACTAACGATATCTATCTATTATTTAGTGATAATTCTATAGACAATTATTCGAATCGAGCCTCACACAATTTGATAGTAAACTCATTGTTTTTCAAACACAAATCATCGTGGATTCAACCACAGTTGGAATTTCGAACAGTGTATAAGATTTTTGAATGGCCAGTTGTCATTTGTTCTACAAAATATTTATTTACTAATGTAAAAAGGGTATGGAATTTGTAAGTACCTTGAAAATGGGTTTTACACTTTCATAAAATGGCAGAACATCAAAATATCTAATTATTTACCTCACTCAAGCGTCGATTAATTAATTCTAAAAATGAGTCATGTTTTCAACCAAGTTACCAATTAATATTCGTTAGTTTTGCCTACAAAAGGGCGACATTTGCTTGTCACAACATGACACAGGAGATCACAGCTGCCGCTAATCGAGGTCGCTGTATAACGCGTTGTCACAGACTGTTTGTTAGGGATGATAACAAATTATTAAAATGACGTCGCCTAATGTCATGGTAATTGAGTGTTAGAGTCGATAATACCTGTGAGCTTTGTGTCTGGACAAGTCTATGAATAACAATATTTAAAGTCTACTTCACCAGCACCCGATTAAACTCTATTTAGGTATGTCTGGTCCCAGCCAGACAATCCTAATACAACATTATGACATCGATGCAACGAATATTTCCCGTGGAACAATTTTATAAAAACGGTTGTCGTTTCATTGTCATCTCGCGACGTCATAATTGGGTAGCGATGTTAGGAAAAAAAACAGAATCCGCTATTCGAAGGTTTCAAACGTTTACTCTTTAAAAGTGAATACCAACCGTCCATTAATTGGCATTTTTGTTGGTATCGCGATATTCGTTTGTAATTAACAGATACGTATCAAGCGAACAGAGGAATAAATTGACTTTTGAATACGAGAAACGGTATACTGGCTATCATAGCAATTAGGTGCAGAAAGTTTACCGATGACATCATGACGTCACTCTGACGTTCGGCGAACAGGGGCGCCGCGCGGATAGGCGGGAGTGGTAGTCATCGGTAAACTTTCTGCGCCCGGGTAGTAGTTTGTGTAAATAGTGTGTAATCCGCAGAGATTTTTTGGCGATCGGAACCTTCATTTTTATCTTTGTGCGCGGGCGAAGCCGCGGGCAGAAGCTAGTTAACTATAAATACCTTTATATCAATCAATCAGGAATCAGGGTTTCAGTATCCTTTTTGCCTTGTTCTGTACAACACACATCATTTTAAACTGTTTTTTGTAACGCTTTGTTATGGATAAAATGAATCATTTATCTATTAACTTCTTAATTTATATTCTAAGTCAATTCCACTCGATTCAGCCTACCTCAATCATATCAACACTTATTACTGGTAATTTCATTGGCATTAATCGAGTTTTTTTTTCGTAATCATGGCGACTGAGTCGAATGGAATGAGGAACCCACCATGTACGTAGTTACTGATCAAACATAGAATGCCTCGGATAGAACGTCAGAAGCCAGGAAGTCGGCAACCAAGTCTTGCTAAGGGGTATCGTGTTGCCCAGTTACTGGTTAGTGAAGTTCAGATAAATAGTCGCTCCGTGTAAAATTCTGGTACTAGTCTGTATCCGGTTTGGGTGGCAGCCGACTCCAATATACTTGGGAGAGAGATTAAGGTATGGATTTTATGCTGGCTATGTTTAATCAATTTAATAACAAAATAATTATTTATTGAATTATTAGTTCCAAATCAATTGGTAGCCGCTTTATTGGCTCTGCTTGGCAACGCGTCTCATGTATTAAATGCATAAGTATTCTCACATAACAACACAACAACAACAACAACAAACAATCACACAACACAACAATTACAATTATAAGTAGGTAAACGACATACTTACCTAGGATACAAAAAAGTATCATAGGAAAAGTCACATTCGTTGTTTATTTATAAAGGCTCTAATTGCACATAAATCTCGCCATGACATTATCATTATTACAGCAATAAATAAAGATAAAAACCTGCAAATATCCGAAATCCTTAGGCCACACTCCTCATTTTACACAACCCACAGCTTTCAACGTCTAAATATTTGAGCAAAAATATGTCTTCCCCGTTACTCGCAGCAGCTTGAAATATTTTTAACGGTCCGAAGGTCTCCCGGGCGCTCGTAAAAGATTCTAGGCGAAGTAAATTCAGCCAGACGGGCGAGTATCTTAGCCTCTTATAGTTATTTAAAGGTGGACTTCAGAGCAAATCGGTTTCGGCGTCAGTTACGCAGCGACACTGGAAATTTGCGGTAGGAAGGTTCTAAGCGAACTGTAATACGAGTTCGAGACACCCCTCCTTTTACAAATCATCAAATCAAATACACGACAAGAATTTTGTCGGACCTAGGTTTTTTCTTGTTAAGCACTATGGCAGTGTACACAGTTTGTGTGTAGAAACGACGCGAATTCATGCGTGGGCCCGGTGACTATTGTTAGCATATTCAAGCGGCCTTTGCCGCAGCCGCTTTGCTCGGAAGTCTACCTTTATAGTTATTTAATGCAAGTCATGGCGGGATTACGTTCCGACAATGGAACATCAACAATACAGCTTTCAGGGAATCTCTTTGAGATTCTTGATGTTGGCAATAAGGATCTTTTTTCAATGTTTAGTGCCAATAGGTGAGTGTTTCCGCCAAAAACCTTTTTTATGCGACAATGTATTTGTTCAAGTTGGGATAGAATAATAGGCAGGTGACATCCCTACCAAAAAATAGTCTCGCAAAATTGGCTGTGAGAGACGGACGGACAGACAGCCAGACACACAAGTGGTCCTATAAGGGTACCATTTCTTTATTCGGAAGTTCTTCTTCTTAGTCGGGCACTTTTGGCAGAGTGGTCGTGGTCATGGGTAGGCCCTGATGCATGGTGGCTCTTGCCATGCGGTGCTATTCGGTTCTATTAGACGCATTGTGGGAACAGTCAGTCATCGTAGCTTTGGTGATGTTTTTAATAAGATCTGCCCATCTGGTCGGCGAGGGACCCCGGGATCTCTCGCCCTCCATTCTGCCTTGGATTACAAGACGCTCCATTGAGTCTTCATTGCGAGTTATATGCCCAAAGATCTGAACCCTAAAAAGGAATGTCCATACTATTCCTAACAAAGAGGCCAAAATTCTGAGAAAACTATTCTTAGAAATCGCCTTAGAAATAGATTGCTTTAAATTTTTAAACATATCAACTACAGTAATAAAATAACTCTGTTAAATTATACGCGCTACGTAACTCTTTCACTGTGATTGTTGATTTTATAGAGAACAATGCGCTGGTTGTTTCAATTAGGTGGAAAAGGCTGAACAATGGCAATAAACTATTTTATTATTGATAGCGAAGTAAATAGCAATGGCGGACGACTGTAGCGGCTGGAGCGCTGCCACAGTGTTGGAATGTGGTGAACTCGAAATACGGCGGTAGATATGATATGGCGGTGAATTAACGATATGTTGTCTTCCTTTTGCTGCGTCTGATATTGTTCTTCATTGTATTTAAACTGCAATGGAAGTAGTGTCAGACTGAAGCTTCGGCTTTAGAGTCCTTAGGCAACCATACAACCTTGGGCTTCGTCCAAAATAGGCCTTAGCTTTGGCCGAAGTCGAAATTTTCTAGCAAGTGCTGAAATTACAGTCATCTGCCTAGCCTTTTCCCAACTATATTGGGGTCGGCTTCCAGTCTTACCGGATTCAGCTAAGTACCAGTGTTTTACATGGAGCGACTGCCTATCTGACCTCCACAACTCCGTAACTGGGTAACACGGTACCTCTTGGCAAGACTTGTGTCAGATCTCAAGCTTCTGACTTCCCGTAACGACTGTCACAGATCTTCAAATGACAGCCGGGACCAACGGCTTAACATGCTTGCCGAGGCACGGAGGAGACTCAGTATGTTGAAATGGTCACCCATCCACGGACCGACCTCGTCAAGCGTTGCTTAACCTTGATGATGGACCCGTGCGGCTGTTATTATTTAGCCACGAGCTGCTGAAATTACACGAAGTGCTGAAATTACAATGCACTGTTAGAAATTTTACGAAACTGGTACGAATTATTTTAAAGTGTTATTATATTTTGACAAATAGCAAGTTAATTTAAATCACCTCATTAAGTAGGTACAGTCACATAAAATTTTAAAAATATATAATATTTAATTCATTTTATCCAATCTTGAAATCTTGAACTGAATTAAACACTAAATGGAAGTAAAGCAGCTAATAAGAATTGCGGTGGCTTATGGTTTTAGGTTTTTACGAACCTAATTTATGACTCATGATACTCGGCGCAAGAGTGAAAGACACTGTTTAGGAATCGGAATAGAAATATGTATGGTAAATACCACGGGGTTTCATTGCTAAGAAAGAAAATTTGGTTCAAATAAATCTCATTAGATGGCGCGACATGTACACACAATTCAATAGAATTGTGTGTAAAATTAACATTTTCTGGAATTGAACATAAAAATTGTATGTTCATGTTTAATCAACTCTCCTAAATACAAAATTATGGTATATTGGGCACTTAATTCACATTTCAAAGATTATTTGAACGGATCATTTAAAATTGATGCCAAAGGATGGCACATTTTTAAATTTCTGAGGCATTCCACCCGATTGTTAAAATTTGTAAAAACGTGCAAAAAAAAACTATAAAACGAACCTTCACTGTATTTAAATAAAAAAATATTCACGAACCTAGTAAACCCTTTTACTTGCGAGTCGCTGCTAACACCATCTATTGCCGTGAAACGAGATCGAACGCGATTGATGTACTAACAAAAATAACAAGGTTAATCAGATGAAAAACGCTAGTTACGTCGGCATGGTTTCTTTGTATGGGATAAGGCATCTGTATGCTAGTATTATATTATCTGTGGTAAATACTAAGGTACGAGATTCGATCGTGAAACACTAATTCTGTTGACACATTTTAACTTATAAATAACTACCTCGTTGATGCTGTGCTCATTAGTGCGACTGACAAACGTGGGATCGTGTTCGATTCTGTGTTCAAGAAAAGTGTCATTGGTTTTGTCCATTTAGAATATAACAGTAGCAGCCCTAAATTTAAAACTTAATGGTGGCGACACCTCAGTGACTCGGAAAATATGCAGATAAAGCTGCTGGCTCTGCACCTGAATTGTCCTCTTACGTACCTTATTGCCCTCCCAAAGGATTGTGAGAATGAGGGAAGTGGGAGTGCTTTCACACCAATGATTTTACATGTATATATACCGAGGTAGATACGTTTTACCGACGTCAGCGCGGCAATACAAACACAAGCTCTCACACAGGACGGACTGAGTCCCATCAAGCTGGTCGCTTGAGTAAACTCAGTCCGTCCTGTGTCTGGCCGCAACACGAATGTAAGTTCATGGTGCGACCAGACGCAGGACTGACTTACGTTTTTTACGGACGACGTTTGTACAGTATGGTTATCTCTTTCTGACAACGGCGTCCTATATATCTGTGATCTTTTAACCTACTCAGTTATAGAAATAAAGTTCCAAGTTCCATAGGTCCTATGGTAGGTAGCAAAAATGAAATATCACCATGTTTTTATTTCTTTTTATGAGTATGACGTCTCTATTGGTAAAAACACATTGTTTCACACGCTTGAGCACTTTAATTTTATCTTATACCTTTTTACTTTAAGGCTCCAATAGTCAAGATAATAACACCAGCATGTTACGGTCCGAAATCACCACTCAATGGGTTCAATCGGGCCTCTATAATAGATAACTTTTATACATAAAAATTCTGCGCAACTTGAAATATTGCTTAGTTTTTGTTTCATCGCAATCGGTTCACGCTATCAAAAGTTAAATGAATTCAAGTGTTCAAGAAGTAAAATATCACAACACACGCAATTCAAATAGGCGTAAAACTGTCCGTGTATTTGAATTGCGCGAACTCCATATTCGATAGAAAGCGTTGTGCGTTTGACGTTATTTTCTAAATGACGGTGTTATGATTCTCCGCGGAAGAATGGCCCTAGAAAAAAATTGTTAGTTATGTAGGGTAGGTAAGTAAGGTAGGGTAGGGTAAGCAGTTGACGAGAGCGAAGCCACGGGCACAGCTAGTATTAACTATAAATCCAGGTTTAAACACGATGTTTTCCCTCACCGTTGTCAGCCGTGTTCAAGATAAACCTAGGAAGTACTTAAGACTTCAAAAAGTCAATTTTGTAATTTACCGGTTTTGAACCTGTGACCTCAGGTACAAAACCTCGTCGTCTTAGCCACGACCACGACCACCACGACGAAAAAGTTTAAAACTAAAAACAGACTTTT
Source organism: Orthosia incerta (assembly GCA_948252205.1). Lineage (NCBI taxonomy): Eukaryota > Metazoa > Arthropoda > Insecta > Lepidoptera > Noctuidae > Orthosia > Orthosia incerta. The sequence goes on from OX411741.1 coordinate 40,706,538, forward strand.
CCCCAATACATTAAAACCACTCAATATTACAAAGAGCTTGCCTCAAGCAGATAAATGGACGTAAGTAAATGTTTGTTAAAGAAGGAATTATTTTTCCAGTCCTACCTCGAAGAAGGGATTACTTTAATGCATAAAATGTGACTTGGCTCATTATCCTCTTAGAAAAGACAAAGCATTCACATTAAAACGACATCTTAAATCTTAATGTCATAGAAATTATTGTCGATATAATTGTATATATAATTTCCCGCTTTTCAATGACCATTGGCTTCAAATAAAGTACAAAATTTATAACAGGCACTAAATTTAATGAGGTTTCTCAAACCGCCGTAACACAGACTTTTACATTTATATTTACCAAATATTAGAGATTCTGATGGCTCGACGCATCTATTAAGGATATCACACCGATAAGCGATTTTTGCTAAGCGAAATTGCAAGTATGTTCACTTGTGATGCATTTTGGATCGATTTTTACTTGAACTTTTCTTTTTCACGTCACTGTCCCGTCTACATGTTGTAAACGGTATTTTCAAAATTAATCGTACCATTCCGGCCCCGTTCTGTCCGGAATAAAACACGTTACGTATGCTGCGACCTTAAATTGCGTCGCGCCATCAGGAAAGTCCTTTAGTAGGATTGTGTATGCTTCTTTTTATCTCAATAAAGTTCATGGTTCCTTTGAGCATCTCCATATCTATAGGGGTGGACCTGAGTATGTCATGTTCCGGTAGTTTTTGGCAACTAACAAATTTCTCTTCTTCCCCAGGTACTCTTCTGGCTTACACCCTGGTCTCCACCTGCGTGCTGGTGCTGCGCTATCAGCCGCACTCCACCAACCTGATTGAACTGCTGCCTCAGAGTCTCCGAACCCCTGTAGACCCCGAGGGAACAGCTAGCGCCAACCGCGAGACTACATTTACGGTAAGTCTTTATAAATAGCAGATTAAAACAGGTTTAAACATGGAGAGCCACATCTAGTGTGGGAAAATGCAAGGAAGAAGAAGAAGTTGAAAGTCTATATAAAGGTGCCGTTACTGATCATGGCCTTTCCAGGTTCGGTTCCAAAACCCTTTCGGCTCAGGTGACCTGGAGCTTGGATCTGATGTGTTAAAAACTTCGTACAAAATAAAGATCTTTACGATATCAGAAACCCTAGACAAATTCAAACAACAAAGACATATATAGAGAGACACAAATATAAAAAATAGAGAAAAATTAGAATACAAGGAACTGATCAAATGTGATTTCGGTTGCAAATCCTATAGATTTTGGATTTTTCACATACGTGATTGCTGACATAATATCTGTCTAGAGCCTCAGAGACACTCTGTGCCCTAATAACTAGCGGCGTATTTGTTTTCCCATAGAATATACGTCCATCGTACATAATTACGTCAGGAGAGATGACGCTTTTCTAATTGCCAGAGCAACTAGAAAACAGAATTCTGTTTGACACCTCGCGGCGATGAATTACACACTAAAGCAGATCGCTTACAATGCCTTCGCTTCTGCCCGCGGTTTCACCCGGGTAATCGAGTGATCTAACTAAGACTACGTACTACGTTGATAAAAAATATCTTATGCCCAGCCAAGCATTTTTATCGGCGACAGATTATAATAAGCATGCCTGCAAATTATGCGTTTTATACAAATTTACAATTTCGTCGAATTTAATTCTAGAATGTATATTCGAAACCCTTCCTCGCTTATTGGTCTTTCTATTAGTGACGTCGACAGACGCAGAAAGCGACTGAGACGAAAGGGATTAGCTAATAGGTATGTATATCTATAAGTTACTTAAAAAGAGGAATGGGATAAGGTCTATCTACAAATACCAGGGCCGGGCCCAGGCATTGAGGCTCCGTCACTGGCCCGTGCACGGACGTGTGTGAACAAGTTCATATAAAATGTACAGACCGATATTTTTTTGAGCCCCTGACGGAACACGGTCCGTCCAGGTCCCGGGCACGGCACTGATGTGTGTGGATAGACCTTTACTCCTATATTCCTCCTCTCGACTCAATCAAATTGACCGTTGTTATTTATTGACACTAGATAGATGGACCCCGTTTGCCGCACTTTGACTCCCACTTAGACCGTTGTGCGTGCAGGCTTCTCTCAGTGAGAGGGAATGGGTCGTAATCCACCACGCGGCCCCAGTGCGGGTTGTGACATGTCTTCGAATTTTTGTTTCTAAGACATGCCGGTTTGCTCACGATGTTCCCTTCACCGTTATGAGAGCAGTGGTGATGACATAATAATGTACACAAAGTAAAGCGCCTGCCTGGGTTCGAATCCACGATCTACAACTTGTAAGTTGTGGGTATTAACACCACTGGACTACCACTGCTCACTTTATTGACACTAATCAAGAGTTATTTTGGCGATATAATGGCGATAGAATCGAATGGAATAAAAGATGATTCTTTCAAAAGGAATCACAAATATTATACATACATACATAATAATAAACCTGTAAAAAGTCGTTTTTGTACATCGAATATATTTATAAAAAAATAGCCAGGGTGCTAAAGGATGACCAACAGAACCCATTGCAAGCTTTTTTGTAATTTTTGTCTATTTGTCAGTTTATCTGTTTAGTTGTGTACGCATCACGTAAAATGAAGGCAACCAATGTAGATAACTTTTGTTCATAAAAATGTGCGTAACTTGAAGTGTTACTTAGTTTTTGATTCATGACAATCGGTTCACACTATCATAACTTAGAGTAATTTTAAATGTTCAAGAAGTAAAATATCACAACACACGCAATGCAGATACTGGGACAGTTGAACTTTATATTCGATACATGGCATCGTGCTTTTGCTGGCAGTAGTAAGGCAGTAGGTAAGTAGGGCAGGTAGGGTAGGCTGTTGACGGGGGCGAAGCCTCGGGCACATCTTTTTAAGTAATAAGGCCTAAATTTCTCAAGTCTACTATTATTATTATTCTTTGCTGTACACACATAAACAATAGAAGAGCTTATGTACAAAGGCATGCTTTACCCATAATTGGGTTCTCTTATAGCGTGTACCATTTTTGCTTCACCGTAAAAAACAGCATCAATGGAAATGTTACTTTAAAATCTCCTTTGACTACTCAAGCGAAGTGTCGGTACTGGCAGAAAAAATTGAGTCTTTTGCCGAAGCACTTAAAAATTCTGTTCCCAATTGAAAAGTTCATTGTTAAACGAAATCGCAAAAGCGCGCGAATGAAAAATTTCCAATTCGCTTTCTGTACAAGAAGTTTTTCCCAGCTGCAGGAAAGTTAGTTGGCATTTCTGCAGATATTGCGAAGTAATTAGGAGGACGAAGATAAATTGCAGCTAGGCGGGTAGTTTTGACGTTTATTGTACTCGAAGCTCGAAACAGTCAAGTAATTAATACTTTTTGATGAGAAAAACCAATGATTTAGGTTAACAATTGCAAACAATTAGTTCTACCAAAGGTTGATATGGTTTTCTGGGTTTTCTGGCATATTTAAACTGGTTCAGTTTCTAGTAAGTACTTATAGTTTACTCCCACATAATAAGTAATAATTAGGCTAATGATAGGTACGTGGAACCAATATATATTTTATTTTATAAATTAAATACCTACCAAAAAAAGAGTGAAATAATTATAACAATAAAATTTACTTATCACATTCTTCTACATCGAGTACGATGCTCTAATGCCTTAAAAATAAAAGATTACATACTAAAGTAATCGCTACCAAGTAGGTTACTTAGCCCGTCAAACATCAAGCGAAAGCATTATTTCCAAGCAAATTATGTCACAGACAGAATATACAGCGTAGGAAGTAAAAAAGCATGAAAATAAAACAGGCTGTTAACATTTAAAGCTAGCAGCGAAGAAAATAAAATTGTAGCTTGCCCGTTTTGACGAGAATGCTCGGTGCAACCAGTCGTAACGATGTAATTATATTAGTTTTTTATCATCCCAATGGAACATTAAACCGGGATAAAAAGTACCCTATGCGCTATTCTGGGTTATAATCTATCACTGTGCCAATTTCATGTTCAGCCGTTCTGCCGTGATTGAATAACAAACATACATCCACACACACATCGATCCAAAATTTCACATTTATAATATTAGTAAGATTAATTAAATTAACAAGGAACAGCGCGTATTGTTGATCGAGCAACAACAAGAAAATATCTTAGTGCGCCCAACGATATAGAGCTATTCTTCAGCACTATATCGTTGGGCGCACTAAGATATTGAAAAAGCTTTAAACACTTGTATATCTATGGTCCGGTTTCTAATGGCGATGTCACATCTCAAATCCGCTGACAATTTGTCACAAATTAGCCAGCCGTCAGTTGTCAGTGGGTTTCTTTAAACTTCTTTTTTTTGTATTTGTTCCTGACAGAACAGGCTAAGGTCTGAGACCATGCTGCCTAGTCTTCAGTGCATTTTAACATTCTTTAGTAAGCATTAGAATACGGATGTAACATATTCTAATGTTTTTTGGAGTATTTGGCAGCAAATTGTATCGAGCCAGCCTTCCTAGTAAGCTTTGCGGAGGTAGTCAATACTACAATAAAATTCTCCGCTCCACTATCCCGAGATCGTTTTTGTCAATGATTTCACATATTGTCCAGTTGCGTAGACAGTTGAGACACACAACTACACCACTTTTATATCACAATATCCACTAGGAATCAATAAGCAAATAATATTAACAGCCGCTGAAGTTCACTCGAAAAAATCCCGCCAAAAACTCCGTTTCTTTAAACTACATTATCGAAAAATGTCCTAATCACTTGCCACAATGAATGAATGCCTTAAATTTATTTCTTCTGGCTACCCTAGAAGAATGCATCCTGTTCATTCTCAAAAACAGCGTAAATATTACGTACAGTCCTACCAACTTATCTGTGAACTGTAAGAGGACGGCACCGACGATTCAGTGTTGCTAATTAATAGAAGGTGCCCAAAATTGAGTAAGTTTTCAAGAAGGAAATTTCACATTAGACATAATCGTTTAATAAGAATTACAGTTTTTACAAATAAAAAACAATGATACCTATGTAAAAATAATAAAATAAATAAAAAGAATTTCATAATTTACAGTTACGCTAGCAGTTTAGTCTCTCAGCAATAAACAATGGCTTTATCTAAAAAGTAATCCAATGAAGTGGATACGAGTATTCAGTAGATAAAATGTTCCGCGGGGGAATACAACTTTCATTTAATGCGAATTTAAGTAGGTACCTACCCTGCAAGAGGTACCTGGATGTCTAGCATTTAGTTATGACCGTACCTAACCACTAACACCAGATTTGACTAATTATAATTAGCCGTGGTACCTAGTGGTAGTGTAGTGTAATAAAATAAAAAAAACAAATTCGTTTACAATGATTTATTGAAAACCTCCTGGTTGTGAGGCCGTACTCCGCTTATTTCCATACATCATCATTATCACTATCGCTTTCGTTTTCAGTGTCACTTACCACTTCTATAATAAAAGGTTTATCTAAAAACAAATCATGTTTTAAGTATTCTCCTTCTAACCTGCGAACGTGTTTACAATGGTGCGCCAACTCATGAACTGTAATAGCGACAAAAGCTTTTCTAACTAGGCGGGGATTTTCAGCATTTTTGTGCTCAATATTTACATCAGAACTTTTCTTTTCATTGTGCTCCATATGAGTTCAATGGGATTGAGATCACAGTGATAAGGTGGTAAATATAAGCATTTGTGGCTATTGTCTTCTAAAATTGTTTCAATCTCATGTAAAGGTTCAGGCTTGTTTCTCTTAATTATTTATAACTGACTGATTTTACAGCATTGTTTCAAAGGAGTACTGAACATCACAGTTTTCAAAATTATAAAAACCAAATCCAACAAACCAAGAAAATAGTACCTACTGAATTAATCAAACAGGAAAAGATTAGAAGAAAAAAATGTGATATCGAAGCAATAGACTTATGACTTACTATTAGAACTTTACAAGAAACAAGACATGACCGTCCCTGCTCGCGTGAGCGCGGCACCTATTACATCTTGTTCGACTATTTTACCCATTTTCTCGGAAAATATCTCCCGGAACAGATAAAATCCTCACTCCGATGTTTGACGAAAGAATAGGCAGTTTCCCTTTATTGGCTGCCACCTCGAGATACAAAGGTTAATAAAGAAAGCTATCGGTGATTACAGAGGAAAAGGATTTTGAGTGAGTAGTTTTATCGGTTTTTTTCTTTTATGCACGATTAGGTGATTTAGAAAATCGCAATAGTTTGAACAGGACTAAAATATTGCGATTAAAATGTATGTATGTGATAAAATATGCAAAGATATTTTCTGCTACTATAACTCTATATTTTTTTCTTTATTTTTTTTTTACTAGGAATTTCTTGCTGTGTCGTGGGTGCGTTTACAAACACATTAACTCACATACACAAACACCCAGAGCCGGAACAACTATCTGTAGGTCATACAAATATTTGTTCCGTGCGGGAATCGAACCCGCGACAGGTAGCGCAGCAGTCAATCGCTCAAACACTGCACCAACCGTGCGCCCGATATTCATTTATTTATTTATTTATTCATTTACACATACAATTATTTTTACAGGTAGAACCCAAGGTAATAAAAGTAGTCGTACAATGCGACACCCAGAGACGCCTCTCGAAATCTGATCTGTTAGAGAACTATGTATATGAAACTAGCTTCGGCCAGCGGCTTCACCGGTGTGAAAGTCGAAAATTATCCTAAGTACATACACTCCTAGGATTAAAAGTAGTTTATTTCCTAATCTAGTACATGGTCTACAAGTGTGCCAAGTTTTATCTAGATCCTTTTAGCAGAGAAGACGTGAACAGTTAACTAACACGCAGATAGAGAGAGTTATTTACCCAATTAATAATATTAGTATCGAAGTAAGGATTCGGTCAAATTAATTCTCATTCTATCCATATAGATCGATTACAAAATAAAAAGCGAACGAAATATAAAAAAAAAAACGAAAAATTAATCAATTAAAAATGATACGCCGATACGTTTTCGGTTAGTGGCGTTCGCAACATATACGTTCTGTACATTCTTTTTAATACATTGCTCAATAAATATCATTTTAATAGGTTTATTTCTAATCTGCATATGCCCGATGTTTGGCAATCTCCTTAATAAGCATTTTTTCCTTTGCTCTTGATGTTTGTTTTGATATATCGAAAACAAGCAAGTGCCGTTCGTTGGTATTTACTACTCTGTACATTGGGCAAGAACCAATGAAAACCATGGAGTTTGTTTTTTCAAAATACACGAATTGTTACTCTTTATTATAGGTTCGGATGTGGAAAGTACTAAAGTGAGTTTTCAAGTTTATAGCAATACGAAGTTTCTAAATTGAACTTATTTAGATATTTTTGTCCGACGGTAAAGAAAAATATTGTGAAGAAACCTGAAGCGTAAGTTTTATATTAATTCGCTAGCGTAAACTTCAATGTAATTCAAATAAGCGCGCTCTGACCTTATTCCATCCAAATTATGTTAAGCTAACTTTAACGCGATCTAGAAAATATAAAAACTCACACTAGGCCTTCAGAATTACATAGTCAACCAGCAGGGTAAATGTCAATCCTTTTTGCCGGAACACTGGCATTCCTTTTTTTTCCGTACATATTTTTTATTTTTTCTACAAGTAACAAACAAACCAAACATTGTAAAAAAACGGTAATAACGCTTTATGTAGCCGATAACACTTTTATTTTCACTAAAATGGTCGCATTTCAGTCGTATATTTTTCAGACTCAGTGAAATCATGACAATCACATTTCAGATGCGCACTGTGATCGAAAGTGAGTTATTTTATTTCACAAGAAAATTGTTTCGGGATGATGTGTAAATATAAGGTGTTTTTGCTAGTGAGTGTACCAGTGTACCCTGTGATAATATGGCTGCCGTTGACAATCGTTTGCTTGAAGGTCGTCCGTTGTTTTCTCATACAAATCAAATTCAGCGTTTGTATTGACGCTTATTCAACGTTTGTATTGACGCTTTCAATAATCCTAGGTTCATTATAAGCGTAGCATTACGTCATTTCAAAGCAGGCTGATTGAATGTATGCCGTATGGGGCATATCGATGGAAGAATAATTGGGATGATACCTACATGTTATTAGGTAGGTAAATGCATTCATTGCGCTATTTACGTTGTCGAGATTTCGATGTTTCAATCATAATTATTAAGTAAATGGTAAAAAGTTTTCTTCAAAATGGTAGAAAGTGTGCACAAAATTGCATTCCTACATGATGCTAAACTGAAAATATTAAAAAGAACTCAAAAGGCTTAAACTTAGTTGAGATTAACGGTATTTAGTCTCGGGATACTAAAATACAGGAACATAAGTTTTGTCATACCTACGCAATGAGGACCTTGCCAACAGAAAAGGCGTGCTATATCTTCGACCTTTAGATAAACGAGGCTACAGGTTAAGTCGACCTAGATATCCTTGCCATATCCTTTACACTTTGTGTTTGTTAGAACAGGATAAATATAGTTTAGGTTTTTTTTCGCTCTTTGAAGGAATTCATTCTAAGCAAACCACATACGCTTCGTCGCCGGATGCGGGTAGTTTTTTTTGGTAGCACATTTTTGGGAGGAGCTGTCGGCTAAATAATAACAGCCGCACGGGTCGATCATCAACGTTAAGTAACGCTTGCCAAGGTCCTTGGATGGGTGACCATCTTAATATATATAGATTCGTCCGTGCCTCGGAAATCACGTTTAGCCGTTGATCCCGGCTGCCATTCGTAGATTTTTGACAGTCTTTACAAATAGTTGGAAGCCAGGAAATCAGACATAAGTATGATATTACCCAGTTACTGGGTTATGTAGGTCAGATAGTCGTGCCATTTAAAATACTAGAACTCAGCTGAATCCGGTTAGAATATACTTGGAAAAAAGGCTATGAAGAATGATTGCAGGCTATGTTTAATGGACTTATTTAAGTTTCAAGTGTGTTGTAAATAGGTACAATGATATCTAGCCAATCACTACGCTCGTTCGAATAAGATGGATCGTTTTATCTGCCAATCAATCGCCTGATGAAAATAAAATTTTCTTTTGAAAATTATTTGTGAGAATTTAGATTCTAAAGAAGTAAAGGATAAAATGAAGAATTTAAGGAAAAACAGCCTTATTCAATATTCCCTAAATGGAGAACGTTTTATTTTTCAATGGCAACCCTTAATATTTTATTATTGTGAATCTTTCACTTTAGACCTTCAGAGGTTCTAGACAAAGTATCATTCCATCAGCAAAATGCGCTGACTTAGAAACCTATAGACTTGCCATACCTACGAAATTATCGTGCATACCTACAAAAATCGGGCACTTAAGATGCCTGCCCATTTTTGTTTTTCTCGCACCGCACTGTTTTATACAACACGAGGGCATGATTTTCCTATTAATTTCCAAACTCAGATCACCAAAATACCTAGTTTCTAGACGTATTTCTCTTTTAAAACAATAAAAATATTTTGATCAAGCAACTGTTTGACAGCACAACTACACAGATAAACGTATATACAAGGCACACAACTACCACAAAACCGCAGAGTAATTTCGGCACTCAACTTGGCGACCGGTCACGCATAGACATGATTTTGACGTCACTCAAAAGTGTTGCCAAGTTTAGTCCTTGACAAACATTTAGATGTCTCTCTAAAAAAGAGACAAAACGCTGTTTGACATGCTTGTGTCGATATTATAGATATTTGTATAACTATTCTTCATATGTAGAATATGCCGTCTCCATAGTTTTCCTACCTCATTGGCAAAATGTAAGGGATTGATCACTTGACATTTCTATAGCGTTTGACATTGCCATACATTTGTTCTAATCTCTATGGCGACGCAGAATGTCACTGGTCTAGAGTCTCAGTCTGAGTTCTATCGCGTTTAAATTTGCCGCTAGGTGCGCTGGTGTAGTGTTAGGTCTTCAAAACGTCATGTTCAAATTTCACCGTTTTTTGGGCTTAAAGCTCGAGTTTATTAAAATTTTCTTTAAGTTGTGTTGTGTATATTAACATTTTCTTTATGAACTTTTGTGAATATTTTTTAAATATGGCAGATTAAAATAGTTACTGGTTTAACTAACCAATGTTTGATTTTTAAATGAATCCTCCTTTTATCGTATAACAAAAACTGCGGCATACTCGATGTTATATTTAATCGCACTACTACGGTATAAGAAATAATTTTAATTCAAACTGTGGTTCCATGCGCATATTAACAACGTTGAACAGCAATATTTAAGGACCTTACTCTCCAGTGGTGCCAACTAGTGAGCACAAAAACGATTGGCATAGTAGATACTTAAGGATCTTTCCTCTAAGTTTTCTTTTACCAAGCGCACAGCTGCTGTTGGTAAAAGAACGTTAAGTTGTACCTACAGCTGTTTTCAATCCTTTTAACAAACAGAAGCAACTGCAATGAATCTGAAACTTGTAGAGAACACTTCTGCGATCTCTTCAAAAACAGCACTTAAGTGATTTTAAAGAGAACAAATCTCTTTAAAATCACTTAAGTATATATGCTATTTAAGAAGTTGAACGTGACTTAAATGCAAAAAACGTGGTAACGCCAAAAACTTAAGTCAGAGTTGCTAACACGAGGTTGAATAACAAATAGGTATGTCACACACAAAGATAACACATGGTGGTGCAAGCGGGCCTAAGGTCCAGTTTCTGAATTGATTATTTCGAGGTAAGAACGTGTCAACCTGTGAAAAAAAAGAACGTGTTTTGACTGGTTTTCAGGCTAAAGTGCAGTTTGACAAATACTAAACTTCAAATGCTTATTTCAGAAATCGGGATTAAATCTTTTAAAAGAACCGATACACCTGTGGGAATTTAATATATGTGCGAATTAATCGTAATAATTATTTATTTTAGAGATGAATTATGTCTATCACAGGTAGATAGGGATTTCATATCTGAAAGATATACTTACCTGGGTACCAAAATTAGTTTTTACAATAAAATAGAACTTTAAATCGGAAGTCCGATTTATAAGAATGTTGCTCCAATAAATAAGAAAAAATAGCTTATTGCCATTCATTAGTAAACCGTTCATACTCGAGCTCCGCCATTTAGGAGCAGTCAATACCGATGCAGTAATTTATCTCTGAGGCCACTTAAGAGAATTGCTTTGCATTCCGTCCATCCACGCTATACGGCTGCACCCCTGGCCCATTTTCTAACCGACTTGTTCAAATGAAGGAAAGAACCATGAGGAAATACCAATTTCGTACGTAAATATCGTAATTTTTTGTATAGTATGGTACATAGGTATGATAGTGGGTATAGGCGGTGGCATACTCAGTTTTAGAAAAGCTTCGGCTTTATAGAGCGCTGTCTCGGTCAGCATTATCACTGTCACTAATTTCTTCTCTTTCTAAATCTTTCGGAATCTTGAAGGGTCCCCCGACTGTCGTGACAATTCGACTGCAATGTTTTACAAATATTCATTAACTGCGTTTAACTTCTATGAAAATGCGTTGTCATTATTTCTACGCCTGCACCCAAAAGTATCAAGTCAGTATATTTTATGGAACGAAGTTCTTTAACGCGGCTTGCATCAAGAACATGCGTTATGCTCTATGGTTATGCTAGACGTTCGGTTCCGTCCGGCGTAATTTGGATATCATCGTCAAGCGCTGGCTATCATGATTGTTTCCGTGATTGTGCATACGACTTAAAGAAGATATTTTGTTTAAGTCTGTTAATTGTTAATCAATCGCGCCTCAAATGCAGAACGGATTTAGATGAAATTTGGCTGTCGGGTAGGTTATGGCGTAAATTAGATAATTTCCGACTATCACTCGGGCGAAGTCACTGACAAATGCTTGTATATCGTAATCAACATGATGATTCACACTAACCATATGCTACGAGTATCACTAACTACATACACCGTGAGAACAAACTCTCGAACTAAACTAGTTACGCGTGCCCACCAATAATCCCTTAATTAAGACACTATACAACAACCGGATTATCCACCAAACGGCTGATTAATCACATTCTGACCTAAATTAAATTATGGGTTCAAACAACCGAGCTTGGGTACGAGCGGCGAAGTAGGTTAGGGCGGGGATGAGCAAAACCCAGCAAAATTTACGTAACTCAAAATGAGTCCACAGTCTCCCTTTCCATTCTGGTAATTGGTAAATGATGACTGGGACACTTTGGGAGACGCTGCATTGGAAGGCCTCCCACTAGGTGGATCGAGGACCTAGTAATGGTTGCAGGAATCTGCTGGATGCGAGACGCACAGGACCGGTCGAAGTGGCGACGCTTGGGGGATGCCTATGTTCAGCAGTAAACTTCTTTCGGCTGAGATGATGATGATCACACTTCCCATACATATATGCCATGGAGTATTTGTGTCAAGTGTGACAAATTACTTGAATAACTACGAAACTGTAATTTCTGTTACTCACTTTCAGTAGCGCAAATTGCGCTAACGTAGAATTTAACATTAGTACCTACTGAATGCTCGTATTCAGTACAAATGCTACATTAAAAGCCCAATTTACTATAAGTGAGTGCTACTTCTTCTTTTCGTGTAAGGATGTGGCCACCTCTGGTGAGTTAATAAAGCCGCCTCTGGGAACCCCACAGGCCCCTGACTTGTCTATTTCAGACTTACGTTAACTATAATATAAGTCCAGGTTTCCTCAAGATGTTTTCCTTCACCATTGCCAGTGATGTCCAAGATGAACTTACATTACAAGTACATAGGATTTTGAAAAAGTCATATTGGTACTTGCCCGGATTTGAACCCACGACTTCAAGCACTAGAGGCGAGGTCATGGCCACTGGGCCACCACGACATTCCAGCGAGTGCTACTAAAAGTTCGCAATAAACGATTATCACAGAATAGATCGAATCTTCTTTGCATCCGTTTTTCGCACTGGGCGTAAGATGAATTTGCCATTTCACCGTACGGTCTCAGTTTATTAGTATGAGTCTACTCATTATTAGCTTAGGAGACAGCTCCTAATTTCTCTTAGGCTGCTTGGCCACCTACAGGTGAAAACGTGACCGTATTGGTTTTCAGCAGCGTAAATAACGCTGTCATAAAACTTTATTACTGTCTAACTCCAACTCCCGTACCCGTTTTTATTCTAATAATTTATTAATTTCGCACTTCGTAATTTTATTTTCGAATAATTCGGCATTTTCCTCCCTTTGTTACCTGTAATCGGATTTCGTAAGCCCAGAGTTGTTATTTAATGATTACCCTCTGTGATGTAATGAAGAGGAAAATGTTTTTATTTTTCACGTTTGACGTTTATTTTTATTGGCGTTAAAATAGAAACAGAAATATTTATTTAATTTTGTATTTTAAGAAGTTAGTGACATGAACTGGAAAACTAAGTAAATTTTCGTGCTGTTCTTGGAAGTACATATTCACTTCAAAAATGATAAAGACACGTCGGGTCTGTTCTAAAATTTCTTACCATTCCTGTAATGTATGCATGATTCTGTGCAGCGGTTGTAATTAGAAATCGTGCTATCTCTAAAAGTGGCAACTGTATGTGTGTATGTATACTTCGTATTTTCTCTATGTATTCACTAAGTTGTTATTTCGAAACTATAAAATAATAATGACTAGGTTTTGATGCGGCTTTCACCGACATTCAAGGGCATCGCCAAGGGGGGCCAGGTAAGGGGCAGTTGCCCCCCCTCTAGAGATTAAAAAATAAGTAGCCATTAGGAAAGAAATCAAAGTCCTAAGTCAACATAAACCCAACCCAACAAACCTAGCCATTTGTTGATGTCCTAAAAGAGTACTAGACTAAGAAGCGTTGAAAATTTTGGTTGGTGTACCAAAGTCAATCAGCCTCAGGTGACTAAAAACTTGGTTAAGAAGTACTATGGGGGAAAATCACCTCAATGGTCTAGTAATCATGAATGGGCACAGACAACTTATTAATGAAAACTTATAAGTTTTACATAATTAAGTGGTCGAGAAGTTTACCCAGATGATTGAGCTCGTGGAACGTTACCCGTTGGACTTTATACCGTTCTTATAACAATCACCGTAAAGATAAAGATAAAGATAAAGATATTTATTTGCTCAAACATGTGTATACATGCACGAATAAATAATACGTGCATGCAGGATAACATTTAAAATAAAAGGTTCGGACATGTTTGCCACATTCTATGGCGTGCAAAATATTTTGAAATTAATATCATGAACAATTACAATAAAAATGAATTTAAACACAATAAGTACAGAATGTGAAAATTAAAAGAAACTGAAAATAATTAGTAATAATGTATGAAAATGTCATTCAGATGTCAATTAACAGTAATATATGTCAAAACTATGTAAAAATAACAAACAAATGTCAAGTAAAAAATGAATGTCAAATCTGATATTAAACAAATGTCAAATAAAAATGTATACTATATATCTATGTAAAAGATTAAAAAAATGTCAAATAGAAATAAAAAAATAATAAAATGTCAAAGTTACATTCATCAAATGTCAAAATATCAATAATAATCTATGTCAAAACAAAAGATTCTGCTAGAAATTCGCTAATAGTATAGTAGGCTTTTTTAATTAGAAAGGTTTTTAACTGTTTCTTCAACTGAACGTTGTTAAGCTCCCTCCAACTTTTGGGTAACTTATTATAAATACTAGGAGCCATGCAGAAAACACTTTTGCGCATAAGTGCCGTCCTACTCCTATGCAGACAGAGCTGACTTTTATCACGCCTGTTTCTCGGAAACTCATCCGCCATTAGTGGAAATAAGTCATTGTTATTTCTCACAAACATTACTATTTCGAGAATGTAAAGGGATGCCAATGTTAATATTTTGTACTGAATGAAAAAGGGTTTACAACTATCGGTGGATTTTAAGTTAAACATGGCTCTAAGGCATCTCTTTTGTGCTTTAAATGCAAATTCTTTATTAGTTGAGTTACCCCAGAAGATAACCCCATATCTGAGAACAGACTCAGTTAGCCCGTAGTAAGCGGTTAATAGCGCATCTATATTAACCGTTCGAGACAGATTGTACAAGGCGTACGCACTACTGCTTATTCTATTAGTCATTACCTCTATGTGTTGCTTCCAATTTAAATTGCGATCTATAGTTAGTCCTAGAAACTTAGTTGTATTAACTGTGTCAATTGTAATAGTATTATACGTTATGTCAAGATTGGGAATAGTCAGTGTGCGTTGGCTAAAATGCATTAACATAGTCTTATTTAAATTGATTTTCAAATTGTTATTTTCTAACCACCGTATAGCGTCTTTTAATGTATTGTTTATGTTTTCTTTATAATAATGTTTTTGATTGCATGGTATTGTAATTGTACTGTCATCCGCAAACAGTGTCATCGGATGTTTTATTGCCCTTGGAAAGTCATTGATGTAAAGTGTAAAAAGCGGTGGTCCTAGTATACTTCCTTGTGGAACGCCGTAGACCACATTACGTTCCTCCGATTGAAATTTTTCTTCTCTTTTAGTGTTTATATTTATTTTGCTTATTTCTGTTATTTGTTTCCTCTCACTTAGGTATGATTTTAAGAGCTCAAGGACATTACCCCTTACCCCATATGCATCAAGTTTTTTAAGTAAAATATTATGTTGCACGTAATCGAATGCTTGGGTCATGTCGCAGAATATAGCACACACTGGAGTATTTGTGTCCATATTAGTCATAACAGTGTGCAAAAAGTCATAAATTGCCAAGTTGATTGTCATATTTTTCCTAAATCCCTTTTGTTCGTCACATAGAATATCGTTAGCGTCTAAATATAAATTGAGTTCTTTATAAATATAGTTTTCAATAATTTTTGAAAATATTGGTATCAGTGATATTGGCCTGTAGTACTCCATTAACTCTCTATTTTCTTTTTTGAACAATGGCTTAATTACCGATTGTTTTAGGGCGTTAGGAAAAATACCTTCGCTTATACACAAATTTATAATATAACCTAACGGGCAACAAATTTCCTCGGCTACCGCTTTGAGTATTTTTGTACAAATACCATCGTAACCGACACTGTTGGTATTTTTAAGGGCTAAAGTTATTTTAAATACGTCGATTGGCAAACATGGAGCCATAAACATAGAATTTTTCCTGTTTAAAATATGTGTAGTGACTCTGTCTCCCGAATTGATAATGGCCTGAATTTTGTCAATAAAATAATTATTAAACAGATTCGAAATATATTTAGGATCCGAGACAATTTCATTATTATTAATTCTAAGTTTATTAATGGTATGTTTTGGAATATTTAACTTTGATTGATTAATAATTTGCCATGTTGTTTTGGATTTATTAGTTGATGTCTGTATTTTATGAATGTTTTGAGCTCGTTGCGTTAACTTAATAATCCTTTTAAATCGCTTCGTATAATTTTTAAATAGCCTTTCATTATTTTGAGTAGGTTTTTTTCGGAACTGCCAAAGCAATTGCCCTTTTTTTCTTGCTGCATATTTTTATGCCACGTGATACCCATTTTTGTTTTTTATGGACATTTACCGAAACGATATTTTCAGGAAAACATTGATTGTACAGTAATAAGAAGATATCCAAAAACGCGTTAAAAGCTAGATTCGGGTCCTTTGCTTCATATATTTCCGAAAAAGTCAGACTCCGCAGATAGGTTTTAAATTTATGAATGTTATCATTACTATAAACACGTCTTCTTCTACTCCACCGATTAATCGTACATACTGTGCTAATTGGGTATTTCAATAATTGAGCTGTGTGATCCGACAACGCTAACTCCAATACTAAAGCCTTACAGGACCTGTTTAAGTTATGCGCAAAATTATCAATGCATGTTTTGCTCTTAAGACGAGTTGGTTGGTAAAACACTAGTTTACAGTTAAAGCTTAACAACAAATTTTCAAATTCTATTGATTGATTCGTTCTTTTAAGCACATCTATATTAAAATCGCCCGCTAAAACAATATTTTTACAATCCTTTTTATTTAAACTACGTAATATCTGTTCTAATTTATTAATACTTTCATTAAAATTATTGGTATTTGGTACTCTATAAATACAAACACATACGATTTTGTGAGTAATCAGTTCAATGGCGCAGCATTCAAAGACACCACAAGTCGACATTTTAGCGATTTTTGGCAGTTCTTTCCATTGATGATCGGACCTCACTAGTATGCATGCCCCACCCCTTTTGCTTTCTTTACGACTGAAACAGGCCGCTAAGCAGTAATTGCTTAAGTTCAGGTGTTTTTCATAACTTTCCATCATAAAGTGCTCCGTAATGCATAAGACATCCACGTCTACTTTCTTATCAATTAATTCATTGAGGCAAACTGCAAGCGTATCGCATTTAGATAGCAAGCCAGCAATGTTTTGGTGCATGATGTAAATATATTTAGTCAAGGAAAAAATGTTCTTCTATTTTATCAATGTCATTCAAATTGTGATGTATGTCAACTTTTTTCATAATTTCAGTCACTAAGTCAAACAAATCCTTAAAAATAGTACGTAGTCCAAATTTATTTATTTTTCCAGAGTATTTACTAAACATGCTGCAGTCATATTCCAGATTTAGGTTACTGTCCAGGAGGAATGCGTGTTCATGTGTCATTATATCTAGATATAAAAGATTATTGAATGTCTCCACTCTGCAGTTGAATAAACTAGTGTCAAACGGATACTTATATGTTGGCATACAAATTATTATGTTAGTGTGTTGCACTGCTTGAAGTACCTCACGAATATGAAAAATAATGTCATAATAATTATTAGTCCTCTTGAAGTCTTCTTCCCCTAGTAATATAATACAGAAGTCGTTCATAGAATAATTTATCAACTTTGTCTTTAGACCGCTTAAAAGGTTTTTTGTAGTTCCCTGAGATTTTAAATAGTGACATATGCCGTAGTTGTTGTAGAAAGTACTTTCAGCTGTTGACAGTACGTCGTTTTTATTATCAGTACTAAGTAAACATATCTTACGTTTAGGAATATGCTCTGGATTCATTTTTTGCTGGTCACCGCATAAGACTGTACATGGATCTTCTCGATTTACCGTTTTTTTTTGCGATGTTGAACATTCCGTTTTCTCCAATGACTGTTCACTGCTTATAGGCAGTTGTATTGATGGTGTATTACATGATGATTTCGGAGTGATTGAGACAAATTTCTTTTTTAAAGATTTTGGCTTTGGTGTACGTATACTTTTTTCCGCCGTGCAGACTTTTTTGTAATTGTTTATGACTAGTTTACATTTTTCCAACTCCTGTCTTAAATTTGTATTTTCTAAATTTAAGTTTGCCACTTCTTGGTTCGCAATTAGTAATTCATCTTGTAGTTGACCAATTTTTTCGGATAGTTCTTTATGGTGTTGTAATTCGTTGATTGAGGTGTTCTGCAAACTTAACATTGTTGTGTCAAAGAGGGAGGATTGGTTCGATGATAAGTCACAAAGCGAACTTGAGCGTTGTGGTTTTCTGAACGTGATATTATCATCTGGCTCATTCTCCATCGTAGTAACGTTTCAGATCAAGTCAGAATAGAAATATTTACGAAATTATTAAAAATCCAAAAACTCTCGACCAATGCCAGGCGCGAACCCGCGACCTCTCGCTACCGTGATACACTTAGTAGCCACTCGACCAGTTGTAGTGTTGAAAAGAGATCTGAAATTAGGCACCGCTATCTTCGTGAAATATTTTTTAACTAAAATAAAGTCGTTAGATAATGACTCATGCTTTTTTTTTTGTCCTACTTTACTTTGTTTTGCACTAAATTGTATATGGTTAATTTACGTGTTGTCGTCGTGATATATGTAGTCACTACCAATACACTGTTTCACTTTTACTGCACTTTAAAACAATATCTTTGAGCTGTTTTTGTTCTTGTTGACACTCAATAGTTGACAGTTAGTTTATGTTTTTCACTAATTCCTCACAGTTTTTTAGAGATAACACTCACGCTTTGTTGTTGGACTGTTATATATCGTTTTACGTTATTATAAGAATGAATACAGTACTTTAACCGAAAAAAAAAAAAAAAAAAAAAAAAAAAACCGTAGGGGTAAAACTCGCACTACATTTTGAAACTTGAGGATAGCTTGTGACAGATTAACTTACATTAATAATCTATCGCTCAAGCAACGTCAGAGCGGCTGGGTACCTACATACATACAAGACATTATTGTTCAGTAACTTTTCCCGTGGCTTTGCTTCCGTGGCCTATTCTACAGGAAACGTGCATTTTTTACCGACTTCAAAAAAAAGGAGCTACCTAATTAATTCGTTAAGTATGTATGTAATATTGTTGGCATTTCACAATATTCACATTATATTTTACTCTAATTGGGCTTCTAAACATGTGTGCCAAATTTCATAAGTGTGTTTGTTTGTTTGTATATTTGTGAGTATGTATATTTGTCCACGCATTCCTCCGAAACTAGTAATTCGATCGTGATCATTCTTTTTTATTGGATTAAGTATCTCTCAAGTTAGCGAATAGTGTAATGGAACATACAACGCACCACCTTAGCGACAAACAGCACGAATGTGTAACTTGAGTTATCATGGGTATTTTGTCAATCCTTTTTAGTGATAGTTTACCAAACCTAAAAAGTGAGAAATAAAAATATTTTCACAAAAAAATTAACCGTCATCAAAAACAAAATACTGAAAAGTGCAAAATAACTTTCGTTTCGGAAGTCGGTGTCTCAAAACGATAAAAAAACAAGAGGAACCAAACACACAACATCCGAAACGAAAGTTATTTTACACTTTTTGGGTTTTGCTTATGAAGTCAGTTATTTTTTAGTAAAAAGGTTTATCATTATTATTTATGATTTTCAGTACACTATCGTTGAGTGCAACAGACTGTGGCACTCAACGATAGTGTAATGAAAATCTCACCGTTAAAACTTACAGAACCTTGATGATAGCGCGGCGCAATTTAAATTACGTCGCTATCGACGTAATTTAAATTGCGCCACGTAATTTAAATTTGTTTTCGTGTTTCCGACCGAAGTCGCCTATGCGACTTCGGTCGGAAACACGAAAACAAATTTTCAAAAATTCCAAAAGAAAACAATGTAGAACGATAATTCTAATTAGTCCGTCAGTGAGATTATCAAATAATATTAGACACGTATTTTTTTCTTTAATAAATCAATAAAAAATACAAAGTTAAAGCGCATCAAAGGTCAGGTGTGGGGGCTTGTGACGTCACTAAGGCAGTATAAAGTGTACTAGCGGCGTGACGTTATATTATATTTCAACTTAATATATCGTGGTCACTTTATGTTTACGTATCAAAAGAAAGATACGTGTGCAATATTTTTTATAATCTAATCTACCTGACGGACATAAAACAAATTTTCAGTAAACTCCATTCCTCCTCGCATTCCGTCCATGTAAACCTAATTGCCGTATGCTAACGTGATATATATATTTTTTTTTTTTCAAATAGCGTCGATCCTTCAAGAGGTCGCTTTGGTGTATGTAATTGGTCAAAACCTAGCATCAGCGTTGGAACGACAGCTCATTTTACCTAAGTTTTCATTGGACGGTTATAAAGAATCAGAATGCAGCTTCTTCTTCAGATTACCCCAAACAAATGATTTTATTTGTATATAATATTAGTTTGGATTATAATTATTGCTATAGGTATAACAATGAAATCAATGTTTAAACAGCCAGAGCCACGTTGGTCGTTGATAAGTCCAGCTAAAGGGAACAGACATATATATTGTGCCGCAATATCCGTCCATGGACAGTGCAGTGTTTGTAGGTCGGATAAAGCGGCGTTATTTGAACTCACGCTTTGTTTTGGATACTCAAAATGAAGACTCATTTTTAGTTTTACCGGCTGAAATAAAATGATGGATTTGCCATGGACAAAATGTCGTTTTACGTACTCCCTAAATAAATAGATCGGTTTTGTCAAAGGGTCGCGTGAGCCCGTGGTTTTAAATGGATTTTACAATGGTTTTTGTTTTTAGGGTTCCGTACACAAAGGGTAAAAACGAGACCCTATTACTAAGACTCCAATGTCCGTCTGTCTGTCTGTCACCAGGCTGTATCTAATGAACGGTGATAGCTAGACAGTTGCAATTTTCGCAGATGATGTATTTCTGTTGCCGCTATGACAACAAATACTAAAAACAGAATAAAATAAATAATTAAGTGGGGCTCCCATGTAACAAACTAGATCTTTTTGCGGTAATGGTACGGTGCGCGTGTCCGACTCACACATGGCCAGTTTTAGTTTACGGTGTACAGTACAACCGGTTACTAACATTTTAGTTCATCCGTTTCACTTCGGTCCTCGCTAAGTGACTCACCAGGCTCTAGGTCTTGGTGCTGAACAAGCCGCCTGGCATTTCGTTTTTGACCTCATAATAATTTATTAAACTGAAATATGAAAACAAGATTACTAATCAGTCCCTAAAATAAAACATGGTGGTTTGTTTAGTTTGTGATGCATTTCGAAATTTCATGTCTTCGAAATTTCGGACCATATTTGCATGTTTATTAATTTCGAAATTGGCACGCTGAAATTCGAAATTTCGAAACTGGATTTAATTTAAATGTAAATTATTTTTATACAATTATGAAAGGGGCATGCTCATGGATGTATGGAATCCCGTACCATGCTGCATCAAAATAAAACTTTGTTTTTATAGACTATACTGATTATATTTTAACTCCTACAAAAGTTTGTTTTTAAAACCAAACCCGGGTTACGGAGTTATTTTATAAATTCGAAAAAAAACTAAAAAAAAGGTCTATTTTGTTTGACGCTACCAACGACGTATTTTATATAGACACGTCATATGGTTATAGTTATTTATTACACAAAATAAACGATTACTGGCTATTAGATTCATCAAAAATCGATTCTATTGCATTCTAAATCTTTATGACTGGCTGTGGACGACCAATTAACCATAGATAAAATAATGATAATCTTTTAAATAAAGATTCTATTCTATTCTTTTTTTTAAATTATGTAGAACCGGCAAAGTATATTTTTTTCACAATGATCACTCAGTGATCACGACACTTTCAAAAATCAAGGTTTAATTCTTATTATTATCATTTGAAACGGAACGTCATATATAGGGAGTAAAACAACATTCATACGTTTGAACTCAAAAATAAATTCCCTATTCAAAAACCAAATCCCCGACGCGTAATGTCATAAAAAATATGAAACTAATTACTATATAATTTTGGTCTTGATGCGTGAGTCTTTTTCGTTCCACTTTACACATTGAAACCAAAAGAGGATCATCTGAAAATGAGTCTGAATACGAATCTAAAGCCAATTAGACCGTTGCATAGGGCGATTTAGTGACCATGCGTGCTAGTATTACAATAAAACAAAGGCTAACAGCCATGGTGTAAAATAAATAAAGAAGTGTGAAAGAAGCTCGGCCATTTAAAAAGACCGAGTTTTATTATAATGGTGGCCAGTGAGGGAAATACTATGACAAGGTCCAAGATTGTTTGCTGGGCATGTCCATTTTTGTTTTGCTATGGGGGGGAAACCTTCGCCTGAACTCGCGCCTGAATTTTCGGGCAAAAACCAGGTAGTGTGGTTTTTTTACCTCAATAAAACCAAACCAATGATCACCATCAGCACTTCTTAAAATACCACATCCCTGGGGAGACTTAAGGAGTCCCCCTTGAGCCTCGCTGTGCGCGGCAGCACGTGATCACTGTGCCATCTTGCCTGAAGTCACTCGATGGACGGACACACTCCCCACTCTAAGCGCTCGAAACCCGGGGTTCCACCTGCCTTAAATGATACAGGCGGGATTTCGGCGCGTCTATATCGAGGTGATTGCCTTCACAATGCCTTCTTCTCCGAGTGGGATTAGCCTTCTCACGATTCCACTCGGTGGCTATGTCACTCTAGTTTTCTGTCTCCGCCAGCATATTCCTCACTAATACTGGCAGAGACAGGTCCCGCCCGATCCTGGCAACTAAGAACCACCGCTCAAATGTCCAAGAAGGCACTCTTCGAGCGTGTGCTGTGTAGAAGCCAAGTTGCCTGTACAATGATGACAATTTAGCGTGGTCTCACTCAATCCTATTCAGGTACTCACCGAAGCAACCGTGCCCGATTAGTACCTGAATGTGCCTGTAGGAGATGCGCTCCGCTCTTTTCAGCCAGCCACGTGCTATTCAAATAACCATTTTCCGCTGCAGGCTGCTGATTTTAGTCCTGCAGCGTCGGACATCTGACAGTCTTTTTCTGCCTCCGCGATTGGGCAGCAGTCTATGCAAAGCACCCACTGGCCTAGCAACAAAGGTAATTGCCCGGATTTTAACCACTTAGCTCAAGTGCGAGAGGCCAGATCTTAGCCACTGGGCCACTACGACATAATTTAGCTATCGTTTAATAATTCTGCGATTTATGTCTACATACCACACGCATTATTCAAATCCGTCCGAACCCGTCAAGGTGCATCGTCTGTGTGCGCACGGACGCGATACAACGATGTTTGACGTTACGAAGCGTACGCTTCACTCAAAGTCTACGTGTTTTTATTACTCCACACGTAAGCCCACTTTCTTGTGTTTATTTAATAAGTTGTTGTTGTCAAGTGCTTTGCCCACGTGAAACTCAGAAATTAAGCCACGGAAACATACTACCAAATTCTTCTTCGTTTAGAGTCGATGGAAAACTTCTTAAATATTTTGGAACCAGTAGGCGGCCACGTCAATCACAGCGTCAGTGTCATTAAGTCCTCTAAAGTGCAGGGTATGGGTACTTGCGGCACATTTTCATTCAAATCCGGTAAGCTATTAAATGTGAAAAGCTAAGAAATAGACATACAGATGCATTAATATAGGTATAGATGAACGAAGTGAAAATAAAAGCGTTATGGCTAATTTCTGAATTTGGAATGAAGAATATTTCAAATCTTACTTTAATTAATGTTTCGCTCAACTTCAAATGCTTAATTCGAAAACCGTCCATTATATGTGAGTAGCTGTAGTTTATTTATAGCACCATAAAAATCATATTGCCATGAAGAAATATGTAATTCAATAAGTAATAATAAACCTACTTTAATATTTTAACAGTGTTGCAATATTCAATAGTTCAGAATAACCACTAATAATATTGTAGGTAAGTACGCCATAGAGAGTGCCTTTTGTTGAAGTGTCCCAAGTGTCCGTTTGATGACCTGAACCACCGACGCGGACAATAAAAAAGTACCTACAATTAAAATAATTCGCGAGACGAAAAATAGAAAAAGAAGTAGTTACTATAGTAGGTTCAAACATACATAGGTGCCCGCCCCGGCTTCACTCGTGTTAATATAGATTTTGTGATTTGCGATCTACTTCTTCATGATTCTGATTTCTTGGTAGTTCCAGAATCTTTACCGCACATGATTCCATCCCCGGATATACTTTTTTCATGTTTGTGATCTGGTAGTTTTTGAGTCTCCAATCATAAGTCCAAAAAAGGCCCGGTTTTGTCGTACTTCAGGATTCTGGTGTTCTGATCAGTTGTGAAAAATCTAACTGAGCTACCAGACGGACTCATTTATGACCATACAAACTTTCATCCTCTATTTCAACCCTCTACCGGATGAATTTCGAGAAATTCTTTATAATAAATTCTATCCAATTTCCATCCATTTCAAATTTATATCATTAGTGGTTTAGGCTGGGCTTTGATAAGTCAGTCAGGACATTGCCTTTTATATAAAAACTAGCTTCTGCCAGTGAAAAAAAAGATGATGAACAAAGATGTGTATCCTATGTGCTATTCCTGACTTTAATCTATATATTTGCCAAATTTCATCCAGATCCGTCCAGCCGTTTGAGCATGAAGAAGTAACAAACATACAAACACACTCACAAACTGTCGCCTTAATAATATTAGTGTACATTGATACAGATGTGTTAAATGTATCTTACGGATAGTTGTGATCCGCAATAAGTCAAGATACATTCTAAGCAGCGAAGGATTATGAAATGATTTCACGGGTTTAAAGGCTTAAAGAAGTATTAAATAACTTACAGCTGTGTTAAAAAGTTGTTATTGGGAAAATTTAATATTAGCAAGAAGTCAATACATACAGACAAAGTGTCATTTTGTCAACCATGGCTATGAGCCTATTAATATTATTCCTATGTTTTTTTTTTACATTGGAGAAACTATGTCGACATCAAACATAATTTAACATTACAGTAATTGACATTACCTTCACATTACGACATTATTATTTGTGATTGTTGTTGTTCTAGAATATTTTGACATTAATCATTTTGACATTCATCTTTTTGACATTATGACATTATATTATAATAATTATGCGAGAGATTCACATTTCATTAATTCAACATTTTTGGTTTTCTGTACCTGTTAAATTCTGAAGGGTGTTATTAATAATTGTGATGTTTGTAACTATATTATTAAATTCAAATGTAATATTTTGCATGCCGTAAGGCAAAATGTATTTGGACAATTAATTAATATTCCTACTTATATGTATACCTACATTATCTCTATGGTCGAAATGCCAAAATGGCAGTGATTGGTCTCGAGACCTTTGGATAGCGCCTGGCTATCCTACACATTTTTGACATTTTACCAATCACTATTACGACGATATCATTGATAAAATGACACTTTCTTCCATACAAACGTAGTCTGGCGATTACTCCACTGGTTGTCGCAATATGTTGAAAATAAAAAAAATATATCAATTTGTCTCACCATTATCTAGCCCTGTATGGAAACAAAATAGTACATTATGGTACAAGTGTGCAATGTTGTTGATAACCGCTGAGGCGCCATTGAGACCCGAGCCGTAGGTGAGGGTCTTAAGAGAGCCGAGGACGGTAATCATCAATACACACGTGTATCATACGACGTTTTTCAACACACTTGTGAAGAAAATAATACAAAAAAATCATTTTCAACAATAAAAACGAGCTGTGATTTTTTTTTCACAATGTCGGGCAAAATTAATCAGTTTGCCTATGCGCGCGCATTTAACAATGGCGATCGGCCATAGACAAAAGAATAAGGTTTTTTTTTTTTTGTCTTTTCGTGGATAGTGTTTTAGCCACGTACAAAATAGGGAATCTAAATTTTTCTGAATTACAGAGCAAATAAAATTTATATTTGAGTGAAAGTTTTATTTATTAAGCACGTACAAGTTGAAATTATCTAATTATATACGAAGTTGCATGAAATGAGCAACCAATAGGTACATTAATTTATTTGTACTATTGAGCACGATCTTTTTTGTATAGAAACTGATTTAAGAACAAAGCAACTCAACCAATATATTAAAAAAACAACGGTCACCATACAGGCACAGATTAGTAGTTCAACAATGCAAATAAATTTATTATTAACGGACACATTTAGTCGATTTTTCATGATATGCATATTCCCAAAGGTCTGTTTATAAAATTTCGCGCGCTCGTTTTAGTCCTATATCATCATCCATTTCGCTACAAATTTGCAAAAGTGTGTATTCGTACGCGAACTAGCTTCTTACTGTTCATCACAGCATCTATCTCTTTCGCACGTGTTGTCGGATGATATAGCATGCATTTACACCCCGCACACAAAATAGTTCGTGCCGTCGACTAGAGCAACCTTAATACTTCGGTTCTTCTTAAGGTTACACTAGTCAAAAATTCTTCCATACAAACGTAGTTTGGGGATTATTCCACTGTTTGACGATGTACGTTCAAAATAAAATGTGATATCAATTTGTCTCATCATTATCTAGGCCTGTATGGAAGCAAAAAAGTAAAAATAGAAAATATTTGAAAATTATAAGCGTCGAAAGTTCCACATTTCGACACTAATTTTAACGCATTTTTGGGCGCAAATAAATACCATAAGAAGACGGAAAATTGCAAAACGGCCTCCATACAGGCATAGATTAGTAGTTCAACCATGCAAATAACTTTATTTTGAACATATAGATTTAGTAGTTTTTTCATGATATCTAGACAGCCAAAGGTCTGTTTATAAAATTTCGCGCGCCCGATTTCGTCCTAAATCATTATCCATTTCGCTACAAATTTGCAAAAGTGTGTATTCGTACGCGAATTAGCTTCCTATTGCTCATCAAAGCATCTATATCTTCCACACGTGTTGCCGGTTGATATAAAATGCATTTTAACCCCGCGCACAAAATAGTTCGTGCCGTTGACTAGTGTACCCTTAAAGCAACTTTTTTTGGTGTACAATAAAGTAAATTTTATTCTATTCCTTAATATTTATTTTGTTTTTGGTCAAAATGGCTTATCTCCTGTCTTCTTTCCAGGCCCACACGTCCACACACATCATGCCTCCGAGCCAGCGCGTCATGGTCCGCCGAGTCACCAGAAGGTAACATGCCAACTGCGAATGTCTTGCGAATATGCCCTGCGAAAGGCCGGCCGCACCTTTGTGTGTCATCAAATACTTTGTCACTGTGTGTGTTTGCTAGCGGCTATGGCTAGGCTTGAGAATCCATAAAAAAAAATCTTCTAAAAAAATAACTATTTTAATATTGCAAGCCCAACCTTCATTAAATAAGTTTTCTAATTATATAAATGAGAATAGCCAATTTCATCAAAAGCTGTAAGTTTACGTTAACCATTATAAGTTCTGTCGTACTTTTGAACAAATTTTTTTTTTATGTTTCTCTGCCTACCCAATCGGGCAATACAGGAGTGATGTTATGTGTACTAAATACTGTTGAAACATACTTTGTAACAGATTTTCGTGAAATTGGGTTTTAGTGTAATAAAACAATGATATTTTTTTGTCACTTTTGCAATGTTTCCTAACAGTAACTTCACTTTAGATGATTCTCTTGCGCTTAACTTTGATGCGACTACAGCTGAGGTTTTTCAACACTTGCTAACTATAAATGTTTCCAGCTCCCCCGATTCGGATGACACCATGCCTGGCGATGAAAGTGAAGAATACCGCGATGACACCTTCCTGGTCAGCTCAACCAACGAGAACAATTACTACGGTAAGACTTTGTTCCATGTTCCATCTTGGTTTATGCTCTTGCTCATTAATGCCTGCAAAAAACCTGTGACTTTCCTTTGTTTTAATTGCCAAGCGATCGTTTTCTGTTTTTTTTTTCCCTCTTTTGGGACCATTAAAAATGTTTCAGGTTTTTGTAATACTATAATAATATTATCAATTAACAAAAAAGCTTTTTGAAACATGCTTTTTAGCTAACCGTGTATTATCATCCAAATATATCATTTAGGTATGCAAAATTTCAACTCGTCAAAAAAAAAAATCAAATCAAGCAAGTTAAACATAAAAGTTTCAAAATAGTTATAGTTCGTGATGACTTCAATTTATAAGTACGTACCAAATATTTATGTATTTATTAAAACTTCATGCAACAAACAGGTATATAGGCTGACTTAATGTCTGGGGCCTACATTTTGGTACTGCTTGTATACCGTTGATTACGCTAAAAAAATCGTGAGGCGATACCTCACAATTTTCTTTACAGCTATTGCCACGAATCGGTAGAGTAAAAAAGCTTTGGATCAAAAAAAAAACAATTTTTAAGAGTTCGGTTCGCCTTTGTGTAATTATTAGATTCATTATTCTTTCAAAACACAGAGATTTCTCAGTTTTTTTGGAGATATGCCCGCGGGATCCCTCTTTCGCTTTATTCGTGAAAGCCTTTCTGAGAGAATTTCTTTACAATATAATGTACCAGCTTCTCGTATTTACGATACATACAAATAAAGGCAAGGATTAGATACCTAAGTCGTTATCTGGAACAAGTAAAATTTAATAACCCCCGACACATTTTTATTTCATGCTATGTAATTTATATAGTAGAAGACACGCTTCGATCGACAATCTATTGAATACGTAATTATGACGCAATATCTGGCGAAAACACCCAGATTCAGACAGTAATACGTCCGCAACTTTAGAACTGATTTTGATTAAATATAGCTAAGAACACTCACGATAAAATCACCTTTCAAACATAAAAAAAAGAAATCAAGACAGATACACAAATACGAAAAAAGAGGGCTATTATAAGTTTGACGTGTGTATACCTGTGTAGGTATACACACGTCAAACTTATAATAGCCCTCTTTTTTCGTCTCGGGCTAAAAATAGGTTCTTGTTCATATAAACAAAAGGTAACCTACGAATTTTGTTGGGGGAAACATTTTTAGAAATAATTTAAATAACTCAAATTATAGTCTAGTTTCTGAATTAAACTTGAAGTATATATATGCTATATAGAATAGACCTGATCAATTAGCATGTGTGTAAACGAAAAGGGTATGATCATTTAAATTATGCTGTAAAAGATCACACAACTAAAGCAAACATGTTTTTAAGTAGGTAGCTTGAATATTTCAACCTTATAACAAAATAATAATTCACCCCATACTTATCTCACAATACTTTATCCTATCCTGTAAAAACATAAACTTCTCGTGCCTGCCCCGGTTTAATTTCCCTTGTGATATGAAAAAATATATGATAGAAAATGATCACAGATATTTGCCATTGGCATAAATCGCGTTTGAATATGTCAACATATTGATATTAAGTAGTTATCTACGAGTATACAGACTGTCGGTGTACTTTTTCTCATGAATCTCAAATATTATTTCGGAGGTCATTTTTCCTTTTACCCTTACGGAATAGTAGGCAAAGGAAAGTAAGGAAAATTCGATAATAATTGACTCTTGGCATTGCGTGATTATGTAATAATTGACTGCTATACCCTCCTCGATAGAGCAATTATTGTTAGTTGTTATAACTAGGTAAATGTCGACAGAAACGGTCATGTCAGTCATCTGTGTACTTTTAACAGTCGACACATTATTTAGATTAGAATCTTAAAGAAAACATTTATCTAAAAGTCCATAACAAGAAAAGCTTCCCAAAAACCAATTGGTGTTACCTATCAAGATATTTCGTTCATAGAATTGCTACTGACAGCCACTAAGCTAATGATAAAAGATTTAGACACAGTTTATGGTAACAAAATAATCGCAAAATTATTGTGACAAACTTTTAAACTCGCGTTAGCTGATGTGATTGCTTAAATGTATATACAACAGCCATTGTAACCACACGACTAACGTTTGATTTGTGGGAAAATCGTTAGTAATTCAGGGCTTTTAGAGATCGGATTTAAATCTTCTAAGCACCAAAAATAAAACTAAACTACTAAATCAAAATTCGAAGAAACCAACACGCGTAGGCTTTCTCCAAAGGCAATCTCCAAGTCCAGGTTTCTCTGCTGCAACCCGCAGTACTAAAGCAGCGCCATCTATGTGCAGTTGGTGGCCATTCCATGGGCAGCAGCAGCCGCTTCAGCCGCTTCGTCGACGCTGTGTCCCGTCAGCTGCATGCCATGAGCTACTTGTGCCCTGGACTGTTCCCCTGGGTGGACCTCGGACCGGCTACGGAAATGAGCGGTGAGTTTGGGCTTATAAATCAAGCAATAATTTTTACTTGTATACATGGTCAACAAAACTTTGTTTCCTAAGGAATTCAGAAGACAAAAGGGCATTCTATCAGCGGTTAAAATTGTCTAAAAACTCATAAAAGTATGGTATTGACACGTCCTGTGAGCTAAGATGAAAAAGTTACACTTTAACAGTAGTAATAATACCCAAAAATTAACGCTTATGGATACCCAAAAGGGCAAAATATTTGTAACTTTTTCGATAGTGCAGAAATTTGTAGAAGATAGTTACCAAAGGTTTGTTTTCTGGTTACAAGATTATTAGGACTTCCAACTTGTCTTATTACCAACAAAACAGAGTTTTGCTATTTGCTAATTAGTTTTGTAATGACCTCAAGGCTAGCAACCCTAGTAAAAGTGGTTGAAAAATAACTTTTCTATATATCTTCTGCAGAAATACTCAAGGTCACAATATATTTTCTATATATATAAAAGAGAAAGTATGTATGTATGTTCCTTATAGACTCCGAAACGGCTGGACCGATTGTAATAAAATTTTCAGAAAATCTTTAGATTGACCCATCAGGAGCTGATTATAAAAATACGAAAAGTAGGTAGTTACGACAGGTTAGGGCTTTGAAATGACAATTGTTCTTCGAAGTCGTCAATTTTGTATCGGGTTTCAACGAGACAACAAGCCACTAAAATTGTTCAGAGTTTAATTTTTTATAGGTCTGCAAGCGAGCAACTTTGATATTGTCGTTAGACAATGTCAAAGTTGCTCGCTTTAAAAACAACGATAGGATGTTTCCTTGTGATTGCAAATGTCTGAAAACTGCAGTATACATGCAGCTTTTGTTTCAACTTTTAAAACCATCGTTCTGTTAAAATAGAATTCAATCAAAAAAAAGACTAAAGTACTATAAGTGTTTTAACGTATGATCGAGAGTGCCAGTTTAAAACTTTTAATCGGGCTCATTTTGTTCTTCTATTTTAGTTCCGTGTAAGTTCTAACTTTGAACAATTTTCATGTCATAGCTTTTGCTTTCATATTTGCTGGATTCAGCTTAAAAGAGTTTAACAGTTTGTTTAACAAAATTAGGTATAGGTTTTTCTGCCAAATAGGGGTATGTCTTTATGACATAAAATCAGAAATATAGATAGTTAATGGTTAATAGCAATTTAGCAATAGACTCAAATCTGCTGACGATTGCAACATCACCAAATATAGGTAATTATAGATACTGTAGTATCACAAAAAAAAATGGTTTTCCTGTAGGAAAACCATTTTTTTTTGTTATAGGCTCGCGTTTGACCACTATCTCGCCTGATGTTAAGTGATGATGTGGTCGAAGGTGTAGCACGCTTGCCTAGAAGCAACCTATTCACTCTTGACTTGAATACCCCTAGGTTGTAGCTATCAGGAAACAGGGAATTCCACTCCTTAGCTGTACGCACAATTAAAGTATTTATCACCTTTTCGCCTTTAGTTTTTATCGCCTATCTCGGGGTTATAAGACATGCTACCAGTGCTTTTAAGTAGTTTTCAAAATCGTGCTTCAAGTGTTTCTATCCGTCTTTCAGGAATGTTCGTGATTAAGTCAGTGGGTATCATGTATCTCCTTATCATCGTGTTCGACCTGTTCGCGGCGTATGGAAGCCCTGGAACCTCGACCTTCACCAACGTTACCATGATGCTGCTGTTGTTTGCCGTATTCGCCATCTTGCTGATGATCTCAAGGAAGCCGCAGAACCGGTGAGAATGATTTTCATTTTAAGTGCTTTATGATAAGATCGTGACTTTGAGAGCTACCCAGTTATTTCAATTATACCTTCATAGGTAGGTATAATTGAAATAATTGGGTAACTCTCAAGTTCATACCATTATGACCAACTTCTACTAAATCACAACTCGACAGTAATTTACGGAACAGGTACTTTTTTTTCGCGATACCAGGATTTATTATTTCAATTACTTCTTCTTATGACAGTCACTGATGCTGAAAATAACTTGACCATCTCTAGAGCCCAAGTTTTTTCAGAAATAAACATCGTATTGAAAAGAATACTGTTTTTAATACGCTTTTATTAGCTTGGTATGTATGTATGTATCTATGTATTAATGTAACGGAATCTTTGAACGTGATTTTCACCCCTTTCAAAACGTGGCATTGATTTGAAACTTTGCACACTTATCAAGGACCGATGAAAATGCAATAATTTAGTCAAAGTCAAAGCCAAAGTCAAATATGTTTATTCAACTAGGCCAATAACGGCATTTTTGAACGATAATCAAAAATTAAAATTTACAAATAATGAAATTTGATTCTACCGGGTGCGTTTAAATAGTTTTGTTTGTGTTTGTTGTTTGTTTTGCCTTATCAAGATCTTCAGGATTAGCGACTTTTAAGTTCAATTTACCATTAAAGCGTGTTTTTTAGTTTTTAGAACAGATTTTCAGGCTAAAGTATAGTTTGAAAAATACTCAACTCGTTAAAATACTTAAATTCAATAAATACCTCAAATACTAAATTTAGAAATCGGTCTGTCAGGTCATCCGTTCTTGCTTATAGAAAAACACAATGAATAACTTTTTAACACAAAATTAAACCGACTCAAAACAAAAAACACAACACTTCATACAAAACAGTACAAAGTAAAAAATATCTTTCTTTCCGGAAGTCCGTGTTAGTCACATTTAATAAAATATATATTCTTGAAAACAGACGGCACTTGAAGTGCTGCGAAAACTTGATAGGCCTTTTCTTTCATAGTAATTTAAAACTCGGTAACCTAATTTTATTCGAGCTTCGTTAATACTAGGTTATTTCACATGGAAATTGATTACTAGTCACGAAGGGACTTGCATCGTAGCAACAAAATATGGAATATTATAAAACGAAGTCCTCCGCCGCGTCTGTTCGCTATAAACTCAAAAACTACTGAACGGATTTTCATGCGGTTTTCATCATTAGGAAGAGTGAGAAACGAGGAAAGTTTTTGTATGTCATTTGTCATGAATGTGTTTCATTATTAGCTCCTTGCTACTAAGTATTATGTGTAATGCAGCAAAGGGAGGCCAAGGGGCTCCTTGAGCTTGAGGACCCCGAGGCACTGCCTAACCTAGCCCTGCGGTAGCTAAGCTAATATTTAACAGAAATGATTGAAACAGTTCAATCATCACATCAATGTAATGACTGAATGTTTCAGTGTTGCCCTGATCTACACGACTCCTGGACTGCCCTTCGTGCCAACCATTGCAATCATTGTCAACATCTACCTTATTCTGAACCTCTCAATCCTGACCTTGGTCCGATTTACTATCTGGATGATACTTGGTAAGTTTCTTCTTTCGTTAATACATCATTACCATCATTAGCTGTCTACTGCTGGACGTAGTCCTCCCCCAAACGTCTCCACAGCTACCGGTCCAGTGTTTCTTGCATCAACTGGATTTTTGCTGCCCTCATCACGACATCAGTCCACCTTGTGAGACGTCTTTTACTACTAATTATTAAAAATATTTGTACCGTCTACCCTACCTGTATTGGGAATAATATAGAAGTTATCAGTCAGAGTTCTAGACTCAGAAACAAACATGACAAACATGTGTGTGTGTATAATTCTATCAACTCTTGGCCCGTTTGCCTGACTAGAGCTTTCTGGGGTTTTGGTCGAAGCTGTAATCTAATCTATGACTAAGCCTTTGACTCATCATTATCATCATTGTCGCCACAATGATATCGGTCCTGTACGTTACTCAATTTCTATAAATTCAGTGATCTACGGCCAATATATCCACAACTTCGCGAGTCAAATAATGATCTCTTTATTTTTGTCGGCCATTCCAATAGGTATTTATAAAGATGTTGAAAATACCCAAGAGGTCATCTTGAAAACTTAACAGACTTTCAAAAGTAAAAGCGATAACACTTTAAAGTTTCGTAAACGATAAGATGCTTTATTCCCATAAAAGGGTAACCCCGAAGAATCCTTTTCTCTCTGCAATCTTTTCATCAAGTTTCAATAAAGAATTGTAGATCTTTCAGCAGAATTGTTTTACTGTGATTTCGCCCTAAATGGACGCCATATTTCATAATTGTACTGCCTTCAATGTTTACCTTATAATTCTTCTAGCCATTAACCCAATTTATATGGGTTCGACGCAACATGTCTTCTTATTCCATAATTATAGTAATATCATCTTCTATTCAGTCCATCTATCGGTTCTTTGGTCTTCTCATATATATAAACCACATCCACATTCATTCTCAAAACTTTTCTCAAGACAAATGTTGCTCTTTCAACGAAAATTTATTTTTAACATTTATTTCACTGTCTATTTCAGGAATGTTCATGTACTTCAAATACGGCATCAAGAACTCGACATTGGAGACGAACCCACCGGGCCAGACCCCCGAAACCCCGCCACCTCCGAATCCACTTGATCGCACCACCATTCCACCACCATCGCCCAGCCAGAACAGACCCACCGGTGACCGCAACATCTTCGAAGGAGATGGCAACGAGGGACTGTACGGCAACATGGAGTAAGTATCTTTGTGAGAAACATGCAACAGTACTTTCCTTTTTGAAGATTGTAATGTAGGTAACATAGGAATGTTAGCGAATCATGGGTTAAATCTTTTTGAGTGTGTAAAGCTTTGTTCACGTGAATGTGCTGGTGAGAGAGAGACCAAGATCTCACCAAACAATGCTTGAAATAACTATATGAGTAAAGCCATACACGCTGCTTCACAAGTCTGTGAAGACTAGAACTTGTGAAAGGATACCGGAATGCTACGATAGTCACGAAACTCATCTAAAGCACCACATTTCTCTTCAAAAGTTTCATTTACTATTAAGTAGAATCAATAGAAATAACATTTAGAACCTAGTTTTAGATTTCTTACTCTATTGCACCCGTTCTACCAAATAACACAATTTTCCAGGTATAACAATGCTTTACTTACGTGGCATGAATCTAACTTGCAACCAGTATCAAGTGGTTTTTCAACCCCCTCGGAGAACAACAGGATGAACCCTGACAATCCACAGCCGTCGCATTCCGGTAACAGTCAATTCCGACAAGTAGAAACGCGGTAAGTACATCAATATGAATTCCATTACGATGAGTTAGAGCCAAAGAGATGGAGCTGCACAAGAATATAGTCATCTCCTTATCGCAAAGAAACTTAAAAAACTTGAAAACTATCAAGATTGTTCAAAAGTTGTCGAAAAATCTGTGGATCTGGAAAAACGTTCGGTATTGACAATCGTTATAGATTATCGGTATTCTAGAAGGCCTATTCAGCCTATCCATGAAACTTAAAGAACACTCTTCACTATGATAAGTGATCGCGGGGCGGATTGCGCCACAGGTAATCCAAGGTCCACAGACGTTTCCGACGACAAGTAGATTCATCCGTTGATACCTGCAATGAATACTAGTAGAGTGCGCGCAAGATAAGTCTGCGCGCGACGGGTGGCGTGCTTTATGTTGCCAGCATAACTGATCTTTTTCCTTCATTTTATCAATAGTAATGTTTCATTACTCGAAACTCAAAATAATTTAAGTTTAGCAAAATTAATTACTAGCTCTTTCTACTTGCATAGAATATGATGAAAAAGCTTCATGAAATTATTGTAAATCTTTTATTGAATACTTAGTAGTACCTACTGTTAAGGTCTAACAATGGTACTGCAGTTGCTAATACCATCCATTTCAATTTTAATTCCTTTTTAATTTCTTGTTCAACAATTTTTGAAAAAGCTGGTGCCACATAACCCTCTTGAGTTATTTGGGTGACGGTGCGTTCAGTAACGCCTAAAACAAAATAACAATGATGTATCCATATTACCTACATGATGCCGGTCCTGTCCCGCTGGTATATTTATGTACCAACTAAAAACCAATACTGTCAGACACCGGTTGTACGAAAATTTAGGGAAATTTTAGTATAATGGTATCCCTAAAAGTAACCTGTCAAGTAAGCAATGCGGGCTATATCTTTGTAAAACGGTACCATAGGCCCGTTATTGTCTTGTACACTTCAAGAAAACATCCCTGCCAGCACTTTAATTACTTTTGGCATAATGATGGCGATTATTTACTTCGGAAACGAATAAAAACACGGCATACAACACACTCTCTTGTCACCTGACAAAAATGACAAACGATTAGTGCCGATTATGGCCGCGCGCAGACTTATCTTGCGCGCACTCTAGATAACGTATTGGGTTTTTAACATACGTATTTACCCAATACATTCATAAATGTATAAATGATGACAAGCTCCCTTTATTCTATTCTACAGGGTATAACGGATAGGTGTGATCATTATTTTAAAAACTGCTTCTGCCCAATTACAACTTTTTTCGAGGCAGTCACATGCAATTGAGGTGATGACGGGGTACCAAAAAGCAATTTATTATTTTTTGTTTAGTCCGTCGGTTAAATTATCAAAAAATATTGGACACGTTTTCATCAGAGTTCCGTACTCAACAAAGAACCCTTATAGTTTCGCCATGTCTGTCTGTCCGCCCGGACGGATGGACCCGTCCGCAGCTTAGTTCAGAGACTCTTAGTACTCGAAAGCTATTATTTGGCATGGTTATACATAATAATCCCGCCGACAAGGTGGTAAAATAAAACCATGAAAAAATTGTAGATTGTTCATCTATGGAGCAAACAACTATTTTAAAGGCGAGAGTGATTTTTTAAATACAGCGTGGAGTGAAGGGTTTTAAAGTAGAATCCTGAGTGCAGCGAGGGATTCAAAGTATGTCACTCGAACTTAAAATAGTGTTGTTTCCGAGGTGGACACTCTACTTTTTATAAATAATTAGAGGTTAATGCTTGTATTTGAACAATTATGGAACTGCAACGTAAATATTTTATTAGTGCCATCCGTTACAGTTGTAGATTTAATTTTTAATT
Source organism: Orthosia incerta (assembly GCA_948252205.1). Classification (NCBI taxonomy): domain Eukaryota; kingdom Metazoa; phylum Arthropoda; class Insecta; order Lepidoptera; family Noctuidae; genus Orthosia; species Orthosia incerta. The sequence continues at coordinate 40,743,929 of OX411741.1, forward strand.
TGGCTCGCGCGCGGTTTTCCAACCAGTCACTTGTTCAATACAATGTTTCCGTGCGGTCCGAAATAGAATGACATTCGCTCTTTAGCCATTCACCTCATACATTCACCGTAATGGATTTTAGTGATGTAAACCTATTTTGGATCGCATGGTTTGTGATTCATCTCTTTGCTGATTGGAACAATTTTATTACTAACAATATGCACATTCCAAATTCAAATCACTTTTAGTCCCGAGGGATTAATGAGCTATATAAGTCCATGTTTACGAAGAATAAACTAGCTCTTTTTAAATAGATGAGATTTAAAAAAATTGGGCTACCTCCTGTACACGTAAAAAAAGTCAAAGTCAAAGCACTTTATTTCAAGTAGGCCAGTTACAGGCACTTTTGAATTGTCAAAAGACAAAATAAAATATTACAAAATTATGGTGCTACAGTCCCAGTCACAAGACATAATAACTGTGAAAGTACCGTAGATGCCCATTCCAAGGCGTAGATCTCTATGGAGAAGAACGGGCAAGAAACTCCATGGACAGTATTTTTCAATTAGGTAATTATTACAAATCATTTGTTACATCATTCATGTTGAGATTACACGTTATGTGAGAACGATGTAGAAAGTTAAAAGTGTCCATAGTAAATATAAAAAGACAATTCAGAAATAAAATTAGAATCAATTAAAATAAACCATGGCAGCTAAGAGATGACCAGTCCCAACCGACAGCGCCCGTTCACGAACATGACACATGTATCAGCACCATTCAGCTCAACCATTTTGAAGGGAGCTAAATGATCCGACACACGCGCCACCATCGGCGAGACATTTGAGTGGGCATGACATACTCTCAACCACCGGAGTCATTCAAGTCAATAGAAGACGTAGGTATCTAGACAATGATAGCTCTGAAGTACATGGTACTCACACAATGCTGGCTATGCTGCTATATAATACTAGAAAGATTAACTTTATATAATGCAAAGATAGTAGCAATCTTCATCAGCGCCGACAATAACAGTAAACGATACCTACGACAGTCTTACCAAAAAATAAAATTAAAAAAATACACATAAAAACGAAATTAAAAAATAATAATATTTAACCTGACAGCAAGCTAATTTTGGTAAAAGAACACGAACATTGTCTTGAGTTCAACACAGCGACCAACTATGCTTATCATCTAAATAATCATTAATAGAATAGTATGCCTTAGAACAGAGATTAGCTTTTACTTTTGCTTTAAATGCGTTAAATGGCAAATCTAGAAAAGAAGACGGTAACTTGTTGTAAAAAGTTATAAAATAAAAAAAAGTTATAAAAATTTTGCTTGTCTATCCCATGGGCTTACGGGTCTGTGAAAACCGTAAAATTAAGCTTTAAATGGCTAATTCTTGTTAGAGTCAAGTGTCCCCTGCCAGCCTGTGAGACCCCTGCCAGCTAAATGGTTGCTTTTGGAAAAGTGAAAAAATCACGGCAGTAGTATATATAACAAAATTATAAGGAAAGCTATCACAGCTAAGTAGCCTTTAGAATTTTATGAGTAATACTTGACCAACTTAATCGACAAATAAATCAATTAAATAAATAAATAAACTTATAAAAGGAACTTGGAAAAAATAAAATATTGGATGTATGGGAACAAAAGGTTTCCGAACGGCAAAATTATTTTTTTCCCTTCGTTAGAGCGTTGTTACCTTTTTTATTTTGGTAAATGTAGTTGTTTATACGGAACCCTCTGTGCGCGAGTCAGACTCGCACTTAGCCGGTTTCGCTTTATCAAATCAATAACAAATCACCAAAATAATTGGGAGTGGGGGCTTGTGACGTAACTTCTAGGTAAAAAGTGTACCAAGGCGAAACGCGCGTCACGCGAAATTTTAACGTAATCATTTTTGTTAATCTGACAAAAGAAAAAATACTTGCGCCTTATTTTTTGGAAATCTAACTGACGGACTAAACAGAATTTTTTAGTCACCATCCCTATTTTTCCACAAAAGTTGTCGTCAAAATTTGCATGAAAAACACAATTTGTTAAATTGATTTGACTTAGTATGACTTCAAAGAGATTTTTTTTAATTGACATGGGCAGAAGCAGATCTTTCCGTTACATCCTGTATAATTCTTTTCATTATTTTAGTTTTGTCAGAAATTAATGGTTATTTGTAGGTACTTTAAACTAGAATTCTAGAAATATGCCCTTGATGGGTTCTAATGGTCATCTGGGAAGATTCAACATACTTATATACTATCAATCAATCAATCAATAAGCCCTCTATCCTGAACTTCCGTCTGTTTTGAAGTGTTTGTTTTCCTCATTTAGAGGATATCTCTAAGTTCAGTGTGCCTTCTGGCAAAGGCCTCCTCTAACATTTTCCATTGTGTTCTATCTCTGGCAACCCTTCTCCAGTAAGGGCCCGCTGTAAGTTTCAACTCATCATCCCATCTCTTGAGTTGTCTTCCCCGCTTCCTTTGTCCATCCCTGGGATACCATTCTGTCACAATTTTACTCCACTTTTCTTGAGTACTCCTTAACATGTGGCCTGTCCATCTCCATTTCAGTTGGTCTATCTTCGTAAGTACATCCATAACTCTTGTCTTGGCTCTTATATAGGTGTTTCGTTTCCTGTCTTGTTTCTTGATGCCTATCATGCTTCTCTCCATCGCTCTTTGACAGCATTGCAGCTTATCTCGGTGGTGTTTTGAAAGAGACCATGTTTCACAGCCATATGTGATACAAGGTAGAATGCAAGTGTTGTAGACTTTTCGTTTTGTACCGATGCTAAGGTCGTTGGCCTTCATGATTTCTTTAAGTGACCAGTATTTTTTCCAACCGTTTGCTATTCGCCTTTTAATTTCCTTGTCCGTCTGATCCTTGAACGAGATGATCTGTCCCAGGTACATGTACTCTTCCACGTATTCGAGGGGTTCGTTATTTATTGTTATAACTCGGTTATCGGAGTTTGTCAGGAGCTTGGTCTTGGAGATATTCATAGATAGCCCTATTTTCTCGCTTTCCCTGTTTAAGTCTTGGATCATTTTCTCTAATTTTTCAGGGTTTTCTTCAGCGACGACAATATCGTCTGCGAATCTTAGGTGGTTGAGTCTTCGTCCATCTATGCTTAAACCAAGTTGGTCCCATTCCATCTTTCTGAATATATTCTCCAATACTGCAGAGAAAAGCTTGGGGGACAGTGGATCTCCTTGCCTAACACCTCTATTTATATTGAAGGTCTCCCCTAAACTTTCTAGTTGTATTCTTGCTTTAGTGTTGGAGTAAATTGTTTTGATGATTTTTATGTATTGTTTGGGTATTCCTTGGTTTTCTAGACTATCCCATATACCTTTATGGCTAATGCTGTCAAAGGCCTTGGTGTAGTCGATGAAGGCCATATACAGGTGCTTGTTATACTCGTTGTATTTTTCTATAAGTTGTTTAATAGTATGTATATGGTCCACTGTGGCAAAATTTTTTCTAAAGCCCGCCTGTTCTATTGGTTGGTTTTCGTCTAGTTTAGTACTTAGGCGGTCTAGGATGATTTTGGAGAAAACCTTATAGACGTTGGACATCAAGCTTATTGGTCTATAGTTTCCTATATCTTCTTTTGGTCCTTTTTTGTATATTAGGATTATATGAGATGTTTCCCACTGTTCGGGTATGAGTCCTGAAGTTATAACATTGTTAAAGATTTTAGTCAGAATAGGAGCCAGTTCTTCTAGTGTTCCTTTTAGCAACTCGTTTGTAATTTTGTCAGGGCCTGGTGCTTTAACCTTTAACTTATATACTATACTTAGTAATAAAGAATAATTTGATTCACGTTTAAAATAAATTTATCTACACTCACAACGTAATGTTCCAATTATGAATTCAAAAAATATTGCATAAACACGTACTTTATATTCGTGGATAATAAAATTAAAAAAAAAACCATTATAGTTCAACATTTTCCTTCGATTTTCAAACAACTGCATCATAAAATAACTTTTTTTCTATTATGATACAGGACAAATCCAAGAAGTTAATCACTAAGGAGATTCCATCAATTATTTAAATTTTACCTAATAAAAAAAAATTGATTCCAATTTTAACTTGTCTGTAACAATGCCCGCTTTAGGCTTATTACGCACTGCCATTTTTATTTGCGCGAACTTTTGTCTCTTTCCACCTGTTCATAGAGCTCAAAATATTCGCGCTGCGATGCGGTGGAGTCTGTTGCAAAACACGGATTTCATGCGCTATTGTTACAAGATAGGGCAACGCCATCTAGTGACGAGTAGAAGAACTAAGTAGTTACTAGTGGCGCCATCTAGTATCGAATAGCGGAACTAATCGTCTCGTGTCGAATAGAATTTTCCAGAATGTTCGAACCGAACATTCTGGAAGTTTCTAGTCGCTTCGGGAACAGTGAGTTCGAAAGTCGATTGTTCTGGAAGTTTCTCGAATTATCTAGAACAGTATGGAACGTTCTAGAAACATCTTCGGTGCTATATAAAGAGCGGTCGGGTTCGTCGTGAGGCAGTTTCGATTCGGAAGCAACACAGAGCGATCAGAAAAGGAAAATAGTGCGAAGTAATAGAATTGTTTAAGAAGTGATTTTGTAATAAAGTCTGATTAATTAAAGTCTGCTGTTTACATAATTTATCCCTGAGCCCCAGCTCGTAACAAATAGGTGTCAGAAGTGCGGGATAAATTATGCCGGTTCTACCAAAGGAAGAAACGGAGGGGATGCGCACCAGAAGTCAGCGCCAGCAAGACGTAGACCGGACGCGCTTTGGAGACGCTCCCTCACCATCATCAAGTGGACAACGAGACTCCGCGACTGCAGCAGCTCCCGCTCAATCGCCGGTGACCCCTGACCTCGCCGCCCTTATGGCTTTTATGCAGGAGCAGGCCCGCCGCTTGGAAGAGCAGCTGCAACGTGACAAGGAGGAGCAGGCTCGCCGTCAAGAGGAGCAGGCTCGCCGCATAGAAGAGCAGCTGCAGCGCGACAAGGAGGAGCAGGCTCGCCGTCAGGAGGAGCAGGCTCGCCGTCAGGAGGAGCAGGCTCGCCGTCAGGAGGAGCAGGCGCGGCGCTTGGAGGAGCAGCTGCAGCGCGACAAGGAGGAGCAGGCTCGCCGTCAAGAGGAGCAGTTCTTGGTAATAAAGGACCTCCGCGGAGCCATCGGGAAGGAGATGAAAGAAGTAAAGGACCAGGTCCAGCAACATGAGACCCGCATTGTCGAGATGGAAAAGACAATACGTGGGTTCAAGTCTGGAGGCGGGACCGTGGCAGCTGCGGTAGTGGCACCATCGCCTGTTGGTTTTAAAGTGCCACCATTCGATGGCTCTTCGTCATGGTCCGCCTACAAGATTCAGTTTGAGGCCGTGATGAAATCGAATGGGTGGACCAACGAACAGGCATTGACTGCTCTAACTTTGGGCCTCCGCGACCAGGCCTTGTCTGTATTAGAAGCGCTTGGACACGACGTCACCTTTGAGAAGCTTCTAGAAGCATTAGAAGCTAGATACGGTGACGCACACCTGGAACATGTGTTTCGGGCCCAGCTGAAAGACCGATCGCAACGGGTTGGTGAAACTCTTCAGCAGTAGGCTCTTGATGTGGAAAAGCTGGTCCGAAAGGCTTACCAGTCATCACCGGTGCTGATCGACGGGAACCTCGTACAGGCGTTCACAGACGGGATCCGCGACCTTGAGGTTAGGGCTGCCGTAAGGCTAGGGCATTTCAAGAACCTTAAGGACGCCCTAGCTCACGCTTTGGAGGTAGAGGCAGTACGGCGGGACGAACGAAGTCACCGAATCAGGGAGGTTGCGACTTCACCCCGATGCTATGGCTGCGGAGAGAGAGGCCACATCCGATTGAGCTGCCCGAAGCGAAGGCAACCCCACGGTAATAAGCAGCCGCCAGTTAAAGGTTCACCAGACGTCCCTGCTGGGCAACAGCAGCAGGGAAACGAATAGACGCCAGGACTAAGGGGCGGGTGCTGGCTGGTGATGGAAGAGCCCCAAGGATCTCGATCTCACAATCCTGTGACGGGAACAGCCTGATCATCGAGGGCGAAATTAACAGAACACCTTGCAAGCTGACATTGGATACTGGAGCTTCTCGGACAGTTGTCAGTTTCCAATTAGCAAGACGGTTTCTTGGGAACTTCTTCGGGAGCCATGAAGGTATACATCTGAGAACAGCCACCGGTCAGCACATATCCGTCCGAGGTGAGAAGGAGGTTGACGTGAAGTTAGGGAACAAAGTTTATCGCCACAATGTTATCGTGGCCGACATAGTGGACGACTGCATTCTGGGTTTGGACTTCATGCGGAAACATCAGTGTGAGATTGACGTTCATCAAGGAGTGTTGAAGTGTGGCTCAGAGGAAGTTTTCATGGAAGGTGCATCATCTGGAAAGGTGTACTGCGTCAAGGAAGTTATTCTTCGTCCAAGGTCAGAAACAATCGTACCAGTTTGTCTACCAGGCAATTCTGGTCGGGAAAACCGATGTGTACTTATAGAAGGATTAGATAACGATGCTTCATTGAAGATTGCACGCACCTTGGTAAGGGGAACTAGAGTTTCATCCGTACGTGCACTCAACACAAGTGATCAGGACCTAGTGCTCAAGAAAGGCACAATGTTAGGCACTTGTGAAGGAGTGGTTTGGATGCGTAGATGCCACGAAAACCCTACCAACGCCAAACTTCAAAGTGCAAGATACGACGTGACTTCGCTTTTGAAGGACTCCCAGAATAACTTATCGGAAGAAGAAAAGAACAAGGCTAAGAAGATGTTGAACAAGTTCGCCGACATTTTCTCGACAAATGATGCCGACATAGGGAAGACTGCGTTAGTTCAACACAGAATAAATACAGGAAATGAGGTACCAATCCGCCAGCGACCAAGACGTGTGCCAGTGGCACGGGAACGTGAAGTTGACGCCATGATCAAGGGTATGGTGAAAGATGGCGTGATTGAACCTTCATCCAGTCCATGGTGTTCACCGGTAGTGTTGGTGAAGAAGAAGGACGGCAGCATGCGCTTCTGTGTTGACTATCGCCGACTAAACGACATCACTAAAAAGGACAGTTATCCGTTGCCAAGGATCGACGACACGCTGGATACGCTAACGGGAATGAAGTGGTTTTCTACCTTAGATCTGAAGAGTGGCTACTGGCAGGTCGAGATAGACCCTCGAGATAAAGAAAAGACAGCATTCTCTACAGGAAAAGGATTGTGGCAATTCAACGTCATGCCATTTGGTTTGTGTAATGCTCCTGCCACTTTTGAGAGATTGATGGAGCGGGTGCTTACTGGACTGATTGGAGATGCCTGCCTTGTCTACTTGGATGACATTATCATCGTGGGTAGGAACTTTGAAGATCACCTCCGCAATCTGGAGCAAGTGCTGTCGAAGATACGAGGAGCCAATCTAAAACTAAGCCCAAAGAAGTGCGCGTTGTTCAGGCGGCAAGTGAACTTTTTAGGACACGTGGTTTCCGAAAAAGGTATTCAAACGGACCCGGATAAGCTCGTTGCCGTCAAGGATTGGCCAGTTCCAGAGAACAAAACGCAAGTCAGGGCATTTCTCGGTTTGTGCTCCTACTATCGACGGTTTGTGAAGAGCTTTGCTGACATCGCCCGACCTCTTCATAAACTAACTGAAGACAAGATACAGTTCTGCTGGAATGAGAGCTGTGACGTCGCATTTCAGAAGCTGAAAGAACATCTGTGCAATGCTCCCATCCTAGGCTACCCTGACCATGAAAATGAATTCATAGTTGACACAGATGCCAGCAATACTGGAATCGGCGGGGTGTTGTCACAACGAAAAGGAGATCAGGAGGTTGTAATTGCGTACTTCAGCAAAGCCTTATCCAAACCTGAAAGGAACTACTGTGTCACTCGAAGGGAGCTTCTAGCTGTAGTAAAAACATTGCAGCATTTCAATAAATATTTGTTGGGGCGGAAATTTCTCCTGCGAACGGACCACGCTGCGCTGAAATGGCTACTGCAATTTAAGAACCCAGAAGGACAGGTAGCAAGATGGATTGAATTACTGCAAGAGTTTGATTTCGTAATTCAACATCGTAGCGGAACGTCGCACGGTAATGCTGATGCTCTCTCGCGAAGACCATGTCCAGACCAATGTAAACATTGTGCGAGACAAGAAGCTAAGCAGGTAACACTAGTGCGGGTTTTGAGGACGGATCTTAGCGAAGAGTGGAAGGAAACCTTGCAGAGTGCTCAACAGGAAGACAGAGACATAAAACCGATCCTTGAATGGAAGAAATCAGGTGCTCCTAGGCCTCACTGGAGTGATGTCGCAGCAACCAGTTCCATTACCAAGAGTTATTGGGCACAGTGGGAAAGCTTGGTTATCCAGGATGGAGTTCTGTGCCGGAAATGGGAGAATGCTCGCGGTGACCAGTGTCATCTACAAATGGTCGTACCTAAAGTTAAGGTGCCGGAGGTCTTACAGCTCTATCACAATGAAACTTCAGGGGGTCACATGGGAGTTAAGAGGACTTTAATCAAGATCCGAGAACGATTTTACTGGATCCATTGTCGAGAGGACGTTGAGGAATGGTGCCGCAAATGCACAAATTGTGCGGCTGTGAAAGGACCACAAACTCGAAGCAGAGGGGCACTAAAGGTTTACAATGTTGGTGCACCGTGGGAACGTATAGCATTAGATGTTGCGGGACCATTTCCGGAAAGCCAAAGCGGGAACAAGTACTTCTTGGTCGTCATGGACTACTTCACAAAATGGCCGGAAGTGTTTGCAATCCCTAATCAAGAAGCCGTTACGGTGGCTGATAAGTTGGTTCACGAAGTGTTTTGTCGGTTTGGGGTACCCTTGGAAATCCACAGTGATCAAGGCCGGAACTTCGAGTCAGAAGTGTTCAAGGAGACGTGTCGAGTGATGGGTGCTCACAAAACCAGAACTACTGCTTATCATCCACAATCAGACGGGATGGTTGAACGATTCAACCAGTCACTAGAGAGATATCTTGCAAAGGTTGTGGAAAACAGACAGAAGGATTGGGACAAACACATCCAACCATATCTCATGGCATATCGCAGTGCTGTTCATGAAACCACAACAGTAACACCAGCTTTTGCTAATTTCGGCAGAGAACTACGATTACCTGCAGATCTCATCACTGGCATCCCACCTGAGTCTCCACGCAGTATAACAGATTATGCAAACGAACTACGGAACAGGATGAATGATGTATATGAGCACATCAGAGAGACAGGTCAACAGATGTCTGAGAAGATGAAGACTCGCTACGATCGGAAGGCGAACAATAAGGGCTTCGATGAAGGATCACTGGTATGGTTACATAACCCGGTACGCAGCAAAGGAAAATCGCCTAAATTGCAAGCAAAATGGGATGGACCATATCGCGTAGTTACCCAGATTAATGACGTCACCTACCGAATTCAAAAGGGACCCCGAGGTGCATCAAAGGTCGTTCATGTGGATCGGTTGGCCCGTTATCATGGGTCTAACGATGCTCGGGACGAGCATGTCTAAGAGGGAGGCAATGTTACAAGATAGGGCAACGCCATCTAGTGACGAGTAGAAGAACTAAGTAGTTACTAGTGGCGCCATCTAGTATCGAATAGCGGAACTAATCGTCTCGTGTCGAATAGAATTTTCCAGAATGTTCGAACCGAACATTCTGGAAGTTTCTAGTCGCTTCGGGAACAGTGAGTTCGAAAGTCGATTGTTCTGGAAGTTTCTCGAATTATCTAGAACAGTATGGAACGTTCTAGAAACATCTTCGGTGCTATATAAAGAGCGGTCGGGTTCGTCGTGAGGCAGTTTCGATTCGGAAGCGACACAGAGCGATCAGAAAAGGAAAATAGTGCGAAGTAATAGAATTGTTTAAGAAGTGATTTTGTAATAAAGTCTGATTAATTAAAGTCTGCTGTTTAAATAATTTATCCCTGAGCCCCAGCTCGTAACACTATTATTGCCGCACGATTTTTTTTACCGCATTTTAATGCGGTGATGTGCTGGGTTTTGGCGCCATTCATACGTTTTGCAGGTTTCGTTGTACTGAATTTCATGACTTTTTAAAATTCTTGCTTAAAATGATATTAGTGAATGTGAAGAAAAATTGACGCCGCCAAATATGTTATATGCGGCGAAGGAAATTACTCATAATCACTTACCAGAAAAGTCGAGATTATTATACGATGCATTTATCACAACTTTATGTCATGGAAAATGCAAAAAATAAGATTAAGTAGGTTCAATCCCAAACTGTATGAGTGTAGATAAAGTAGTGTATGAAACTGCACATAACTAGGTATTAAAACATTCGTGTGAATACTATTAAAAACCTCGCCTACGGCTCGGTTTTTAAACTCACACTCATGTTTTAATATCCCTTATTATGCAACAGTATCATAAACTACTATAATAATCGACAATAAATTTAGATACTAATAAAACAACAAAAAAGTTACGTGGTACTTTCAGCCCCCGATTTTGAAGTGAGCCTGTAGTAATTTGAATCAAATACACCGCTTTCCCAGACGGCCATTAAGAACTTAAGTACTAAAATAATGTTTGCACTTTTTGCAGTTAACTGTAGTTTTTTTATGCACTCATAGTAACTAAGACAAATTACTTTTGTTAATTTAAGACGAACTCACAAATTGATGGTTGTGTTTCTACCTTTAACCCGTATTTTTCCTAAGGCCCACTTGCACGTAAAATTTAACTCTGAGTTAGTTGCTAACACGAGGTTAAATTGAAATTATGTCATACAATATTGCCAATTTAACCTCAAGTTAGCAACTAACTCTGAGTTAAGTGTTCCGTGCTAGGAGCCTAAGACTCCACGACTGAAAAAGATGTAACTAGATTGCTACAGTCGATCAGGGGGTTGACCATAAGCTCTTAGAGTAAGGTTATTTTGAGATCGCGCAAGTGACAGATGAGAACAGATGAGAGCAGTGGTGGCCCAGTGGTATCGGCCGCGACTTACAAGTTGTAGGTCGTGGGTTCGAGCCCAGGCAGGCGCTTTACTTTGTGTAAATTATTTCATCACCAAAACTCTCAAAACGGTGAAGGAAAACCTCGTGAGGAAACCGGCATGTCCTAGAACGAATAATTCGAAGACATGTGACATCCACCAACCCGCACTGGGCCCGCGTGGTGCATAACGGCCCATTCCCTCTCACAGAGAGGAGGCCTGTGTCCCAGCAGTGGGAACATTAATAGGCTGATGATGTGATGTGAAGTGACAGATGTATACAAGTCATATACATCTGTCCCTTACACACACTTAAAATAACCTTACTCTAAGAGCTTATGATCACCCCCTAGGTAGCAACCTCGTAACAAAGTCGTTGGCCTCTCCATAAACGACCGACCACCGATCGCATAAAAACATTGTACCATAAAGGATCGATCAATCTATTTGCACTTTTATCGAAGCATTCATTTACAAAACAAGTCTATGAAAATTTTCACTTTAATGTATTTTTTCTAAACATCCGATGTACATGTATGAGACCGACATGATATATAAAAATAAAGTGAACATTCTTATATAGCACTTTTTATAGTCTTAATTACAATCCTCACTTTGTATACTAAAAATTCGACTTGATCATTTCAGCTTCGACCCGGAAACGAACCGGACAACCACCGTGACTCGTGATTCGATCAGCCGACCGCCCTGGGCGTACCCTGACGCTCACTTCGGAAATTGGGAATAAACTCTTCGTTCACACGACTGTCTTACTAAAGGGTTTAGACTAAGATGAAACGCTCTTAGGCCTCTTTTAGTCTTAATTTTCACGTTCTTAGCATCTAATTTAACATTCAATTCTGCAAATTCAATAGAAATCGGTGATGTTAATTGTTTTGACAATTTCTGTTAAACGTAATGTGATCATGTCTTTCAGGTGAAATTATAAAGCATAATGAAATCTTTTCACGGGATTAGCTAGCCGTCTTCAACTGAACATCAGACGAAAACCTTACAATTCAACCCAAGATATGGTCATCTCTTTATTGTTCTCGTGTTGCAATATAAATAGCGACACACTTCAAATTCACGCTTCTCCAACCTCTTAGAGTAGTCTATGTACATATTTATCGATTTATTATACATCTTCTTGGCCATTTACTGTAGACACATTTATATTAGTGATATACTTATATATTATTATATATCATCTTTATACATGTATCGTTATCGTATGTAGTATATAAACTGATTTAATGATTTTAACTTAAACCCCGTGCGTTTACTGATTGATCCGGGCATTTACATCAGCATCACAAAGTACAGCACATGAATAAACAAACATATCTTATGACAATTTGCATCAAAATTCATAAAAATTTAAATGTACTCAATATTTATATGAATATATGAACTAAGTAGATGCATATATGGCCTTCAAATATTTCTTCATGTTTGGCTCAGTTTAAACGTACGGAAGGCTCTAAATATATCTAAATTTTTTATTGCAAATTCTAAAATATAATATCTACACATATCACATGATGAATTTCTACGATATTTATTTATTGTTACCTAAAATATTTCTCCTGTTATCAAAATTTTTCGTAGTTTGTATATTATACCTACCAACAGATAGTTGTACCTATTTTGTAACTCATATACTGTCCTTATGTTAAAGACCTTCATTATTTTTATATCCATTTTCACCTGTTTGTTGTTATTTAAGAATATTTTTATGCAGCTCAAAACGTTGTTGTATATTTATATTTATTATTACCAAAATATATATTTTGATTCTGTTTATACATTTAATATCAGTTCTATATAGTTTACATAACACGGGTGCGGTTACACTCCGTTACCGACATTTAACTTCAGAAAGGCAACAAATAACTCCGTTAAGGTCTTCCCATTAATTGGTCACACATCTGAAGTTGCTCTCACTACCGACATTCAGCAAGACCAATTTTATTTAACATCAATATGCATTACATCTGGATGCATCACCCGTCGGTACTGTTACACTGATATTCAGTCCCTGGTTCCGTACCAACTGGAATCGAACATTCTTACATTTCTGTCCCAAGACCAAGAAAATAACAATGAAATAAGTTTTAACAACTTATGCATTAAGCAACTTCAATCATCAACTATCCGAATTCACCCATTTTGTTTAATTACCTATTTCCCACTTCAAATTTATGCCCAGTCCTATTCCCAACTAGATAAGTTGGAAATAGGACTAGGCATAAATTTATTTATTTTGAACTCTATGTAAAATTATTCTTAAAAATGTGATATTTTAAGTAATGTTTTAACTATAAACTTAATATATTATTAGAACTCTTTAGTCACATTTATATATTTATTTATTGTTTTCGTATATTTAAATCATTTAGGCTAAACACCTGTATTGTTAGTTAGGTAGTATTTCATTGTATTATACTTACATTTTTAAATGTTTGTGCTATCCAACATTAGACATGAACGAACACTGATCATAAATTTACCTAACTACATTTGGAAGTGCAAACATTGCCTACTGTAGATACAATACTTATAGGTCACAAGTATATATCGTATACTATTTAATGTTTGTCGCTTTTCATACATTTGCTCTCCAGCTGAGACAAAAACAGGGTTCATTTAAAGTTAAGTTTAAAACATACAAAAATCCTTGAACCTCTTTTCTTACTTTTTATATTTATTACGCAACTGTTCATTACTTTATTATGTATTAAGGTTAAGTATTTTGTCAGGGATAACTCATGGCAAAATTCTCTTTGGATACCTAACAAAAATTATGATAAAATTGGTAAGGCCTTAATGAATAAAATTTGTTGATGTTGATAAATAACTAGTAATTGTTGGCTTTTTCAGGTTGAGGTTGTACCTCGACTTGGAATGAATTGATTTGTAATTAAATTGTTAAAGCACAGCTGATAATGAGTTAAATAAAAAACTGACAAATTATGATTATGTTCATTGTTCTTCTTACTGAAGAATAATTTGTAAACGACTACGGGATTTGACAATATGAGTGATCTCAGTTGGCACCTGAACTATTAGCAAGCCTATGAGACTCCAGCCAGTCCTTATTGCAAGGGTAACCCCGCACGTCTAAGGACACAAGGCTTACTTAGAATGCGCGTGAGATACGACTATTAGGGTCTAACAGGCCGAATGTAGTTGAATGTGCTGTTCGATACTGGTATTCATTCGGTGATCCAGTGCTGACTACCCGGTAAATGGACCGTATACGAGGGCACTAATACCACCGCTATATCTAGGTCGCAAACTTTTGCGTTAACTTTCTTAACCACGCGCATTCTAACTGGGACTACACCAACCACGTCCCGCATTCAACTAGAGATGATACCAATGTAACTCTCTTCTATTTAATAGTATTTAGGTATGTTCGTGTAACCACGCACTATGCAACAATAACTGTTAGGTTTAATGTGCTCCTTCGATCAGACACATTATAATTACCATTTAGGGCTGTTGGCTTGGGTGGTGTTATCATTTCGGTGAGAGTAATGTCTGGACTTACCGTCTAATTGTCTACTGGCATCAGGTTTCCACAAAATAACCCGGCGTTTTGATCCTGGCTAATTCCGTGTCACGCAGACACAGGGCAAATTCGACTCTTGCGTATTAACATTATGCAAACTCGCAACCGTCAGCCTATGATGATATTTTAGCATAAGATCAATTAAAGAGTGATCACGTGCAGGAGCAGGAACAGGAGATGCTACAAATCTCACTGGTAAACTCGGTACAAAAGGATAGGCCATTATTGTAGATACATCAACAACGAAGAGTAATTACAGATTTTGTCGATTTCTCTGTCTACTCTATCCCTGCCGAAGTTTACGAGCGAGACCACAACCGTGGTTTTTAACTATATTTTATAGCATCCGTAGTTAACTTGATCAGAGCATTTGTACCACCAATCGCCGGCGTTTCTGCTACTCCAGGACCACCAGCCCGAATATAAATTATTTTCATTTATTACATCCTTTTTATTCCATAAACTTTTTGGATTTGCTACCAAAATAATGACGCTCAAAATGTTTATTTATTCTCTTCATTAATTTGATAGATAGTTCTTGAAATTTTAATTATAAGTTGTTGATACGAAGGATTGTAACTTTAAGTCTTAGTATATGTTATATATTAAACTTATTATTAAACATTTAGATAAGTATTAAATGTTAAGCGTAGGGTACACTGTGTGAAACTGTAGCTGGACAAACACAGGACAAACTGAATACCTACTAACGTAACTTAAACGCAGTCACGCGTGTTCCCTAAGCAGAGACATTGGAGTAAGTGTGTCATCTTGATATATTTAATGCTATTACTGACCCAGAACCAACATACGTAAAACAAAGTCCAGTGGCAGCTTGGGTCCATTATTACACCCGATGGGCTTTTGTAAACTATTAACTGCAAGCTCATTACCAATATGCGCTTTAACAGCAGGCGCAGTAACAACAGGACAATTAACAGCAGGCGCATAAACGTTAGGCTCATTAGCTACAGGCGCTTTAACAGCAGGCGCATTTTCATGGCGCTTTAACAGCTAGCACAGTAACAACAGGCGCATTAACATTAAGCCTATTAACAGCAGGCGCAGTAACAGTGAGCGTAGTTATAGCAGGCGATAACAGCAGGCGCATTAAAGCAGGCATTTTAACAACCAGTGCAAAATCTGTAGGATTCATAAGTCCAAGCCGTAGCGCACACAGTTAGCCCTAAGCTTTAAAATACATTGAAAGGTTTACATTGAAGCCAGGGGACAGTGGGGATGGTTAATACCGGTTAAGTCGCAAAATTTTCGTTATTTATGGTTGGTTTCCCTTGGCCTTGAGTGGAGATCGACCCGGTGTATTTTAAAGCGCCGAATCGATGTTCCCCATATTTAACCGAGTTATCCAAGCACTGCTGTTATATTTAAGTGTTGATTCTGTTGTCCGTGAATATATGAAAACACGGGCACAGGGTCGAGGGGCAATATTGTCTGCAGTTGGAATTGTGTTGTGGAAGTACCACCCTTTGAATGTCCTAAGACCTCACGTTGGTCCATATGGATCCAAATAATTTAAATTGTGCTCGCAACGTCTTCGGCTCTGATGACATCATCTCATCAGAAATACATCGTCGTCTGTTAGACCGTTGGATACCTCCAGATTTCACGTGGAAGAAACCAAGTGTGTATGAACACTCTTTGTGCATTAGCCCCACTGGTTGACTGGGTGGAATGCGTGAAGCAAGAACACCAGATAATTTGCCACAACATAACCCGCTCAGCAAAATATTGCCACTCCGTAGTTGTCCATGTACAGAATGACAATGTCTAGCTTTGCCACTGCAACCAACTTATTGTAAGAGTTTGTAATCTGCCTGTATACAGTGCCAGGAACAAATAATATATACAACATCAAACCCGTTATCCACGAAAGGTAAGGCAAAGGTGTAGGTACTTATTGTACCTAACTATCTAAGACAAAAATTACTTAATCGTAATTTTTGTTTCCCACAGTTCAGCTAGACATTGCCATAATCTCTGTATTGCAATGCTTACATTCCTGTTTTAGAATACATAAGATTAATTAATTTACCTACGATGGATCTCTACTCTGTTTAGTTTTTATGTTTATGTATCTGTGAGTATGGTCGTCATAACTCATAAGTTAAATATAAGTTGTTCGCTTTTACGACTATGGCTAATATTATATTTTGTTCTTTGTAACAAATTCGTCTTCTGTAACATTTTACGTGTATTCCAAAAATAACACTCTGAAAGGATACATTATATAAAATACCCCTTTTCTTGTACTCTCTGGCCGAATCTTTGGAAGCATAGTCGTAAAGTATTAATGCACACTATTATTGTAATTTAGATCATTTGTCTGTTTCTGCTGTCGCCTCTCCGGACCGCAGCAGCGCTGGTTATCGTGTTGAGAAAGGAGTTGAAGTAGATCAACAACAAATTAAAAAACCTCGTAATGAAAATTAATCTACAAAAAAAGGAAAAGCGTAGAAACTTTTAATTCTAATGGATAGCTAATAATAAATTGATGACAAATAAAGAAAAATCTAAAAACTCACGCAAAGAATCTAAATTCATGCATGCAAAAACGACTGCGATCTTTAAACGAATAGTCATGTCAATAGGTGAATAGTCATGGACCAAGTGATTAATCAGGGCACTATGTAGGTATAATGCCCGGGCATTATGAATCTAGTCAAGTTAAATCGGGCAATGTAATGAATACTGTTTTAAACTTCAATATTTATCACATTATCTGGTTATAATGAATAGGTATTGCTACGTAACGGTTGAGCAATTCGATAAGAATAAGTGCAAGAGCGAGCGAAGCGAGCTCGGGACGTTAGGTTCGAAGAGGACTTCATGTTAGGTAACTATAGACACTGCAGACAGCATCGACTTTGTTGCTTAAATAGTAATCGTACTTACCTATTCTATACTAAAATCATGTCAACATTAATATAATAAAAAAAACTCAAAATCACCCTCCTGGCATTATTACCCGGCGCAATATGTGATGGAAATTATTCAGAAAGCCCAGTCAATTTATTTATTTCAATAGTTTTAGCTTATTGCCTACTCATATTGGACATTTTTCGAATTGTCTGGGCATTATGGATAATGCTGTATTAATCACTTGATCCTTAACAAATAAATAAGATGCAAACCAAATGTATTGGACCAAAGGATAACCAATTCACTGCTTCGCTCCGGAAACTATTTATGTGATATGTAAACTTGATTTTTAATATAATCGATCGTAATAAAATGTTAATAAATCAATGGTGTTTTATTTCTAAGCTCTACTGCATCTCAATAATCCTTACGTCTCTATGCTGGGTTAAAACTCCGGGCGAGGCAAAGTGTTACATACGGAATTTCTTAGAGCCAACAAGAAGTCTGGACATGTATCGTTTACTGGCAATAACCGCCTTTTGGTTAACCGCAGTTAAATTCATTCTCCGGGACTACGTCAAGCTTCATTGCCTCGGCGCTTTTTTGGTGGTCGCCACTGTTGATTCTGGCTTTCAGGAGTTGCAGTGGTTTGGGAGTAGTGCGGTGGCATTGTACCAATTAAAAAACCGCCTTTTGGCCGATATTGAGCGTAAACTGATCCGACATTAATCTATGATCGGGTAATGCTCTAGGCTAATCCCAGAGCAGAAGACTGACGCAGGACATTTGTAGATGACCACAAGTGGCATTTGATGTCAGCGAACGCGATAATCGAAGTGACAAATGTAAGGGAGTGATCACGTGATTCACGCTTTCGATGATAGAATGTTACTTGTCTAGGGCCTCAGGAAGCTTGGGAAATCACTGACGTCCATGTCGACGAGTCAGGAGCAAAACTGTATGGTGAAAACCAAGATTTAATTCAGTTACCTACTGAGTGAGATGCTACCAAGTCCTCCTGAATTCCGAAATAATATGATTGGGTGACCTTCCTTGCTACTTCAAAAAGTGTGTGCTCGTTGAGTACCACGCGAAAAACTGACAAATTATAGGAGTTTTTGCTCTAAAAGTCATAAACTATGTCTTCTAAATTCTGAAGTCCAACACTTCCGATTTAGTTAATCATCAATAAGTGATCGGCATGAAATATAAGATAAATAATGCCAAGAAAACCCGCCGCAGACCACATAGGTACAAGTACATAATGATCGTTCGATCTTCGTAGCGTATCGGTAAACGCAACGTAGGTAGGTACCTAAGCAAACTAGTTTGTCGCAGTTATACGTTATCAGCTGTTTACACATACCTAGGTACTTGATAATGACACATCCTTATATGGACAGGCACTAGCTGCGGCTGGGGCACACCCAAATACTACGAAATATTTTATTCCGAATTTCAAAAGCCCGAATTTTATAAAACCTAAGAATTATTATATTATAAAATCACCAAATTTATTTTACCGTTAGCCATAAATGCGATTTGTTTGTTTTCAGATTTTGATACGATCGAAGAATCAAATGCTCGACAGGTTCTCGGTCCGAAAAACGACATTCCGATTTTCAATACTACAAATAAATTAGGATTCTGAATCAATTAGTATAATATTCAGTTACGCTTAAAACTTCAAAATCTATAAGTAACGTTTAATGTAATTTAAAAACGTCTACTTTGTTATTCATATTTGAGTATTAATATTAGTTTTTTTGTGTATTCTTCTTATCCTTACATATGTCATCGACCAATTATTGATTAATCAGGGCACTATGTATGTATAATTTCCGGGGTTTATGGCTGGGGCGTACCGCTAGTAATTGAGAAAGTAGAAGTGTTGCAGTAATTTTTAAATTCTATAGATGTACGAGTAGCAGGTGTACGTAGACAAAATATACGACGCGCTGGACAGTCCAGTAGGCCAATAAGACCTGGACCGGCTTGCTAGAGCTAGGGAGAATAAACCGAGACAAGAGGTTTGTCAGATGTATAAAAGATGAAGTTGGAATGATTCTTTCTGATGATGAAAATATTAAGGACTAGCTGTGCCCGCGGCTTCGCTCTCGTCATCTGTCTGCCAACCCTACCCTACATACCTTCCTGCATAACCTACTTACCATTTTTGTTTCAATAGTCATCATTCTTTCGCGGAGAATCTTAACACTGCCATTCAAAAAATACTTCAAATGCAAAACGCCGTCTATCGAATATCGAGTTCAACTGTCCGAGTATCTGAATTGCGTGTGTTATGATAATTTTACTTCTAGAACACTTTAAATTCATCTAACTTTTGATAGAGTGAACCGATTGCGATGAAACAAAAACTAAGTAGGGACCTAATACTTTTACACAATTTTTATGTATACAAGTTATCTACATTCGTTTAGTACATTTTACATGTTGCATGCACAACTAAACAGAAAAACAGACAAAAATGACCAAAATGTTGGTAGGTGCTATTTTTTTGGAAAAAATCGTTTTTTAAATAATAATAATTCGATAGCGTCGCTTATTCTGGGAAGTATTATGTCATATACATAGATTTAGATATTTTTTTTTTACTACGCAGTCATATAGTAAACATGAGGAAAGACGTCATTCAAATAAAACAATCATGGTGACGGAATCAAATATTTATTTCAAGACCTCGTAATGCCATATCACGCATGTGCGCTTCCTTCTCTCAAACATTGAACACAATAACAATAATAAGAAATTCATGTATCATTTCATTTGGAACTACGTATGTATAAAACATAATGGTTTGAAACATCAATGAGTCATCCCAGCTAGGCTACTATACAAAAACATGATGACGATGTTGCTACAGATTATTTAGTTGAATTTAATTATACAACATTTATAACAGATTATACTTTACTATAACGTTATTCTATTCATACATTAATAACACAATTTTATAATACTTACAGGAAGCATCGGTACACCTTGATTTTGTTTGTTAGTAATAAAACGAATTGCATTTTTTTTAACAATTCCATAATCCTATCCATGATAACTTTAAAAGTACTCCAAAATTAAGAAATATTCTTAAGTAAGCTATGTTAATATTTAATTGATTTTAACAGCCAACATTATATTTAAATCCTAATAACAGAATAGTCTAATAAAAACGAAAAAAATGCGATATCTTATTTGTGATCAAATGCTAAGTCTCGCGCTTTGTTTTTAATTAACACACCAATTTTCGAATAATTACTATCAAACAAAAGATTATTATACTAAATAGCGTTAGTTTGGCGGATACTTCTATGGTGGAGGGGAGGGGTACTTATGACAACTTTCTGCTTGCTAAATACATTTAAATAGTCAAGTCAAATGAGAATGTATATTTTAGCTAACATTTATGATAACATTGAATCGATTGATATTAGAATATTAAATTTTAATGTGAGTAACAATGTATTAATATTTTGACTACTTGATAAACATGTAATATCGCTACAAAAAATCCT
This sequence comes from Orthosia incerta, assembly GCA_948252205.1. Taxonomy (NCBI): domain Eukaryota; kingdom Metazoa; phylum Arthropoda; class Insecta; order Lepidoptera; family Noctuidae; genus Orthosia; species Orthosia incerta. The sequence goes on from OX411741.1 coordinate 40,764,896, forward strand.
AGTACCCGGTTAAGCCCGGTTATGTGTACAGCTGGTTAAACACTGTGTAAGCGTACCGTTGTATTATTGTAAAACTAACACGAAACATTCTACTTGTGTACAGACTATGAGTTACTTACTGCTCGTGGCTAGGTACCGAGAGAACGCAGGCAATTATAACATCAAATTATTCTATCTTATTAGTTAACAACAGGGTGCGGAATTCTCATGAACAAGTTTCCAATGCATTATCGATTCGGTGTAATCGGTTGGTCGATGGATTTAAACTTAAAATTGCTCTTTTCAAGAAATTTTTAGTTCTTTTTTATTTAATCAAGCGAGTTTACAATTGATTAATTTCAAAGTCATCTCAATGTAGTTATGGTTAAAGTATCTGAATATAGAATAGTTGGGAGTATTTTTGAAGGATACAAATTATTTATTAATAATTTGTAAGGATGATCACTTTTAAAAAACTACTCACATACTTCATAATAAAAACACATTCCTTACACACACATCTATTTAGGCTTGTCTATGTTGTACGGTTACCTGTTTACTTGTATCTTTGAATCAGTGACTCGAACTATCTAATATTTTCAATCTACCCTCAAAATCAAAGTATAGTCTTGTCTTTCTAAAACTCAGAACAACAACAGAGGGGTGACCATAAGCTCTTAGAGCGGTATCAATTTGATATGGAGTAAGTGACAGATGTATACAAGTCAGATACATCTGTCCCTTATTCGATCTTAAATTGATACCGCTCTAAGAGCTTATGGTCACCCCCCTGATGTATGTTAAATTTAGTGAATTTACTCTAAAATAAAGATATCTTAAACCAAGTTTAAGTAACATAGAGTGATAATAAACATGACGTTTGAATTGTATGAGTTAAGAATCAGGTTTTAGATTTTTTATTGGTCTTTGAATAGTATAGTTTGGTAACAAATTACTGTTTCGATGTACCTTATTAGCGAAAACATATATGCCGATTCAAAATTGTATGTTAACGTTAAGCTTGTAATATGATACTTCGAAACAATAATGAGGGAATAAAATCATGAGTCTTAACCCGGGATCAAAAAGTCATTTGTATTATTCCAGGCTTTCTGAGGAGGTATTATTATCATTATTCACTGGTATGTTAGTCTTTCCAAGTTTAGGTAGATAAACTAAATAATCTGATTTCTGCTGATGACTGATTTAAATAACACACTCGCATGACCCAGTTAATCGTGAATTTACTTTGTTAACTCTTACATATAAATGAAGATAACTGTGAAGAAACAGACATTCAAATGAGATTGCCCGACTTAATGATTTTATCAATTTCGAAGGCTGGCAAAGTCGAAAAAAAAAGCGTAGGTCAAGAACATTTAGCATTGAAAATTCCGCTCTCTGGAAACGAGAGTACCTATAGAGTGGAGTAGCGCACGTCGCGCGTAGTTATAAAAATACTTTTCTATACTAGACGCAACAATCTACCTACAGCGATCTGTCGGCACCTGACCGGTTTAGTGACAAACATTATACAAAATGACAGGTGAAACCAGAAAATTATACAAACAAATATGGAATATACACATATAAATATCGTATCAAAAGTGGAATTGAAAAAAAATATCAAAACCCTTTTAAGTGAAAAAAAAACAATTTTCCATAACAACCATCGTGGAAATGATCGTTCACGTTTGGTTGGCAAAGTATTTTACGTCAGGCTCGGTAGTAATAACATGACAAAGCACAGCAAACAACTTTGTCATAGTATTGAGTACCTACACAGCCCCTAGTCGCATTTCAAACCCAGATCAACTACACCGCCTCTTTTACTGGTTAGTTGCTACTGCTAAACATTTAACAAAATGGAAATGCAGACTTAAATAAACCGCTTACGCGTTACGCCAGCTGTAGGCGTAATAACTCATCACTCGCTGTCTGTATGCTGTCGTCGGGCGCGGGCAGGGCGGCTGCTTCGTCCTGGCCGGTCTCTTCGTACGCGCTGTTTTTGCGGCTACTCACTGCGCCGCCGGGCGCCGTGTTCTCATCCTTCTCCTCGATAGAAGAGTGCTCTTTGCGTAGGCTGGTGCCACCCGCGCCGCACGTGCCGGTCGGACGCAGCACGAGGTACATGAGCAGGTCGGACAGAGATATGATGCCGATCACTTTGTCATTCTCGTCAACTACCACGAGCCGATGCACCTGAAGGTCAAAAATAATACTTTAAAAAAAGTTCAAAAGTTAGTTGTAGTAACATGCATGTCTTAGTCCCCTAACAACGTATTTAGAAGATGATATAAAACTTTGTCGACGTTTTATAAGTGCCCATGTAGGCCTATGTAAAATTAAAAACTTTGATTTGTTTTGATAGAATAAATTTCTGGAATGTACTTTGGAACCATAACGACACACATTTGAGTTGGCGTATATTAGTACTGACTACATCAATTTTGAAGAATACGAGAAAAATAAAATATATAAATAGTATGGCTTAGGAAAAGCCAAGCGACAAACCAAAACCGATCTTACTTTTCTTTGTGAACGTATGGAAGAAGAAGTAATGAAAAGAAAGAAAAATCTTAAAGACATTGCAGAAGACTTATACCACGGGGTCCCAGCGCTAAGAAGCAAAACTTGAATACAAATAAATATCAATATGGAGCGATATGCTTCGATTTGTTATTATATTCTGTGTAAAATTTTCATTTTCTGGAATTGATCATAAAAAAACAAAATGTATATTCTTGTTTAATCAACTCTCAAAATTATGGAATTTCGGGCTCTTAATTCATATTTCAATTATTTCATGAATAACTTCAGTGACTTTCAGTGACTGTGATTTGCGCTTCAATCTGACTTTTACTGGCTGCCCGAGTGCTGGAACCTTTACCAGAAAACGAAGAAGATGACGATGTTAACGCTCCCGCCGTCATATAAATAATGTAATTGAATAAATACAAATAAATAAATTCAGGAGCGGATTCCGACCAAATTCATCGAAACGTCCGTCGTGTACCTTTTGGTGTTGACGGAAAAACTGACGTTTCTTAACTACCAGTATCAATATAAACAAGTTACCTCAGCTCGCACTATCCTCTCCATGACATCGAATAGTGTTTCATCAAGTGTGCACTTCTGGACGCCCTCGAACCACTCGTTGCGGTGCTCGTTGGCTGTCTTCAGCGACACGTCCAGGTTGTTGTACGTCTTCTCAGCTGCCAGGTTCTACGATTATTAAAGATTTTGTGAGCAAAATGCTGTGCAACATACTTAAACTCACGCATTTTTCCTATGAGGGTAGGCAGAAACATGGAACACCACCTGGTAATATCGTTTCACACTTCTATAGCCTTGATTGTGTTCATACATATAGTCATGCATAAACGCCGGTTATAGCACCAGCCTTTCTGAAGAAATTCGTCAGTAAGATTCGGGTATATCCTTCTAGACGTTAGGAAAAACGAAGGGGACGCCCAACCTCTCCGTTTTCACTCACGTCTGCCTCGTAAATACTTTTTATCATTCACTTTTCATTCATAGCCCTCAGCCATTTTGGTCTCGCACGGAGTTTTATTTTTTATTATTATTTTTGTTTTTGCTTATTTCTCGTCTCCTGTGCGGGTCACAAATAAAAATATTTTCTTTCTTTTTCTTTGTTATTCACTGTAAGTACGGTCGAGTGAGCAAGGCCTGATTACGGGTTGTAAAAAGCCCGAAAAACTTGCAACCACTTTTACAAAAGGTGTTTCACAATCGTGTTGCCCAGTTACTGAGTTGCGGAATATAGATACGCAGTCGCTCCATGTAAAACGCTGGTATACAGCTGCGTATGGTTAGTTTGGAGGCCCAACCCCACAAGGGCTAGACAGATAATAATATTTTTTAAATTTAAGCAATTTTCAATGTAAACTGTTGCAATTATTTGTCGCTCTAGCCACCGCATGCACGTCGGCCTCAAGGCATTAACGACAACTCACGGTACGAATATTATATAGAGAAGAAACAATATACTTGATTTATGACTTACTTTAAATGCAAAAAAAAATGTAGTTTATGAAACAATATCCAAAAATGGTATACTAACAGTGAAGACAGAATCAAAATTGGCCGTCAAACCTTTATTTCCCTTTTAATAATTGTTTTAACATTTCAGCCGAAAGACTTCCACTGCTGTACATAGGCATACCCCAAGCCAAGTGTCGTCACATATTTGTATACTAGAGCTAATAATAAATGACATGCTTATTCCCTATTGATGGGGCTGTCAAGCACAAAATTAAATTTTAAAACCAAAATGATACGTACAATGACGTCAAACTTCGCGTAAATGTCCTTGAGGCGTCCATCGGCGTCGATGAGGGGCAGCGCGGAGACACGTCGATTGACGAACTTGCGCAGCGCGTCGATGATGGAAGTGTCCTCCGTCGCGGTCTCGATGTCGTTGAGCGTGCCGATGCGCAAGTCGCGCAGCTTGTTCTGCAGGTACGAAGGCTTTGGCAAGTCGTTTATCTGGAATTTATAATTTTTTATACATCAATAAGTGATATAGTATAGCCACGGGTACTCAACGCGAAGAAAGAAATCAAATAAAAAAAAACAAATAAATTGCACTCGATGGCGTGATAAGCTTCGAACTGTTTGGTATGGCGTGATCCGCTTCGAACTGTTTGGTCATTTTCTAGAGACGATCATAATATGTATGTTCTAGTTTAATTAACTCTCCTTAACATACAATTAAGGAATATTGGGCTCTTAATTCACATTTCAAAGATTATTAAAATGGATCATTTAAAATGTATACCAATAGATGGCGCGGTTTTAAATTCCTGAGGCATCACTCGATTTTTTCACATTTTGGTACAATGAAACAGTAAAACGTGCAAAAAAATACTATAAAACAAATTGTAGTAGTATTTAAATTAAAAACATTCACGAACCGAGTTAACTCTTTTAATTGCAAGTCGCTGCTAACACCATCTATATCCGTGGAACGAACCGAATGCGATCGATGGTCTTAGAAAAATAATCAGTTTATCAGACGAAAAACGCTCAGTTACGTCGGCACGGTTTCTTTGTATGGGTTGAGGCATCTGTATGCTAATATTATATTATCTGTGGTATCATCTGTATGCTAATATTATATTATATGTGGTATAGCATAAGCATAATTAGCCTTCTAATGTTCTCACTGCTGGACACAGGCCTCTCTGTGAGAGGGAGTCTTCCGTAATCTACCACGCGGGCGTTTAGTGCGTATGGGTGGGCTATCCACCATGTACCGATGACGATGATGCCGTAAGAGCCGAGCCAAAATTGGACTCTTGGAAATGTTTGGCAATTTGTTTTTTATACTTAGTAGGTACTCACAGCTGGAACTAGCAATCAATAGTGTAAACGTTGACCTTCTCGATTCTATTTGGACTTTGACCACGCATGCGACAATGATAATGGAAATATCTTATATATATTATCTAGTGTCAAAATTATTTAACACCAACTGTTAACGCATTTTCTCAATCTCATCACATCGCATTTGCGTGATCATGGTATGATCGATTATTAAAATAATATATACACAGGTGGACTTAGTTTTCAACCGACTTCAAAAAGGAGGACGTTCTCAATTCGATTGTATTTTTTTATCGAACCGAAAATTTGATCATGATCTGACGAGTAGTTTTTAAGTTATCCTTAATAATGCGTTTTTTTTAATGTGATATAAAGTACCAAAATTAAAAAGAAAGAAAAAAAAATACCTTCATCCAAAACAAAACACTACAAAGCGAAAAATAAATTTCTTTTCGGCAGTCGGTTTAAAAAACGACAAAAGAATCTACCAAATACACCTTTTGTTTTGGAAATAGGTTTAATTTTTATGTTAAAAAGTTTTTATCTAATATTAAATTGATAGCAACTAAAATGCATACTGGTATTATTGCCATATATAATATTGATAGGTCTATGTATAACATTTTCTACGATTACAAAATTTACTCTTAGCATTTCTTAAAAGCCGTACTCGTAGCCGTACCAACATCCAAACAAACTTTAATCATTTAACTCCGGGAATACATTTTCAAAATTCCTTCCTATGTGCTCAGGCTCACCTTCGTTATGTTGCTTTTATTTTTATTTTACTTTGATTTTAAACCGTGTTGCTTAGGCACAGGCACTGCCACTGCATTCATAATAACAGCGGCACGGAGCTATCGACGGTTAAGGCACGCTAGCCAAGGCCGGTCCGCGGATTAGTGAATAACCATATGCATTCTTAGATGTTTGACCGTCTGTACGGGTGGTAAAAAGCCCGGTATTCTAGACCCACGATTAGCAGTCAAAAAGTTTAAGTAAGTTTTCTCCAAAATAAATACAAGGCCAAAATAAAAATCCAATACTAACGTATAAAAAGAGAAAACGCAGTATCCTCTTGTGTGTGAGTATGTAGAGGACGTTGCCGGTCTCGGGTTCGATGACTGGTAGCCGATGGATGCGGTTGGTGATCAGCATGCGAATGGCGTCGAACAGAGAACAATCCGGCCCAATAGACACTAGTGGAACCACTGAGCCCTGCAGCACATCTGAAAAACATATAATGTTATGCATTTATTAGTCTAACAGTCTTGCGCATACGTATCAGATCGGAATGGATGAAGAATACATGTTGCGCCGACCCCAAGTAACATGGGACGAGGGCAGGAAGATGATGATGAGTCATGAACATGCGAATGCAGTTTTCAGTCCCGAAGTTTTTAGGAGAGTTTATACACTCCATTTCGCCAATTATGTAAAAAAAACCCATGAAACAGGTGTTGCCATCTACCGAGCACAAATCTAAACCGCGGGTTACTGCTGAGCCATTCCAGAGGGAATCTAACAACACTTCAGGCTTAGCAGTGGCACTTGAGACAACTAGAGAATCGAGGCAGCAGATTTAGCCCAATAGAAATCGACAATGAAATCGCAAATCTTGATGTAGTTCTGCATTTTTAGTATGTTGGATGCATCAGTTAGGGTAGTGTTAATTTAAATTTGCAACTTCGAAAAATCTGTGGTGGCTGCGCACCACGAGAAAAACTGCAAAATATTAGGACTTTATTCACTATTTCCTCTCATCATCATCAGCCTTTTTTAATGGTCCCACTGCTGGGACACAGGCCTCCTCTCTATGAGAGGGATAGGGCATATAGAGCTGCGGTTGGGCTTAAATTGATGAAAATTTAAATAACTTTAAAAAAGTACGCCATCTTGTTTGTCGAAAAACGCATAGTATAAGACTTTTAGAACAAAAAGTGAAAAATCTCAAAATTTTGCATATTTTCGCTTGGTTATTTTGGCGCAGCTAACATTAGTTTATCGAAGTTGCAAATTTGGATTGACACTATCCTAACTGGTCCATACAACATACCAAAAATTCAGAACTACATCAAGATTTGCAAATTTAGCCTTGTTTAGTGTCGATTTCTACTGGACTAATTCGATCGTGCCTACAAATAAATATCGAAGTGCACTTCTCCCTTTATGAAACGTGAGTTCATGAAGGCACCAGCAGTAATGCAAACAAAAAAAAAACAGTGATTGACAGAATTACTACCACATCTAAAGGCCCGATTGAATCCCTGCAAAAAATCGCCATGGGTAAGGAATATTTGGCTGATACAGAGACTGGCTGTTTCTATATGCATATATGAGATCAAAGGTTTCATCGGCTTCGAAATATTGATAAGCAAAAAGTGACAGATCAACTAAAGGAGTGATGGAATCAGTAAGTAATTACGATTTAGGCGGGCATATAAATGGATTCTTGTGATCAATATTTACATAGCTAGTCAGTCTTTTGGAATCGCTGTGCTCCGTCGGTAATACGAGCAACATTTTAATGGTATTTTTTATTGTACAGTTTTATTTGGAGATTTCTTCTCTAATTAAATTATCATTTCAACCGAAAGACGTCCACTGCTGAACATAGGCCTCCCCCAAATGTCGCCACATCGACCGTTCTCGTGCGTCTCGCATCCAGCGGATGCCCACAACCTTAAACAAGACTAATAAAACTAAATAATATAATATTTAAAGTATACTCACGACGCCAAGTCTCAAGTTTGTGCTCTTCTAGCTCGTCCATAGTGACATTCGGGCTGGTGTAGTACATCTGCAGTATCTTGATGAAGTCCGTGATAGTAAGCATACCGACGAATTTCTGCCGCTGTGAGTCCCATAGAGGAGCAGCTCGGACGCCTGTTGGCAACGACAGTTATTGGTATTGGTTGCTGATGGCCAATGGCCAATGTATGCTTTGGCCAACATCAGTATTGGAAGCATGTGGATAGTAAGATAAGATCTTAAAGTAATGGATGGTCAAGAGTCTATATGCCTAAACGGAATGTTTGATTGCCTAAATGTATTTGAAGCGACTGTCTATATTTGTAGCGACTACGGAGTTGTCGCTACAAATAAAGACAGATATAGGTAGGTAGTCAGTAGCCGTCTACGTCGTTACTACGACGCTAATACCCAGCGAAGTACGGAATCACCATAACGCTCCCAGTCTGGTAATTATTTTACATCGGGTTGTCGGTATTTTGTACCAAATATCTATAAATACCAAACCAAATCACTACCGATCACGAGGTAGGCTGCTGCCTACCTCGTCGGATTTGGTTTACGCCCTACTACAAGCAATTCCCTTGTGGTCGGAAAGTCCTCCCTTGTCAATGAAGAAGGTTCAAACCACGTTTCTAAAAGCAGCGCTGACGTTCATGCTCAAAGTCATGAGATAGCCCAAAGTGGATGATTATACTTTGTACGCCAATTATGGGACACGGCTTGCAGATTTCTGAAGTGCCAGTAGTGGGTGGCGCTACGCCCTTCGCTAGATAGCGTCGTAGAATATTTGTAGCCGCATAGATTTTGCTACAGATTATAATTTACAATCTCCACCTAATGGAAGCGTAATATGTCTCTCAAAGCAAAATGAACAATATAAGACTAGTATTGTATTGATCGTGGACTGGTTTTAGAATATGACTCTTGGTAGAAAGATGCTTGCATCTGACCTGATTTTTCTAAGATAACAGGAAGTAGCGATATAGATATTGGAACAAAGTTCCTTATCGCGCGTTGCGAAAGGGGGCTAGACGGAAAAAAATCTAACGAAAAGTTGTAACGACACTTTTTGCTATAGTTGTAAGCCGTGCGGCGTGCGCGTGTTTCCTGCGTGTTCTAACCTATACGCTGTTGTTGTTTACGAAGTCGAGAGAGTATATATATATGTATGTGTGTGTATATATGTATGTATATATATATATATATACATAATATATGTGTATACATATACACATATATATATATACTAAAGGAACTTCCATCCAGGGGTCCCTTGACACCTCTCAAGTTTTTTTATCTAAATATTGGTTTTTATTTAATTTTCTGGGAAAACTAAAAATATTGGTCCTACAGTTCTGATAGCTGGGACTTTCTTTTAGTAAATGTCCTCTTCTTTTGGTTTTTTTTTTAGATTTTACAAATCTCAATGAGTTTTTGAGATAATTGCAAAAAACCAAACCCCTTATTTATTTTATTAGATTCTTTTTTATACATTTTTCTTTTTCTCGACCGGAACTAAATTTTTTCGAAAAATATCTGTATGCTTGTTCATATGTTGGCGAGACTGTTGAAAAAAGTTGAATAAAAAAGTATTTGTTGGACAATTTGTTTAAGTGTCAGACTATTGTTTGCCAACTCGAATAAAATAATGTCAGATCTGTTAAAACAAGGCACAGACGCCTTAGTTAAGTGAGTGGAGTCTAGGAGTATGGTTTTGTTATAGAATCATGTAGCGACAGTGATCGTTAAGGGTACACTAGTCGACGGCACGAAATATTTTGTGCGCGGGGTTAAAATGCCTGTTATCTCATCCGACAACTCGGGCGAAAGACATAGATGCTGTGATGAGTAGTAAGAAGCTAGTTCGCGTACGAATTAGCACTTTTGCAAGTTGAAATGGATGATGATTTAGGACGAAAACGAGCGCGCGAAATTTTATAAACAGACCCTTGGAAATATGCATATCATGAAAAATCGACTAAATGTATCTGTTAAAAATAAAATTATTTGCATTGTTGAACTATTAATCTATCCCTGTATGGTGGCCGTTTTGCAATTTTCCTTCTTCTTATGGTATTTATTGCCGCCCAAAAATGCGTTTCAATTAGTTTTGAAATATGGAACTTTCGACGCTCATAACTTTCAAATATTTTTCTTTTTTGTTTCCATACAGGGCTAGATAATGATGAGACAAATTGATATAATTTTTTAATTTGAACGTACATGGTCAAACAGTGGAGTAATCCCTAGACTACGTTTGTATGGAAGAATTTTCGACTAGTGTAACCTTAAGACATGGTCGCGACACATACTGGTCTAGGAATAGGGGGGTGACCATAAGCTCTTAGAGCGGTATCAATTTGAGATCGAATAAGGGACAGATGTATATGACTTTTATACATCTGTCACTTACTCGATATCAAATCTCTCAGAGCTTATGCACACCTTAGCACCCCCTGCTCTGTTTGTTAAGTTCAGAGTATTATTTTGTGCTAAAGTGATAGTAATTGACTCTGTAAAGAATAAATCGAATTACCGGAAACCCTATTGTGCGCCCACGACTAAAATCTGATACTTTGTATGTCACTAAGTAGTTCTGTACATGGTTCTATAAACCAGGATTCGACATACTATATATAGAAATAGGATACCCAGTAATCTTGGACGGAGCACAGCCTTTAGCTAGATCATTATATTCAATTAGGAGAAATCGTAATGGAAACCTATTTTCAGCAGCAAACCTCTATTGGACATTGATTAATGTGTTACACTGGTTTGGCTTCTATCTAGTCTAGTAATAATAGTGACATGATTGATCACTAAATGAGACCGAAACACTAGAGTTGACGTCCGTATATTCGAGAGATTCAGAAATAAGATAATCCTGATCACACAAAGGCTGACTTTCCATCAGAACTGCTCAGGGAAGAGGAACGGTAAGTGGGAAGATTTACCATCAATATAAAAGGTGTAGGTCAATGAAATAAACATATACCTTGTACATTGGTTAGCAAACCCCAATACTTGTTTATGCAAAAAAAAACAGTTACCATTAGAAACAGCAGGTTTTTTTTTATTTCATTGTTTTGTCCCGTATTAACAGTTATTTATAATGATGAGTATTCGATCCCTTTTATAAGAGACTTCAAAGTATTTCATTTATACCTCGTTTTATGAATCAATGTGTCCCACACTAGGTTCTTCCTGTATCGCGGGTGCGCTTAAAAACATTTAAACTCACATAAACATTCATTCATTCCTGGCTCCGATCTAGAGGTAAGCCAGCTTGAAAGGATCGTAAGTGCCGACTGATAGCGGACTTGAGCCATATTGGGCGTGTTCGCGAATACAACAAGCGTGACAAATGACACGGTGTCTGAATATGCCATTGCTAATTGCAGCGAACAATAGACCATTTATTGCAGGTTTCAACTGTCTCAATTCAAACATTAAAACGGTGTGCGAAATAAGCTATCGGTTTATAAGTGTCAAACAGAAGGTGAAATGACGGCTTTTTCCTTGAAGAGTCGTATTGTTTCCGAGACTCTATTGATATTTCAAGCCGCACTTCCCGTCAGATAGGTATTAAATGGGCTGAAAAGCTAGTTTGTAACACGCTTTTATTAGCTTGGTATGTATCTATGTATCAAAGTAACGGAATCTTTGAACGTGATTTTCACCCCCATCAAAACGTGGGATTGATTTGAAACTTTGCACACTTATCAAGGACCCATGACAATGCAATAATTTAGTCAAAGTCAAAGCCAAAGTCAAATATGTTTATTCAACTAGGCCAATAAGCGGCACTTTTGAACGTCAAACAAAAATTAAAATTTACAAATAATGAAAGTTGATTCTACCGGGCGCGTTTAAATAGTTTGTGTGTTTGTTGTTTGTTTTGCCTTACCAAGATCTTCAGGATTAGCGACTTTTTAGTTCAACTTACCATTAAAGCGTGATTTTTAGTTTTTAGTACTACAATTTATTATATGACTAAGCCCGCCAAGCGAGATCATTAGGGAAGTATTCTCTAAGTGGCATTTTTGCAGAAGGCTTAAACTTGAATCAGAAATTGGCGGCATTTCCGCGGTACAAAGGTAGCCAATTTTGTTGACCCAATTTTAAGTACCTAGGTCTATCTCAGCATTGACGAGCAAATGTAGGTCGCTTAGTCGGCCCATATCGACCTAGACGTCAAACGGTTTGAATGTATTCACGGATACCGAAATAGCTGCTGTCGAGACCCATCGTAGAAAAAACGAGTCGAGAGAATCAGTAGCGGGAGCAATAAGAAAATGTTATTGATTTATGCTTATTTAATATAAATGCCGTAAGGGTGAGATAAAGGTGTAGACAGAGGTGTATATAATATACCGACATTTTGGCAGTTAATGTTACCTATATCCCCACATAATAGGTACGGGTAGGATTGTCAGATGGTCGAGACTCGTCTGGATTCTTCCGACATTTTTAAAGAACTCCAGATTCCCGACAAAACTCAAAATATCTAGACAAAAAAGTTCTTGGAAAGTTCTTTCTTTCAGATCATTTGTGTTATCAATTCCTGTAACCATTACTGTGAAAGGATGTTAAGTTTGCTAAATAATGTATATACCAAAGAGAGAAATTGTATGGCTTTTGATATAATTAAAGCCGAGTTAGTAAATAGATTAAACTTTGACGTAAAATATTTGTATTTAAAATCTTTTCCTAAATTGGTGGATTCAGTAAAGTTTAATGCCAAATACTTGTGGCAAACTAAAAATGTAGTGTAGTTACATTAGTTCTGTTTCATCAAGATTTAACCTAACATTTTCTTTTTCTCCTGACAACATCCTCAAAATACCGTCATTTTAAATTTTTGTCCTGATATTTTAGTCATCCGATCTGCCAACCCAAGGTACGAGGCAAGCCTATTTCTATGAACCACGCAACAAGCCAGACTACTGGCTTCTATTGAGACATTACAGGTGGAAACATCCAAAACACTATGCTGGAACCGGTAATGTAATTGGTAAACCTCAAGATAAGCAGACGGGCTTGCGAACACTAAGACCAACGAGACACTTATGAGGGTACATCTCATATCGCCATAGTCTTTCCACGTTCTATCTGACACTTACTTATTAACCACCTTAAGAAACAATACAAGCACGCGGTGGAGATTGTAAGCAAATGGGCGCCTAATATAAGGTAGGTAATTAAAAATATCCGTATTAAAGCCGCAGAGTTCAATGAACTTTATATCGTGTTTCCTTATCTTCTAATAACAGTGATATAAAATTAAGCTTATCAGGATTTACGTCTAGTGTAAAAACGGCCATAAATCCATATTTTGGTATTGGATTTTCATTTCATTTATTCCTATATAAATTAGCAAAATACAATTATCAGTGGTTTAGCATATGCAAATCGAGCTTAGATTTTTAATAAACTTTTCCGTTTGTTTATAAAATGCAGGAACGATATACACCTTAGCTTCCATGGCAACACGGCCGTATTGTTTCTTATGGGGTTCGGCCGAACATTGCAAACACCACAGCTGTATAAATAAATCAGAAATATTACATCAATTGGTTTCTTTAATTACCTCGCATGGCATTATGAGCGCTATTGAAATCGCTTCAGACAAATTGTAGCTACAATTAAGAAAGGAAGTCGCAACGCTTTTACAATGTATTCGCTCAGACATAAGCAAGGGCTTTTAATTATATTATAAGATGAACACAATCATGGTCATAAGAAGATAATAAGGTCAAGGTGTCAAAAATTTACAGAATACAATTTACTACATACAAAATACAATTATCTGATACCTTGATTCGCTGTCTTTATCTACAGTTAATAAAACACATTACAACAAAAATGACATTGAAAACACAACAGGAAAAGTGAACGAGGAGATTACAGCGGCATTATAATGATGAGTTAAAAATGTTTTTATGCTAAAGCAAAAATACGTTGAGTGGTTGTAAAGTAACCTGTCATTTACACTCAACATGATAATAAACGCAAACAGATAAACACACTAACCGTTATAAACGAGAGCGAAGAACGCCTTCTTGACCAGGAGTTGAGTGTCAAAGACCACCAGCTTCGCCGAAGTCGGTATCAGGTCGTAACACTTGTGGAACTTGAAGAACTTGACGAATATCTGGGACTCATCCTCCTCTGAAAAGAGCGTCATAAGAAAAAACTTAGTATTTATCATTGGAACATGCTCATTGTACGGCAACGCGGACATAAAATAAGCAATGACTCATTTTTGATGTCTATTTATAAAGTCTGTACAAACACTTACATACGTGTATATTCGTTATACACTCCACTACTACATTTGAAACGCCATTGGATAATTTTAACAGCGAGATGATAAGTATTATTTTAGTCTTTTCTTGTGTGTGAGTTTTTTAGATTTCGTGAAAGGAATTCGTATAAAATGAAGGTAAACGAGTTGTTGTTCACTTCAACATGGAAGTTACATTTTAGAGAAACATTGATTAAAAGCATTGAGTAACATTAATTACGCATAATTATCTGGAAATCACACTAATATTATAAAGGCAAAATTTTGTGAGTGTGTGTGTGTTTGTATGTTTGTTACTTCGTCACGCTCAAACAGCTAGGCTTTGGATAAAATTTGGCAAAGAGATAGATTACAGTCAGGAATAGCACATAGAATACTTTTTATCCTGGGAATATGTTCCTCGGGATAATTTTCAACTTTCACGCGGGCGAAGCCATTCGCAGAAGTTAGTAAATTATATAAAGATAAGTACTATCAATTGATAGAGAAATACAACTTGATCCGAGTAGATTCGAGTAGATATTGTATCAACCGTGTTAAGTTTTATTAATAATGGCGATTCCGAATAAATAGAAACAATGCCATGCCCTTGAATAATAATCGATTAGTTCACACACAATCTCGTATGCTGAATTCGCTTTCGATAAATTCTTTCATTATTCTTGTTTACGTGTTTGGGGGTTTCCCTACTCTACATAGTGGGTGGCATAATATTGTCCCATTCGATATATAAATGGGACGATTTTTGCATATTGTGGGACGCCTTTTACCTAGACAACATTGGACAACAGTAATATAATTCGACAACATAGTCAAAGGATGCGCAACAGAGATTTATCACGAAAATATAAAAGTTTGTTGAAGCTAGCCACCAGATTGCTATATGCTGAATCAACTTATTTAATCAGCCTAAACAGACTTCCTATATCAACAATTTGATGCTTTTATATTAAACATTATGATGACGTCACGTGTTTCAAAATTGGGGACATTATGAAGTTAAATATTATGTTTATCATTGATCATACATCACGAAATTACTTTGCTCGGGTTATGATTCCAGCTGATTTCCTTATATTAACCAAACAGGATTATGCAATAGATTTTCCTACAATATTCATTGTACGTACTATGGCAATATGTAAGTATAGTATATGGTGAGCAAGGCCAAGTGTCTGTAATGATTTCAGTAAGAAAAGTGAGTAGGGATGGCCAGCAAAATTGAGGAAGATCAGTGTTAGCCGGTGCCAGCCAGTGCTAGGCTCAAACTTAGATGACGGCCGATAGACTTGTACCGAAGAAGGAAACATGCTGCGTCGGCACCAAATGAACATGGACTGGATGATAAAATAGCCAAAGCGGCATTCTATCAACGATAACAATTGTCAAAAATCCATCTTAACATAAATTCTAACCGACGAAAAAAATAATTAAAAAGCCTCAGCTCTAGCATTTTTAAGTTGGCGCCGGTACGGTACGAATCTACGAACGGTACCTATAGTACCACGGTAGAGTACTAACAATACTACTAACTAAACTAATGTAGACGGCATTGGGAGAGTAGAGTAATTAAACTTGGTAGAGTACTAAAACTGGAATAGTATAGTGACTATTCCCGCGGGCAAGGTAGTCTCTCTACCGCACACTTTACCGCCTACTCGACCCATGTATACGTACCTATTGTAGAGTATATTGAGTGTCGATATTCATGCGACGTACGTGGTGTTCTATCTAAGAAACACTATTTAAACGAAAACAAATACTAGTACTAGTTACTAATAAAATATAATTGTACGTGTAGACAGTTACTCTACTGCAGCTGGTAGAGTTCTTGAAATTGGTAGAGTATCTAGCGTTAACTCTACCCGTGTACACCAGGTTTAACAGTTAGATGGACAAGTGGATTTAGCCATTTTCTTGTCTACAAGCTAGAAACGATCAATAAACTAGCGACCGTGAAGATAACAACACAACGCCTTTGTGTGGCAGCAATTGTTTTCCTAATCAGTGGCTTGGTTCTATTTCTTGGTTAAAATGTACAAAAACTCCTTTTTTCACTTTTGATATGAAAATCCCCAGGTTTAGGCCCCCAGGCTATTAGGAAATATACCCCGGCAGGGATGTCCACAGCTATACACACAATGACAGTATTCCCTAAATGTTTAGTGCGTATGGGTGGGATGGCCGTCCACCATGTACCGATGGTGCTTCGCCGTACGTATTGCAGTCCGATGATGGAAAGGGCTAGGCTAGGCTCAAATAAATTGTGCAATTCCATCGCACTCTCCCCAAAATGTAACCGACAGACTGACATCTCTTTTATTGGAAAAACCTCAGGCCAACGCGTGGGTCTATCTATCACTGTTCAAAAATACCGATATCCTTGCGGTGAAATTGGTGTAGGTCTATGTCAACATGAATAGGTTCAAAACACTTACTATTATCGAACGTCCTTAAATAAGATACAGTATGTTTTTGTATTTTTGTTTGCTGACATTTATACAAGTTTTAACCCAATTTCAAAACATCTTTGTGTTTTTTGGGCAAAAATATCTATCACATAAAAACTTCTTAGTTGCTCCAATTTCCGTCAAAACTCGCGATATATTTTTGATATAAAAATGCTTTTCATCCATTAAACAGACAGGTGAAGGTCCCTCTTTGCCGTATCTAAGACCATTACAGAAAGATTCGTCATTGACCGCTAAAAACAAAAAGGCGGTCATTGCTCTCAATTGATGAACGATTTCCTCCATTCGATTGAATTTCGGTTCGGCACATCAACTAGAGCTTCCGAAAAAGGTCGACCAATCAAAACACTGGAATGAGCAATTCGTCCAAGCCGTAATACCATCATAGGATTTGCCAGTAGCCGATATGTATAGGTCAATCATCTGAATCACCGATGCTTGTGATAGCTTCGAAAGGATGCCTTTGGCAATACTCCATGTCCTCCAATTCTAGCTACATACATATTCGTTTACTCTGTATAAATACCTGAAAGGTAAGCACAGTATGATAGATACTACGATAACGAAGGTTCGTGCCTTACTGACATAAAGACAGTAAGTAAAAAGCTCTTATCAAACTCCGTCATGAACCTGCCATTTCTGTTAACAGTGCTATTAAAATTGGAAAGAAGTAACAACGACTGAATAACCTAAGTGAAAGTAAGAAACGAGCTAAAACTGACCTTAAAAAAAAGGCTGATTAAGAAAACCTTATTTGCATTGATACTAAAATCATTTCAACATAATACTTTTAATTTTTGCAATGTCACTCTTCACCAAAACGAATAGATGATCGCCTGTGCTTGGAGTGTTTGATCCGTTTGAAATTATAACGGTGATTCGTTATTGAATCTGTAACTCAAAGAAGTCCCAGGCCCGGTTATGAAGAAAACTAAAACTGCATCGTTGTAATTGAAAAAAACACTAAGATTAAACCATGCGATAGTGTCGGGAAGTAATGACATAGAGCACACTAAAGGAAGCATTTTGAACAAAATACTATCAAAATTCTCTTGCTTGCGACTAAGAAGAAGTTATAATAAGTTAGAGAGTTGATTGTTTGACCCTGTGTTCGACTCAAAATGGATAAAAAAGCCATATTGAACCATTCGTTGAGTTCTACGGATAAAAAAACTGGGCAGAAATCGCAAGCGACATTTAGTTAAGCCAATAAAAGTGTTTTTGAGAAAGCAAATGACGCGTACAGTAATAAAAGTAATTTTAATTCATAAAAAGAAAAGTTAAAGCGATATTTTATGAACCATAAAATTTGTATAACCACAATGTAATGACTCTTAAAACTGTGTTGGTAACGTATATTTATAGCGTGGTGAATGGGGGGCAATAATAAAATGAAACAACCTCATTAAAACATGAAAAGGTACTGAAAATTCATCATTATCCGCCTACCCTCGACTATTTCATTTATAACAGAAGTAGCTTTCGTCCGCGGCTCCGCGCGCGTGGAATTGGTTCTTCCACCAATATCTTTACAAATTATAGCCAATATGTCATTTTGATATATAAGCTATAGATATTACTTTAAAGTTTCATCAAAATCAGTTTAGTAAATTTGGCGTTAAAGAGTAACAAACATCTATCCATCCATACTCACAAACAGTCACATTTGTAATATAAGTAGGATCACAACAACAAACATAAACACAACAACATCAGGCGAGATAGTGGTCAAACGCTAGCCAATATCTGCCTAGCCTTTTTCCCAACTATATTGGGGTCGGCTTCCAGTCTTACCGGATTCAGCTAAGTACCAGTGTTTTACATGGAGCGACTGCCTATCTGACCTCCACAACCCAGTAACTGGGTAACACGGTACCCCTTGGCAAGACTGGTGTCAGATCTCAAGCTTCTGACTACCCGTAACGACTGTCAAAGATCTTTAAATGACTGCCGGGACCAACGGCTTAACGTGCTTTCCGAGGCACGGAGGAAACTCGGTATGTTGAAATGGTCACCCATCCACGGACCGACCTCGTCAAGCGTTGCTTAACCTTGATGATCGACCCGTGCGGCTGTTATTATTTAGTCACGAGCTCCTCTAAACGATAATCGATCCAATAACTAATTTAAAAAAATATTCATCTGAAATAACCACAAAGGCCATTTATGTACCAGGTTTTTTTTTTACTATGACACGTGAATGGACCTGAAAACTATGTCATTACTATGACACGTGAATGGAGCTGAAACTCTGTCATTACTGTGGCACGTGAATGGAGCTGAAAACTCTGACGTTACTATGACACGTGAATGGAGCTGAAACTCTGTCATTACTGTGGCACGTGAATGGAGCTGAAAACTCTGACGTTACTATGACACGTGAATGGAGCTGAAACTCTGTCATTACTGTGGCACGTGAATGGAGCTGAAAACTCTGACGTTACTATGACACGTGAATGGAGCTGAAAACTCTGTCATAACTATGGCACGTGAATGGAGCTGAAAACTCTGACATTACTATGGCACGTGAATGGGGCTGAAAACTCTGAAGCTCCTGTACACGTAAAGTGGGATTGTATTTTTTTCTCGTCTATTCCATGGTGTGGGCCTGTGGGGTATCGTTGGATAGGCCATTCAAACGGGTCTGTGAAAACCATTTTTCAATCGGATTCCGTAAAATTAAGCTTTAAATTGCTAATTTTTTTTAGAGTTAAATATCCAAACTCTCTCCGCCAGTTAAGTGGTTGCTTTTGGATATGTAAAAAAAATCACGGCAGTAGTATATATAACCACAATAAAAGGAAAACTATCACAGCTATGTAGGTTTTACAAATTTACGAGTAATAGTCGACCAACTTTTAAAATGTATGAGGACAACAGTTTTCGAACGTCAAATATATTTTTTTCTCTTCGTTAGAGCAATGTTAGGTGCTTTCATTGTTTATGAACGTTAGTAATGTTATAGTTCTCGCCAAACTTATTGGCCACCCTGAAGGCTACAATGGCGGCGCAGTTGTAAATCTCATACAAAAGTCGACTCTGTATCTGTCACCTCTGATCTGGACTAGAGTCAAGAGCAAGGTGAATGTAGCTGTTTATAAGCAACCCTCTGTGCGCGAGTCAGACACGGTTTTATTTTACTGATTAGCAAGAAGATTGGAAATATTTATTTCTGCTTGCAGTTACACCTATGTTTTGCCGAACTGTACGGTAATATGAGGATAGCATACCAAGCTTACTGAACTCTCCGCATTTGGATCGAGCGTCATTGCATTATAAAGTACCTCCGCTGTGTCGGGAGAGTATCCAATAGCATGGAATGCATTCGATGCGTCCCTTTTGCAACTAAAAATACCAGTAAATGGACACCACATAGCACACCTGCAACACAGTATAAATAAGGAGAAACAGTAGGTACGGAAACTACCTACAAACGCTCGAAACGGAACATTCACACAAACATGCGCATTGACGAGACCCCTAAGACCAGCAAGCATGCACTGTGGAACTTTTAATAGTATTGGCAGAAAAAGTGCAACATCTAGCTAAAACTTATGACATTTGTGTTACACGGTAGTCGGAATCAGAACCGCGAAGTTTTACAAATTTTTTTTGTTGTTGTAATGTGGACGCTGACATTTATATTGTGCCTGCAACGCGTAACTAAAACAAATTTTGTAAAACTTCGCAGTTCTGATTCCGACTACCGTGTAACACAAATGTCATAAGTTTTTAGCTAGATGTTGCACTTTTTCTGCCAATACTATTAAAAGTTCCACAGTGCATGCTTGCTGGTCTAGATTCTCGAAAGTAAAAATAAAATCCAATTAACACTATACCTGGATAATCTTTGAAAGAAAAAATATCCAAGTAAAACTCAGCAAAATCCACGACGCAAATTGGTATGGCATACTACTGAGGATAAAATAATTTGCCAGTATCTGGTTATTTTTGAACTTTGTAAATTGACGGAAACTGATTTCCGAGCCTTGTATTAGAAAACAAATACATGTTCTAAAAACAATTTAAGAACGTATTTCATAGTCAGAGTTATAAGTAGATTTATTTAGCCATTATGTCTTTATCTTCAAGGCACTTTAATTTTAATAGTCAAACTTAGTGCGTGTCGAATGTGTTATTATTTGATTGTTATATTATGAACTATTGTTTTCTGTAGGTAATATGCATCAACATTTGTTTTTATATGAATGGCAGAAAAAATTCCATCTCGTGATTTTAAAGTCGACTGTACATTGACGAATTTTACTTTAAATTTTTTCTTCTTTTTTCAATCAATTACCAATTGGATCACTAGCATGTCGTCAGAAACGCAAGTGGTCAAATACTCATTTCGTCATCTCTCAAGATAGACGCGCAACTTGTCAGAAACGGCATTCGACAGAAACGCATTTCGTCAAACACGCAACACGACAGATACGCATTTCGTCAAATATTTGAAATAATCCACCCAGATTGATGTGAACAAAAAAAATTGTCAAATAAAAGAGAGAATTAGGAAACCATTGCACAATAACACGTCTCTGCGTCGTTGACTGGATATAAATTGTAATGATTTAATATCCATTTTAATGACGAAAAAACAACAGCAAGCGAACCGAAACAACCAACATGTCAGAGTTGTCAGACCTATGCCGTTCTTTTTAAACGTTCATGTACCCACATTTCAATAGGTCACAAGGTTGAGTAGGTCTTTCTTAATCACGGAGATAGATAGCGCTAGCACTGCAGTGAGTGGGTCTCCTACTAAAAATAAAATAATGATATCCGTACCCGAAGCAACAAAGATAGATAATAAAATGAAAATAACTGTGGACAAGTATTATTTACTAGAATTATTGTTTCCTTAATCATATTAAGTTTTTTTAATGAATACGAATTATTACATTAATTTGTTTAACTAACTGCGTATGTATATGACTACAAGCATTGAAATCCTATTTATTAATTGACAGTTGCGTATCAGGCGAGACCATAGATATAGTATGTACAAGATACACAGAGTCAGATGGAAAACGAAACCGAAAATATAAAATCTATGTGTGAGGGAATTTGTCCATGTGTTAGTTAAATAAGTGTTGATAAAAAGTCCATGTTCAATATCGATATCGATACTTGGTGAACACCTTAAGAAACACGATTGCTGGGCAAAAACCATGCTTTGCTTTAATTAAAATACAAATTACAAAATAATATCTCGCATGTATTTAAAATACGAAATACAAAATATTTTTAAGTCGTGTATTTAAAATGTAAAGTACAGTATTTTAACTATTTTTATTTAAAATACAAATAACAAAATATTCATTCATTGGTCATTCATCGTGACATTCGTACTAATAAACTTAATCAATACACAGAAGTTCGGTGAAAATAACCGTTTGAAATGAAAATGATAATTTACAAGGTACTTGAAAATTTGACGTACGCGGTCGCCATTTTGCTTATGAAAGCTATCAAGCGCTATTTTCTGCAGAACGCATCTATTAATAAAATCGCTGAATGTATTTTGAAGCCACAAGTATTTGAAGTACTAATAAAAAAATACCGCAGTCAGGTATTTGAAATTGACGACACGGTTGGCGTAGTGGTTGAGCGATCGGCTGCTGCGCTGCGTGTCGCGAGTTCGATTCCCGCACGGAACAAATATTTGTATGGCCTGCAGATAGTTCAATGATAAATGATATTATTTCTGTAAGTTGGTTTGTACAAACACGTTTACATATTTTATAAAAGTAGATGAGGTCTGTTAGAGGTATCTAGATGGTTTGAAAACTAACACTAGGTTGGCCACTAACTAACCATACGATAGGAAGCGTCTTTCTTACAGGCACAATTAAAGTAGGTATAGATTATTTCATTAGAAGTCGTCGATGTTTTCTTTGTATGCAGTATTTCGATTCAAAATGTTTACTACATATTGTAGAGTTTTTATTTGGAGACCATCCATCTCTGTTTAAAATTCGAATCCATTTTTCTCTTAATACAGAATTATTTGGGAATCTGTAGGGACATAAATATTATATATTATTATTTACACAACAGAAAAAATTGCTGATGAGCAGAGCACTGATGTATTCTAGCCACTGTAAAACTAATAAATGCATACAAATATAATGACCCTAAATAGACTCCGCACTCGGGTTGGCCGCAGCAAGGACAACCTCCTCAGGTGGGGGTTCTCTGATGGCATTAGTCTTCAGTGCTTATGCAGCATCTCTCCGCAGACCATGGCCCATCTCACGGAGAGCGCAGCATGCCCTGTCACCTGTACTTACGAAGACCTTATGACTGCGTCACCGAATGGTATTGCCGTGGCTGAATTCTGGGCCAAACACAATATTTAACTTTTTATATTTGCCATCGACACGCTAAGGAGAAGAATATAATGACATTCCTAAACCTACTCAAAGTAACAAAACATCAAAACACTCCGATTTTTTTTGAAAAATAAAGGCAACAATAAACATGCAACTTTAAGTACAGTTTCGATAAAAACATCTTCTCAATCGTAACTTAAATCAATTTTAACAAAACCTGACTAAATAAGTTTGTATTCATGTCATGATGTCACTAAAAACGATTAAGTTTTTATCGATACTCGTGACGTCACCGCTTTGTCAAGCCCTAGCGTAAACAATCAATTTACTCTTTTACATAATATTTTCTCCAATTTTGTTTATATATACGAAATATACTTATATATAACATTGGAAATCAATATACTATTGTAAGAATCTTTTTCTGAGCCGATTACTAGCAGAAATTCGTCAAAATATGGTTCAAAACAATCCAAGGACAAAATTGTATTTACCTGTGAAACGTGTATTTATTGGGGTTATTTCGTCTTGTAACGTCACATTCACTCACAGAACAAGTCACCATAATTGTATAATTAATATTATCAATTTAAATCTAAAGATTATTATTTAAATGCAAGAAATTCACCGCGGCGTAAAACAGATTGTCCGCTAGGTTTACTTATTCGCGAAAAACATGACATATCGGTACGTCATTCACGCTCTCTTTTTCTCTTGGGTGGTTTGTACTTGATTAGGATTTCTCGCTCGCACGCTTCGTGTATCTTTTTGCGTAGCAAAAAAAATTCTAAATCTATGGGCGAGACACGCATCTGACAAGTTGCGTGTTTGACGAGACGTCATCTGTCAAGTTGCGTGTTTGTCGTACTGCGTCTTTGATGTGGTGCAAATCTGACGACATGCGTTTAAGTCAACATGCGGTTTCTGGCTATATGCGTATTTGACCACTTACGTTTCTGACGACATGCTAGTGATCCTCTCAATTGTCTTCTGAAACGTCACGAAACCTTTATTTTGCATTTAAGTCATTGTGTGGTCACGTCGACGATATCGTGCTACTTACAAAAAATCGCCGAGGCAGCTGAACATAACATAGAATCCGTAATTTTCAAACAATATAATATAGCATTCAATCATAACGATTATTTCACGAGCACCAATTAGCTGACGGAAACGAAAAGTAAGCAGATCTAAATGCATCACGAATGTTGTAATTCGTCGTTATTGGACTTCATTAGGTAGGTTTCACTCTTGTCCTTGGTACCTGATATGATCAATGCGCAGACTTATTTGCGCTCTTGTCAAAGAGTTGACCGAGTGTACATCCGCGTTAGTTGACGTCGCGTTTATGCCCGTTAGACGCTACGCTAGCTAGCATTCACGTTAATTTATGTTTTTCTTTCATAACTTACGTCGGGAATGTGCAGCAAATACGTTCTCTAAAAAGTACGGTGCGAAGATACACTCATGTATACTTTTCGACATCTTTTAATTTGGATTTGAATACTGAATACCTACATAAAACAGAAGATAAATATAAAATGACTGTATTGTTATTTTGACACTTAAAAAGTAAACGGAAGTCTGGAACAGAAAACCACTTGGCTTAACGCTAAGTACGCTTATCCACTCAGAATGACTGAATGCAACAAGTTCATGGGCAACCAAGTCATAGTTACCGCGATTTGAAATGCATTTAAAAGATACTTAAGCGAACTAGCTTCGTTTCCGAGTCAATGGTGCGCAGTTAATTGTGCACCAGCTTAACTAGAAGAGACCCTTTCTTCGTAAGTGGATTTACATTAACGCAACGAAAACGTGGCTTCGGCGTCGCGTTACCGCAGCGTTAACGTTCGACGACAACGCTAATAACGCCAATCTCTTGAGAGTTTAGAGATTCTCTCGCGCACATTAGAACTCTTTCGGGTAGGTTAAGTTCGGCTGCATATTCAGTAAGGAAGATAAGGCAGTTAACCGATGAAGCCACAGCTAGGCTAGTATACTATGCTTATTTCTACAGTATTATGTCTTATGGCATTCTGCTGTGGGGATCAGCAGCAGACGTTGACTCAATTTTCATCTTACAAAAGAGGGCAATCCGCGCGATCTATAAAATGGGTCCTCGCGAGTCTCTCAGAGAAAAATCTAAAGAGATCGATATACTGACTCTACCTTCACTTTATATTTTGGAATGTAAATGTATGTCCGCAAAAATCGAGGGCTTTTCAAAACCAGAAGCGACTTACATAATTTAAATACACGCAGTAAGCACGAAATTGTAATACCCAAATTCAGATTAACGAAAACTAGCAAGATTTTTCTTATAAACAGTATGCGCTTTTATAACAAGTTGCCAAAGTCAGTTATAGAACTGACCGATGGAATGTTCAAAAACTACATCAAACGTGTCCTTATTTAAAAAGCATATTATAAAATCAAGGAGTACGTTGAAGATAAAAAATTTGGCTTTAGCTCCTTCTGCGGCTTCCCTGGTAACTCATAAACGGCACAAATATGAGGATGTCTCTAACTATTCTCAATCTCCTTTTTTCCTCTTTTCATTAGACTTTTTACAATGTTTTTCAATCATCTTTAAAGCCCTTTGCTAAGAATAGTTATAGCACTGATAACAACATTTGTGCCACATGTTAAATTTAGTGTTGTTAGACAAATTTTTTATTTTATTTTATTGTTTGTTTTTTTTTTACCTTTGTATAGATTCTTTTACCGATTGTTTTGTGAATGTGTGAACATTGTAGGCCTTCTAGATTTCTAGATGATTGTTAACATTTGTTATCTTTTTATCTCGTTTTACATTTTTTTTGCTTTTTTAATTTCTTACGAATTATTGTCGGGCCTACATTGTCCCCCCATATCCAAGTACTAATGATGTAACATGGAAATATTGTAAAACAAAACCATTTTTAAAAGAGTAACCATGGAGTTTCTTGCCGGTTCTTCTCCATAGGAAACGACTAACCCGAACCGTGCACCTTTAGTCGACGTTTTATAAGTGACCATGTAGGCGTACTTAAATAAAATAAAAAAGATTTTGATTTTTGATTTTTCAATCTTACAACATTAGATAGAGTGAGCAAGACGGTCACACTTCAAAACTGGCATATTTCATAACGTGGTAAACTTCAGCGTGTGATAAGAGAGCCTAAGCGGATAGTTTAAGTTGTCCTCTATTACTTGAATGTAAGTTACTGTTCAACCTCGTTCAGTAGTAGTAAAAGACAGCAAAAGTTTAGATTTAGTTTATTTGATGCACAGTTGAATCAGAGATAATCTCGACGTTTACGTTATTGTTTTTTCTAGTTTCTAATTGGAAGTTGGAACTTGAGAAACGAGACTGTTAGTGTCCCAACTTTCATATAAACGACTAGCTGACGGCTTCGCTCCCGTCAACTGGCTACCTGCTTACTTATCCTAATCTACCTGCCTGCCCTGCCTACCCTGCCAACCCTGCCTACCAACAACATTTTACTACTTAGGTTACATTATTGCAATTTTCATAAAGATCTCAATTTTTTTTGAAAATATATTGTAGCCTATGACACTCAAGAATAATGTAGCTTTCTACTGGTGAAAGAATTTTCAAAATCGGTCCAGTAGATCCAGAGATTACCCCTCGTCACAAACTCACAAATCCACAAACTCATAAACTTTACCTCTTTATAATATTAGTATAGATATCATCGAACTAAGTTTTCTTGGACTGTGTTGACTGGACTGTATTGATCAAACCATGAATAGAATCATACAATATGATTGAAGTGCTAACTCGTTTGCATCACTGTAAATCATAGTGTTTGCCTAACGCCCCGATTGAGTCTATTAGTAGTGTGCATCTAATGCAATAAATATGTTATTACTAGTGCATTCAATGATAAACTGCGATGCGCATTAGTCATGCATTTGATATGATGGATGCAAGCGCGGAGTAGAACTGAAAATACGATAGACATTACGGTGAATAATTAATGTCATTAGGATCGCTGAAGAATGCTGAATCATAGGACAGAAATAGTTGAGGAATGAGAAAAGAGGAAGAGAAGAATGTAAGTGGATTATGAAGAGAATTCTATGAGAAAGAATAATGCCCAAGTTGTACGGGCGAAAACCCAAACATCAATCACTGATCACAACGATAACTATCAATGAGTAATCATTAATTGGTTATTAAATCAGTGTAAGTAGCATTAGCTAAGTTCATGGGATATAAAAGATATTTAACAAAATTTTGAAATGCTCTGATAAGAAGCTCTCAAATGGAGCAGACTATGCTCAGAATTTCTCTTAAGGGTACACTAGTCGAAAACTCCTAAAACGTAGTCTAGGGATTATTCCACTATTTGACAATGTACGTTCAAAATAAAAAGTGATATTAATTTGTCTCATCATTATCTAGCCCTGTATGGAAGCAAAAAAGAAAATATTTGAAAGTTATGAGCGTCGAAAGTTCCACATTTCGACACTAATTTGAACGCATTTTTGGGCGCAAATAAATGCCATAAGAAGACTGAAAATTGCAAAACGGCCACCATACATGGATAGATTAGTAGTTCAACAATGCAAATAATTTTATTTTGAACAGATACGTTTAATGTTTTTCATGATATCCAGACTCCCAAAGGGCTGTTTATAAAATTTCGCGCGCTTGGTTTCGTCCTAAATCATTATCCATTTCGCTACAAATTTACAAAATAATAGTTCGTGCCGTCGACTAGTGTAACCCTTACCAAAAATATCATTTCAACATTTTGTTAGATATCTATCTCCTTTACTCCACGGATTTAGTTAGTGATACATATACTGACTTTATAACCCAGTATTACTCACTAATCGGAACTGTTTCAGATTAATCGACAAATCTTAAAATTTTGTCGGTTTTATTTAGTGCCCCGCGGCTTCGATCCCGTCAACTGCCTACCCTACCCACCTACATAGTACATACCTACCCTACCCTACCTACCTATATACCTAACCTACCTACATACCTTCCCTACCTACCAATTTTTTTTCTAGGGTCATTCTTCCGTGGACATGATATGAAAAACTGCGAAATTTTGAGACTTTCGCACATTGTAGTCTAAAAGTCATAAACTATGCGTTTTTCGGCAAACATTGCTGTGTAGTTTTTTAA
This sequence comes from Orthosia incerta, assembly GCA_948252205.1. NCBI lineage: Eukaryota > Metazoa > Arthropoda > Insecta > Lepidoptera > Noctuidae > Orthosia > Orthosia incerta. The sequence goes on from OX411741.1 coordinate 40,793,243, forward strand.
ATTTCATTAAATTTGCAACTATTTAAGCCCAAGTTCTAAAAACCCTATAGGAACCAAGCTATGGTCCTTCAAAGATTTACAAGACTAACTGGCCCATAGAACACACAAAAAATCAAGCTTGCGGTTTTCATGTCGATTTCTACTGGGGTATGAATGAAATCGGTAATTAATTATAAAAACCGAGTTTTGATAAATTGTTTCCATTTTTCCAGACACGTTGTTTTTGGAAGGTAAATTTACCCCAACACGAATGCCATGTCGAAGATAGAGGGACGATCTTGACGCCTACCGAAAGGAGTGGCCTGTGGACTTTTGGCCTCTGCTACCACAGTAGCAGTGCGCAGCAAAGGGAGAAAAAGCTGGAATCATTTGCCCAGTAGGACAATATAGCCTAGAAGATCGTTACAGAGTATAAGATTTTTCAAATTCATGGTTCGTTATGTGAGGGTTTAAGTTAGGTACTTAGATTTACGAAACACAATAACTATACTATATTCACTGGAGCAAAAATAAAAGGTTAAACAAACAAACGTCAAACGGTTATCATCCGACAAATTTTCAAAATACTACCTTACAACGCAAAATGGTAACTTTTGTAGCATTCCTTAAATTATTATATTACTGTACTAGTTCCAAACTCCAGGCTTTCGAGATGTTTGTATGTACTTATACATTAAAAATCATGATTATTTTTTTAAATATGCATGTGTGTATTTGGCTGTTGTATGAAATAAACATCGTCTCATGATATTTTTTATTTCATATTTTAGTGAGAGCTGAAAAAAATCTAAAGAAGCCACAGTAAAAAGGTTTAACCTTTTTTACGGTTTGTTTACCTTTTATTTTTTGCTCCAGCGAATAGTTGACAGCAGATTAACAACAACAAGACATTTTCCGGGGCAGTTTGATCAAGCTTTGAGAAAACAGGTGCTGAATATAACCGTATCTGAAGCCTACTATGTTTACAAAGTAAACCGCCTTGTTAAATATAATAGTTTTGGCAGCAAACCGATCAGCTAAAATTATACAAAAAAAAAATACATCTGATAAAATGAAATGTTGTGACGTAAGTACGTATTTTACGTATCAAGATAAAAAGCGGTTGCCATGCGAAAATGTTCAATAGATGTTAGATGCGGACATGCGGATACCTATTTGTTTATTTACGTTCATTGCTAGTGCGTTGCGCACGCGGCTCTAAGGATGTGACGTCAGTAGAAACCTCAAGTGGACCGAGTTCGTGAAGACTTGCATGAAACTGAATTTGAGTAGGTACCTACTATCTAAATATTTTTTGGCGAGCTTTAATTTAAGAAAATGCAATTTATCGCGTTTTGGTTTATATCTGAATAGAGATTAGAAAACACAGGTTAAAACTTTAGTAAGTACTAAAAACACTTCAAATTAAGTTGTCGTGAACACACAGAAAACCTTAAGTAACACCGTAAATCTAACGGACTACCGACATAGTTTACCTGGCAACTAAAACATCTACGAAAGTAATAAAGAGGTAGCTAACGAAAACGTTTCAGCATACAAAAACATTTGCATGAAAGTGGATAATCCGCGATGTCAATGCACTGCCTGAAGACACCGGAGTATAACGACTCAATCATCACTATCGGGCACAACGAAAACAAAACGCAAACATCAACAGGTAGAGTTGCGCAAGAGCGCTTGCTAGCGTGGGTGACATAAACAAGCCGGCACCTTTGTGGAGCCCGTCAGCTAGAAACGCCTTCCAAGCCCGGCCGACGGCCTCGAACTCCTTGATGAGGTCGATGGAGTAGACAGACTCTTCGTCGTCGTCGACGGCGAGCGCGGGGTTGTCCGAGAAGTAGTGTAAGCGCAGCATGCGCGGGGCCCGGGCGGCGCATCGCCCGCCGCCACTCGGTGCGGCCGCGCGCGCCTCCCACGGCTCACTGCTAATAATACGCGCGCGCCCGCCGCCGCGCCGCGCGGTAGACGCGACGAACTTGACACCGCTAGCACCGCCGCGCTGCTACGTCGTCGCCGCCGCTTGGCCGCTTGCCCACGCCCGCCCCGTATGTCCGACGAGATGCGACTATAATGCATCACACACCACCTCTCGGAGGCAATTATACGTCTTCGGTGACGCATTTGTATTCTGTTGTATCTTTAGCTTGTTTCACTCTATTTATGTCATTAACAAGAGGACCCCTCGCGGTTTGTACTATTAGAAACCCAACATAATCCTTCAATCTCCCTAGACCGAAGGGTTTCTCGGGTTTCCCCACAGCAAAATAATAAGGTTCTAGATTCTAGCCAAATGTTCCTCCCGGTCGACCGCTCTTACTCTTTTGTCGCTTTTATGACCTTAACAATGAATTTCGCAGTAGGTATACCTCCTACTTATTTAATGGAATCTACACTCATAACAGTAAAAACCGTTGAAACAATTAGAGGCAAATATGGAAGCAATAGTTACGGTTTCAGATAAGAAAAACAGCAAATTATGCACATAACCGTGGCAATTTCAATAGGTACCTGCTTTTGCTTACCTGCTTTTTTTCATGGTTATCTGCAATTATTATATCTGTTCCGGTTGGCATTTCAATATGCTCATGAAGTTTTAAAATGTGTGACAGTATTTAGTCAGTTCTCGATAGATCCCGCGCTCTATGTTTAGAAAACTAAAAACGAATATGCTAGTCATCACACGGAGGACTGGAACGTCTGTTGATTAATATCTAAGCTGTGGAATTATTTAATGTAATATGGAAGAAGTATAGTGATGTGTCAAATTTACTGTAATTTATTATAAGTATACTGTCCTAAGTAGCCAAGTCCTTATGGCAGAATAGGGGAGCATGATTTTAAAGCTTACCTAAATGCCTACCTCAATAACTTTGTAAATACTTTACTTATCAATAAAATTATTGAGGTAGGTATAGGCCTTTAGTTAACGGAACGAATTCGACACGATATAGTAAATTGATTGAAAAACGCATATGCTCCTCTAAAACTGTGCTCTCCTCTCTGTTCCTACTTATAAACTATTTGCGCATTATGGTTAAGTAGGCAGTAGGTACATTTCTCAAGGGAAACTCGTTTATAGTTCTGTTAGAAGTACATACAACTCATTATTTACTACTTTGTGTATACTAGTGGGATATCACTATAGTCGCAGTTACAATATCTATCTATTGAACGACATCGACACGCCTTGTGGCTAGAACCGTTTCAGAAAAAGCGCCGTCGTATACTTACACTGACCAAACGCTATTTACCTTATTATAAAACTCGTATGTACAATTTAAAATACCTTCAAGCCACGTGAGTTTTCTTTGACGCAAATAAATAAGCATATCTAATTTCTTCACTTTGCGAATTTCAAACACTGCTGGTTCATCAGTTCATAACCTTGATAATAGTGTATCATAATATTCAATATCTTCACTGTATTATTTCTAAACACCTCACATGATGAAAAAATAATGAATGAAAACGTAAACTGAACGTTCTGAACACAATCAAAATGGCGAGAGTCCGCGAGAGTAACTGCTATGTCGGCGATAAAAAACGAATTTATCGCTATCATAAGAATCGTTAAATTTTATATGGCTAAAACTGTCAATTTCTGTTGTTTGGTAGATAAAGACTGTTTATGTCGCGCATGTATTGGAGGTAACGAGCTCTGCAGATATTTTTTAAACACAGTATTAATGATACCTAAACGAAAGTTTTCTCAAAATGGTTGCAGCCAGTTTTATAGTGTTGAAGATTTTTTGCAATATGTAATGTTTATGTAGGTACTATTTATTTGTGTGAAACATGCTCCTGTAACTAATATTTGCCATCTGTATTTATACACTTCGCTGCTGAGATGATGATGATGTCATAGGAGTCACGGCCAGTCCTCTATGCAGAGCATGCATGGAGGAGAACAAGACAGTCGCTTAAGCTGCTCGGAGAGACGCGATACCCCCTTGAGACCGCCAGTAACAAAAACCAGAGAGTTGCTGGTTTTTTTTTGCAGAGCTGGGGTAGATCGAATAACAAAATGTATTCCACTCATAAGTATAGATACGTGCTTGGACGGGAAATTTCGGACACAGTCCGATAGACATACAATACAACATCTATTTAATAAGAATATTAAGCTTTATATCCAACAGGTAATACGGTTCTGGAAACCAAATTTGAATTATCATTATTTATCATCAATCAACGTTAGCACACTGACGCTGATCGAAATGAATTTGAAATGGAAACAATGATACGTAATATCACTGTGTGCTCTGATACTGCATATGGAAACAAACAGCACACCCGGCCGCATAAAGGCTAACTAATTTATACGTAGATGCAATAAAGGGCAGGTATCGTTATGCCATTAGCGTGTTAGCCTGACTATTCAAAGTGATGGAGCCATGAGCATTGATGCATATACGTACATACTGTACCTAAGGTATGACAACTAACTCTCTGTGAATAAGATTTACCCAAGATAAGCATTGACGATTATTCAGTCAAAGGGACATGGTCCCAAATGTATGGCCCGAAATACCCAGAAATTGATACGAACTAATTGTATACGGATCAATTGCTTATAACGAACGAAATAACCCTACCTAAGCCGCAGATCTCAAATCCATGGGGTATCGGAGCTATGGGTTGACAAAGTTTGCATGAAAAATAATTATCTAATAAGGATTTTCTTAACTCTAGTACCAAAATCAGAGGTGTGCTTGACCGTTCTATTCATTTTAATTTTTATTATTTTTTTTGTACTGATAGGTACATAAAACAAATTTAAAAAGTTAAAATAACAAAAGAAAGAAACGATATATTCTTTCTTCGCCACAATGTCGATATGCAAAGAAGAATCGGTGTCCGGTAAATAAAGGACGGTGAAAGGAAACCTTTTTTGTTTATTTTTTTTTGTTTTGTGTAGGTACCTATTACTTCAAAATAATAAATAACAATTAAAATTAATAGAACGGTCAAACACACCTGTTATTTAGCTAAGCCCACCGATACTCCAAAGATTTGGAGTATGTGTTTGTCGTTCTAAGCGATCGATCGCCATACAGTTTGTTCGTATCGATTTCTGGGTCAATTCTGATACCTCTACTTTACCTTCATTACTTGTTGTACCTCGGTATTTATTGGACCTAAAATGCCCTGTCCAGAATGTTACTCAAATGCTGGAGTGCCCTAAGTGCCCGTACATATTCAGCTTTGAATACCTAATGAACGCCACTGACGGTGCTATCAACGTAATCCGACTCTATTACATGACGTAAATATATAAAGTTATTTGGATAAAAGGCTGATAAAAGTTACAAAATGGAAATATTTTTTATTACAAACGTCTACAGACATGATAGGTACCTTACTTATTTCGATTATTTTCAAGAATCCTTTGAAGTAAGCACTCATGGCAGAAAAATTCATCGAAGCAGAAACTATTACATTGGGATGATCCGTATCTGAATCGTTTCTGCTGATTGCTGAGATAGAAACCCTTTATCAAAGGTACTTTCTAAACATCTGTCAAGCGAATTGACCTACACAAACATATTTGGCTTGTCAGTATAAGCCAAATATGTTTGCGTAGGTCAATTCGCTGTCACAATTATTTTCTAAGAATAAAATCTAATATAGAAAGTGAAATGATTTATACTTAAGTTGCCCTAGTCGACGGCACGAACTATTTTGTGCGCGGGGTTAAAATGCATGCTATCTCATCCGACAACACTTGCGAAAGAGATAGATGCTGTGATGAGCAGTAAGAAGTTAGTTCGCGCACGAATTAGCACTTTTGCAAATTTGTAGCGAAATGGATGATGATTTAGGACGAAAACGAGCGCGCGAGATTTTACAAACAGACCTTTGGGATTGGGAGTATGGATACCATGAAAAAAAGATTAAATGTATATTTACTAAATAAAATTATTTGCATTGTTCAACTACTAATCTATCCCTATGGTGGCTGTTTGCAATGTTCCTGCGTTCAAATCAGTGTTGAAATATGGAACTTTCGACGCTCATAACTTTAAAATATATATTTTTTGTCTTTTTTGTTGCCACACAGGGCTAGATAATGATGAGACAAATTAATATCATTTTTTATTTTGAACGTACATCGTCAAACAGTGGAGTAATCCCTAGACTACGTTTGTATAAGAAGAATGATCGACTAGTGCAACCTTAAGACTATTTCACAACACATACAAAGGAAAAAAGCCTATGCCAATGCTGGTGAATCACAAATGAATCATCATGATCTAGTCATGATCCCCATTTGAGATACCTATAAGGAAAACTGTTTTTTCTTATCCAATGGTCGTTTCAAGGGAATGTTTCCTTGAGAACATACAATTCGGCTACAATTAGAAAAGATCGTAAGAGTATACAAACTTACCTAGGTCGGAAAGGCTGACTTTCTCCAAAAACGGATCCGCCACCGGCAACTGAAATAAGGAGTGAAAAATTATTTTCAAAGTCCTAATAAAAATAATGGTAAGGCATACATGTGAAAGAGGTCCGAAAAACAAAGAAATTGCATAAACTTTAATCATAATTTATTTGTTCAGATTCTATAAAACCTGTCAGGTAGAATCAAAGCAAATGATATGATGTCGGCCGAAATTATTAAAATAATTAACAATACGATATTTTTTCACTTCTTTTGCATGTTCCTCCAAAAAGACTTTGAAGTTTTAAAATATTTTACACAGAAAAATTTATGGATAGAATTTCTTCATAACTGAAATAGGATATGTAAATCAAATAATATTCTGCAAAAAAAAAACTGTCCAAAAGAAGGTTCAATATTGATATATTGGCACCGAGCGGGCGCACGGCCAGTACTGCGTTCACTGCATTGTGAAATATATACGCCTTAAAAATCTGACGAAACAATGGATCCACGTTATTTAGAGGTACGAGTTTTTAGAGTAGGTATGTTCAGCACCGGTATTGGTTATATCGTGTGTCCCCGAATTAAATTGATATTTTCCGACGCTTTCGACTCTTTTAATTATCATGTTTTCCTTCTAATTTTACATCCTAATTGTAACCAAAAATTCTGGCGAAAAAGGAACATGTAAGCTAATAGAATTTGTATTACCTAATGAAACGCATTTTCATTAATTACTTATTCGTAGGTACTGACAATACCGATACCAAAGTGCTGCTAATTACTTACGCAATTTGTATTAGGTTGTTTACAACTTCAGATTGCTTGATTTAACGATAAGGTTTCTTACCGTGAGTGAACGTAACAACAAACACTATATATATACATAAATATAATCTATACTTTCATAAGGCCGCACGTCAGTATTAACAAAACCAGTATAAGCTGGCCTCTATATTCTATTGTGTGCTTTTCCATGTATGGAAAATTTGTCTAGTAGACAAAATAATTATATTCACAAGCTGAATAAACATGTTCATTTCCTTGTCAGCCATAACAGTGAGAAATTAGTGTTTATGACGTCTTAATTTTTGTTATTAAATTCAAGTTGATAGGGGTATCTGCCTATTAGGGTAAGATGTCAAATAGCGAGGCTACTATCTTTTACTAGTACTTTAAACTCAGACATAAATATATGTTGAAGTCATGTACTGTAGTTGATATTAGTAGTAATACATATTTACAGGTGGGCATTAACTTTAATAATGTTAGCACTTCTGCTACGAGGGCTGCACTAAATGTATCGGGAATGGAATATTTCCACAGTTTCTGTCATATTAAAATCATTTTCATTGAAACTCCTTGGTTTTAAAAATCGAATACCATTTATTTATTTAAAAAAAGATTCTCGGTCTTGTCACAAGGTTTTGTCAAACTTGTTTAGTCGTTGAGAAAATGGAATTGACTCGAGAAAATTCAAGAGCGATGATTTATTATGACATTCGAAGTGGTTAAACACAAAAACAGTGTGTTGACCGGATGATTTCTGCATTTGGTGATGAAGCCCCATCCAAAACCACAATTTATCGCTGGTTTGCTAAATTTCAACGTGGACGTGTCAAGCTCAGTGATGATCCCCGTCAAGGTCGTCCAAAAACTGCAGTCACCCAAGAAAACGTTGATGCTGTGCGTAAGCTGATTGAGGAAGATCGACATGTGACACCGCGAAATTCAGGCAACTTTAGACATTGGCATGAGTCAAATACAAATAATCTTGCATGAACAATTAGGTGTAAAAAAGTTGTTTTCCCGATGGATACCGCATTCGCTCTGTGAAGAGCAAAAAGCGGCTCGCGTTACTTGGTGTGTCAGAACTCTCGAAAGATGCCACGCAGGATCCTCAAATGCTGTATAAACATCATATCAGGTGACGAATCCTGGATATACGCGTACGAACCCGAAACAAAAAACCAGTCACGAGTTTGGGTGTTCGAAAATGAGTTAAAGCCAAAAAAATTTACAAAAATTGGCCATTTTGGAGACCCTAACTTCCGAATGGAATGGTTGCTTCAATGATTGGTTCCATCGTATGGAAAAATTTGTCAAATTTCGCGGAGAACACTTCGAAAAGCAATAAATACATATTTAAATAGTAATGTTGTGTCACTTCCTTGATTCCCGAAATTTTCAGTGCCGCCCTCGGATTAATATGTATAGTTTAAACTAGCTTGCAGGACAAGGGAGGTTGCCAGTAACGAAATAGTGAGAACTACATCCACCTTCTACTATTTACTGTACCTTCATCTTCTTGATGAAGGTACTTTCTTGCTCTCACATAGTAGCAGACTTCCTTGAAATTATTTTACCAAAATATTCAATTGGAAATAGAACAGATATTAGAAAAAAATGTTTTGAAATTGTTTGTTTTACTGAGCATTGCCTGAAAGATTATGTAACGCTAATTAATCTTGTAAATTATACTGTGGGCAGTTTTTTTAACAGACATATTATGTTGCGTGGAGGTTCACTTACATTAATAAAAATGATATCAAATCAAAACCCTCGTAATGTTATTATAGATCTATCAGTTGAACATACTGTTGAACTGTCCTGCGTTAAGCTGGATAAGCATGGGCAAGCAAGGTATAGGGTGCGTTAACAGACCCCGCCAATTATAAAAAAAACTACTCTATATTTGAGAAGTGGTGGTAGATGTTTTGGCAAAAATTGCAACCTGTAATAAACTAGTCATAATCTGTGGTGACTTTAATATGAATATTTTAGATAGCAGACGATTATTAAATCTCTTCAAATCATTTAATTTGTTACCTGTGTTTATGGAAACAACCCGAAGAACTGTGACTACTTAGTCGAAGTCAATACAATTTGTCTGCCTTCGGATCATAGCGGGTTACTGGTGACCTTTGAGTTTAACAATTCAATACAAAAAGTGCAGATTCAATCCAGACCAATAACATCCGGTCAATTAAATAACTTTAACAGCACTTTAATCAGTAAGTTAAGTGATCAGGACCATACAGTAGGGTTACCAGATAGAAAATTTTAAAGTCCGGAGATAAAACCTGTTTCCATTGAAAACGCCCAAGATTTACTAGAATTTTGCGAATTCTTTCGCAAACTTAATTTACAGGAAACGCATTTTTTGATGTTATGCTCCGTACATTGCAAACAACCATTTTAAAGACCATCAGTGTTTCAAGATTACCAGAGATAATACGTATTTGTCGTACATACGTTTGCTATTACAGTCCAGAATGCAAACGTAGATAGAGTTTTTCTATCATGTGGATAATTTGAAGAGTTTAACGTTGCGAAGCATTTTATAGAACAGTGTTAAAAGACAGAAGTTTAGTTAAAAAGTTATCATCGCAAAATAAATAATGATAAAACTGATGATTGGAATAGGTTTTATAGATGTTTAGTGTTGATTTTATTTGTGCAATTCACATGACTAAAGTTGATTTTTAAATTAGTCTCTATAAAGAGAAGATTATTATTTGTTTATATGTAACTAGCTGTTCCCCGCGGCTTCGCTGCCGTGGACCACCCCACAGGAAGCGTTTTCAGGATTAAAAATAGCCTATGTTACTCGGGCATAATGCAGCTTTCCATAGGTGAAAGAATTATTTAAATCGGTCCAGTAGTTTCGGAGCCTATTCGGTACAAACAAACAAAAAAACCTTTCCTCTTTATAATATTAGTATAGATAAAAAAGATCTGCAAAATTTACTCTATTTTATTAAAAATTCTAAAAAGCCTGAGATTTCCATAACTCGGCCGCAATCCTGAGAAGTTTTAAAATCCTGAGATCTCAGGATTTTTAGGCTATATGGTAACAATTTTTTTTATATAAAATATTACCATCATTCACTGTGAGGTAGAAAGTAGAAGGTTAAATTCGTAGAAAATAAAATCAAGACGGGTTGGAAAATTATAAACCAGGAAACGAACAGGCACAAAAGAAATAATACTGATTACACGCTTAAAACAACACATGGACTTAAGTTGCTCAAGAATTTGTATATTTCTATACCAGCATCCCAGTTAAAACTACTGAAACCTTAAATTTTTCGCCCTAGCTTGCTTCTGGTTTATTTAACGTTAACGTTTCAGCCTGCCCGACAGAATTTATCTTTTCACATATAAACCCAATAACAGTAATAAAAGCTTTTAAGCAAATAAAGGTCAAACTGACCGAAGATCTATGAGGAATGTCCATCAAAGTTTGTACTTCCATTGTTCAGACTATAGCGCCGTACGAGCCTGGGAAGAGGCACAAGATGCCATAGGTATCTTCTGCGACCTGTCGAAGGCGTTTGATTGCGTTAATCTTGAAACATTACTTTTGAAATTTGAGCATTACGGGGTAGGCCAATCAGTGTTAATTTTAGTAAAATCATATTTGAATGATAGACAGCAATTAGTTCAAATCTATAATTAACGATTTACCCATCTATTAAAAACAAACTAAACATGGTATTATTTGCTGATGACACTTCTATGTTTTTAAGATTAATAGACGTACGAGTAACGTTGACGACGTAAATAATGCCTTACGACAGTTTCAAAATTGGTTCACTGCTAATAATGTAGTTTAAAATGCTAAAAAGGTGTAAAATCGATAAAATGGAACAGCACATGTGTGAGTACTATGTACCAATTGAAATCTTCTATTTACTGTACCTATATGTCGTTCGTTGCCTTGTGTTTGTCCTGGCAGTTGAGTGTGTCATTCTCTCTTAAATGTCTCTCTGATGGTGGCACATGTATTGGATCATTTACTTCTCTTCATGAGGGTTGATCTGATTGATGCCAATCCATGCATCATGTTCGTGAACGGGCGCCATCAGTTAATGGGTCATAACTTGGTTGCTTCGGCCTGTTTTCAATTAATTTACATCGTTCTCAAATATAACTAATTTTCCAAAAAGAATGATGTAACCAAATACTTGTAATTAAAACGTATTGGTGGTTAAGAGTGTCCGTAGAGTTTCTTGCACATTCTTCTGAGACTCCATATGTAACTTAAACCGTCACTCATGTATATATTGCAGAGACAACTGAACATTTTCTCCAGTACTCTACCAGCTTATAGCTACCTATAATCTCGATCGTTGGTAGGTACCTTTCTCGTTTAACACTCACCCCTCGCGAATCTCGGAACAGGATGGCAGCATGATGAGGGTCGAGGAAGGCGTCTGAAGCCCTGTGTCGGATGTTCGGCACATGTCCTAGCGATGACCGACGCTTCTCCGCATCCTGGGATGAAGCTCTGCGCAGGTGAGCTCCTGTAAAACGAAGATGACGTCATTATCATCATAATGTGAATATTTGGTTGGCAAGCAAGTCATTATCTTCCACTTCCATCCTACTAATATTATAAATGTAAAAGTCTGGATGATTAGATGTAAGTTAATTTAATCACGACTCAACATCATAACGGATTTGGATGAAATTTGGTAGGTAGGTAGACCATGGTCTAAATAAGAACATAGCTCGGAGCACGCTCCTGTAGAATAATTTTCAACTGAAGGGCCTTCCACCGCTTTAGTGCCGTAAAACGGTTACTTTCTAAAGCATACTCCTTAGTAACAGCTAGGTTAAAAGGTTTGAAAAAAATATTATTCATTCATATACGTTATTTTTGAAACATGTTTTTTTCGTGTAACTTGATTTGCTTTAAAAAGAATATTAACAATAGGTACGATATTTTTTCGCTACTTTTGGATACTCCTCCAAAACGACTTAGATGTTTAAAAATAGATTTACACAGAAAAATTGATGGCTAGAATTTCTTCATAACTGAAATAGCAGTATATCAAAGAATATTTTGCAAACAAAACTGTCCAAAAGGAGGTTAGATATTGATATTCTGGCTCCGAGCGGGCACACGGGCGGGGTATTGCGTTAATATTTTGAGGTTATTAACGCAGTACTGGCCGTGTGTATATACCTACGCCTTAAACGCGGGCGAAACCACTGGCAGAATCCATCCTACTATTATTATAACTAACTGGGATTTAAACAATCACGGCTTATCGGCTGAATGGATTTGGATGCAAGCAACATGGGGTAGACGCTGCCCTGGATTAGGATACAGGATACTTTTTCCTTCGTAGTAGATACCTTCGTTTCTGTAGGATCAATTTCGACTTACGTACTACAGACGTGGGCGAAGCCGCAGCATTTAATAAGATATCTAAGTACATCACCAGCAAGGAAAACAGATAAACATTATAGTGGCTAGTACTGGCTAGATATTGGGTATTTTACTTGCGTAAACTATAAGGAAACATGCGAAACAATCAACACTATCGTGCGAATACTTAATAGATTGCGTTCGTATAATAAACACATTGTAACCAAAAGTATTCAACCAAATACGCATAACTATCAGCAGCCTAATTGCTTAGGTAAGTGAATTCTGCAAGGTTTACCAAAAACATGAGAGATGAAACACGCGATGTTGATTTCCGTCTATGTGATTGGTCGATTGATCTTACTCATTATTGGGGTCAAACTCTTTGCCTTGCTGAATTCACTTACGCAATAAGGCTGCTCATCTCTTAATAGTAGCAGTAATTATAACACCTAGGTGGGTGTCTAACCATCCGATACATCCGACGGACAATGAAACTTCATCAAGTCGTGTCATAGTAGTTTCGAATAGCATCAGCACTCAGACTGATGACGTAGGCGGTAATGATGACTTTTTTCGTGCCTAAAGGGTTCTGCATCTCTCATGATACGCTAAACACCTCTGAAACTCCAACTAAATACATCTCCCTTAATATTTACCTTCAGAACTTATGTGGTATAGGAAACAAAAAAGATGAATTAGAAGTATACCTACAAGACGTTCAACAAAACAATCTTTATGTGTGCGTTACAGAACATTTCTTGGCAATGGAGTCAGCGCCTTTGTTTCACATTAACAATTATAAAATGGTGTCGTTTAATGCACGAAAAAATAAAAAAAGGGGTGGTAGCCTCATAATGACGAGAAATGATGTTGTTTGTGAAGATGTGCCTTTTTGTCAGAAATTATACAGTATTGAAAGCTTTGAAATATGTGGTGTTAAAGATTCTAAATCTAACATTTACATCTTCTGCTGTTATAGAAATCATTTATATCTAAGTTGGAACAATTATTAGAACACTTCTTCAGTAAAAAATGCATTATATGCGGTGATTTCAACATCGACTTGCTTAAAAACGACAAAAAAAAATCTAACTTTTTGACCCTGCTGACCTCTTACAATTTTAGACCGCTTATAAACGAAGTAACATATAAACGTAATAATGCGCAATCATGCTTGGACAATTTTTTGACGAATTTACCAGATGATTTTATCAATGAGCAGTTTGTTGATCATAATTGCTTGGCTGACGGACATGCTGCTTTGTTCTGCCACGTAAAAACTGAAACAGTGCTGCCAGATGGCGATAAAGACTTTTTAAATATAGAGATTAGGCAGTTAGGTGGCAAAAATTCAAATTATTTTAGACGTCGTGTACTAAATATCAAATGGATGGAAGAAGGTATAAATAGTTTCTTAAAGAAATTTGGACAAATATGCCGCAATAGCTTTAAAAAAAAGAAAAAACGAGTTAGTTTTATGAAATGTCACAAGTCATCCTGGATAACGAAAGGAAGGATAAAATGAAGCGATTTATACTTCAAAACATAAATAGGATGACTTGCACAGAGAAAATAAGGACGTACACAAAATCTTATATTAGAGTATATAGGCAGGTGTTAAAAAACGCAAGACGTATTGCGATTAGGAAAGAACTAATTAAAGCAAATACATCTTCAAAAGCTATATGGCAGGTTGTGAATAGACATAGGAATACAAAACCAAAATGCGAAAGTACAAGAGATATACTCCTTAAAGTTGATCATAAAATAATATCAAATCCTCAAGAGATAGTCGACATTTTCTCGAACACGTTTGATAAACCTGAAACAGTAGATGATATAAATTCTTTTGAACAAGCTCTAAAAAATTTGCGAGATAGCGTCAACAGAGTAGACAAAGAAATGACATGCGAACTAGTCACGGCATATGAAATAAAGAAACTAGTCAATTCAATGGCTACTAAGAAATCTTCTGGACATGACGAAATACCAATACAGACAATTAAAGATCATATCGACATACTGGCCGGACCTCTCGCACATCTAATAAATAAGTGTATAAATATGAGCATATTTCCTGAACAACTCAAGATAGCTAGAGTCTTACCAATTTATAAAAAGGGTTGCAAACTAGATCCCAACAATTATAGACCGATTTCGTTGTTACCAATAATTTCAAAAATCTTTGAGAAAATCCTTAAAATGAGACTTCTTAGACATCTAAATAGAAACAAAATTCTTAATCACAATCAATTCGGTTATCAGAAAAATGTGGGGACAAGTGACGCAATTAATAGTTTTATGAAAAAGGTAGTTAGCGGAATTAATGATAAATTAAAAGTTGTTGGGCTATTCCTTGACCTTAGTTCTGCTTTTGACACAGTAAATCACAAGCTACTCTTAACAAAAATGGAGCATTATGGAGTACGAGGAGCGGTATTAAACTTATTTAAATCTTACCTGGAAAATAGGAAGCAATACGTAGAAATTAAAGTAGAAGAAGAAAACTGTGAAAAAATTTACAAATCGGGACTTAAACTAATAAAACAAGGAGTTCCACAAGGTTCTATACTAGGGCCAATCTTGTTCATTTTGTTTGTTAATGATCTGATTAACTTTATGCTAAAAATAAATAATACTGAACTTGTTTTATTTGCTGATGATACGAATGCTATTATAGCCGCTAAAGATCTAGATACCCTCAGTAATAAGGTAAATAAGGCTTTGACTCTTTTTTATTCTTGGTTTGGCATCAACAATCTCAAGTTGAATGCTAGCAAAACGAATGCTATTTTATTTAGAACAACTTCGAGAAATAAAGTAACAATGGACATAAAAGTGAATAATGATGAAATAAAATTGGTAGACAGCGTGAAATTTTTAGGTATTTATATTGACGAAAGTTTAAACTGGAAAAAGGAACTGACAGTTATAGAAAGCTCAATTAGCTCAGCTTGCTATGCCTTAAGAAGCCTTCGAGATTTAATTGATATTGAACAATTAAAAGTAGTGTATTATTCGCTTGTAGAGTCAAAACTCAGATACAGTATCGCTCTATGGGGAGGCAGTTACGCCCACAATTTAAATACTGCTTTTGTTATACAAAAAAGGGCCATACGAACTATGGTGAGAATTCCACAGTGGGTATCGTGTAAGGAGTATTTTAAGAAGCTTCATATGCTAACGGTCCCTTGCTTGTATATTTTAGTACTACTCACGGATCTTCTGAAAAAGTTATATAATCTCGAAACACTTGAGGAAAGAACTAACCGGGAAGCTACAAGGCGTAGGGACTTACAGTATCAGATACAACCACATTTGGAAGTAGTTAGCCATGCTGCAGCATACCAATCAGTTAAGCTATTTAATAAGCTGCCCATACAGTTAAAGTCCATTTATAATTTAACGCAGTTTAAGCTACAACTGAAGTCATTTCTGATAGATAAATGCTATTACCACCAGTCGGTATGCATTCAAGCGGAAATTGCGGATTTACTTTCGAAACAACTAAGCTGAGTCATCTCACTTTCTTCTTTTCTGTTACTTTATTTATATATATAAGTATATATATTATATAAGTATATATTATTTTCAATATATATGTACGTGTATTTTGCCTATTTTAGTATGTTATAAAATAACTGGTTTCATTTTTATTATTAAACAATGCACCTGCCAAGTTATCTCTTCACCACCCTTGGTTGACTGGTAGAGAATGCCTAAGGCATTAAGTCCGCCTTTGTACCTTTTGTGCATGAAGTCTAAATAAATAAATAAATAATAAATAAATAAATAAATATTACACGCTTGATGAGTTTCTCTGTGACACTTACACCTAGACTGTTACCAAATCTATATTATTGACATTATATTTTTACTATTGACATTTATAATCAAATTGGAATTTAATTGTTTTTATATTTGCATATGACATCTTTAAGTGACATAACTGGATATTTTATAAAAAAACATTTGAAATATATGTATATATATTTTTTGACTGTGTTGAAGATTTAAAAATATAATAATTATCGTTTAATGAATATCTTTTGCTGATTGTTTGTAATGCTTTCGGAGTTGACGTGTGTAAAGGTGTAATAGGGCATTTACAACTACATTGTTACCAACTCTATATTATTGAATTATTTTTTCCTTTTTTCTCTTTTGGATTTATAATGGAATTTGTTGAATTTATTGTTGTATTTTTGTTTGACATGTCTGGATACTACATAAAAAATTATTTGATATATTTTCATACTTTTTTTTGACATTGTTAAAGAGTGAATTTGCAGTACCTATTGTTTAATGGATAATTCTTGCTGATTGTCTGTAAAGCTTTCATTTCTGTCCTTAAGACGACATTATATTTTACGATTGACATCTCTAATGGAATCTGAATTTATCTGTTTTATATTTGCGTTTGACATTTTTATTTGACATAATAGCTGTGTATTTGAATATCGATTTGACATCATTTAATACTTGTCTGACTATTTGAAGGTTGAAATAGAAGTGTATTATTGTTTATTGTAAAATTTTGGCTGATTGTCTTGTAATTCTTTCAAAGTTAGTTTGTATCGTGTAGTGGTGCTTGTTGCCAATTATGATTTTTCGACACAATGTAAAAATTGTTTGGAATAAATAAATACAATACAATACAATTATCATTAACATCATTTCAGCTGTAAGACTGCTGAATATACACATGTGCTGCCACTTTGAACGGTCCTATGCGTCACGCATCCAGCAGATTACCTCAGCCTTTAAGCAAGTCGTCGGTGGGTCCACTTAGGTAGAGCGAAGCCTGTCAACGCTGCGTCTTTCCGATGAAATTCAGATTAATCAGAAGATAATTGCTTTTTATTAACTTGCAATGTATGTACGTATGTTCGGGTAAAATCTTGCAACTGAATTTTAAAGCAGTTATCCTCAACCGATTAAGATGACATTTTGCATACACGTTTGGCTTGGATGACAACGCACGGTAAGCTTAAATGCTTGTTTAAAAAAAGTTTTATAAATTGGAAAAGATTATTTTCAACTAAAATACAATGAAGTTCAGCGGTGCTACAGCTTTGGTGCCGTAATAAGAAATGCTAAGGCAGACGAGTTTTACCAGAATAAGGCACTTTTATATTAGTGCTAAAATGGATGTCCTTTTGAATGTTTTGATGCAAAACTCTAAACTGGTTTCAACCTACAAAGTAGAATTTTGAGGAGAACTGAAAAATCAACTTTTTAATGTTAAAATCCGGTTCCTCTAGGCAAGCGACTAAGCCTCAAAACCTTTCAAAATTTTGTTTTAAGGTTACACTAGTCGAAAATTCTTCCATACAAACGTAGTCTAGGGATTATTCCACTGTTTGACGATGTACGTTCAAAATAAAAAGTATGGAAGCGAAAAAGTAAAAAAAAAGAAAATATTTGAAAGTTATGAGCGTCGAAAGTTCCACATTTCGACACTAATTTTAACGCATTTTTGGGCGAAAATAAATACCATAAGAAGACGGAAAATTGCAAAACGGCCTCCATACAGGGATAGATTATTAGTTCAACAATGCATATAATTTTATTTTGAACAGATAGATTTAGTCGTTTTTTTATGATATCTAGACTGCCAAAGGTCTGTTTATTAAATTTCGCCCGCTTGGTTTCGTCCTAAATCATTATCCATTTCGCTACAAATTTGCAAAAGTGTGTATTCGTACGCGAACTAGCTTCCTACTGCTCATCACAGCATCTATCTCTTCCGCACGTGTTGTCGGTTGATATAAAATGCATTTTATTCCCGCGCACAAAATAGTTCGTGCCATCGACTAGTGTACCCTTAAAGAAGGGTTTAACACATTCCCATCAATAAATACTCAATTTAGAAAACGGCTCTATGTTACTGAACTTCAGAGAGGCCAAGAAGTTTGGCGAGAACTATACTTACCTACCTAGATACCTTTTTAAGATAAAAAGTAACTTACAAAAAAAATAAAAAAACATTGAAATCTTAACTAAACTAAATAAAACTTAAAATAATCTTTCTACCAAACAATTTAACAGAATATAACACAAGTACATATAAAATCTATCTGCAAGTGAATTAACATAAAACAAAGAAGTACGTATTTAGATTTATATACCTAATCGTAATGTATTTGCATAAGTTGAAGCATCATGCACATTATAACCCAAGTCACGGGGTCCTAACGCTAAGAAGGAAAACTTGGTTCAAATAAATATCACTAGATGGCGCGATATGCATCGATTTGTTATTGAACTGTGTGCAAAAGAGTTTTTACCTTCATAGTCATTATAAAGAAATAAAAACATGGCAATATTTTACTTTAGCTACCTACGTAGGACCTATGAAACTTGGAACATTATTTCTATCACTGAGTAGGTTAAAAGATCACAGAGATATATTATATAGGACAGCGTGTCAGAATTCAGAAAGAGATGAAGAACTGTTCAAATGTACGTTCATGTCGCGGTCAGACGCAGGTCGAACTGACTGAGTTCACTCAAGCTAGTCAGCTTGTGTTTGTACTGCCGCGGAGACGTCGGTAAAACATATCTACGTCAGTATATGTATTTTATAACGTCATTGTAAAAATGGTATGTTCGTGTTTAATCAACTCTCCTAAGCACAAAATTGTGGAACATTGGGTCACATAACAAAGATTATTTTACCGGATCATTCAAAATTGATTCCAATAGATGGCGCGCGGTTTTAAATTATCTGAGACATTCCACTCGACTTTTTAAATTTCTACTGTTATTTTGGTACAATAAAACTGAAAAAACGTGCAAAAAATAGTATAAAACAAATCGTCACTATACTTAAAGAAAAAAATCATGAACCGAGTAAACCCTTTTATTGGCAATTACGCTGCTAACATTATCTATCGCCGTGGAATGACGATAGATGGTGTTTTCCTTCACCAAAGACTGACTAAGGTAAACGTAAAATGTTATACTTACTATGTAATTACAAATTGAAAACTAACAATTACTAAAAACAGTAGTTTTTATTTTGGGAACAACCTGTATCAACTTAAATCTCTCTACCACTTTTGTTTTAAGGATGGAAGGCCGGAGTGGTCACTGATGTGCGCTTGTTAGTATTAAGTAACTATTTCACAAATACCCGCTGTAATTTTTATTCTTTTTACTGTTACTTTTTACCTAAGTACCTACTTAAGTGGTTGTTTTTTTTTTGTTTATATTATGTAGTCGATGTTTTTGGTGCACGGTAAAACTCTAATGAGTTTATGTTGGCATCAATTTAAATATATTACATGTATGTGTTGCTACTGATCAAATAAAAAAATAAAAAAAAAAATTGCCAAACGAGAATTTGGAATAAAATATGTTGACACTCATCACCCTTTAAATGGGCAATTGGCAAAAGAATGTGAAGAAATAGTTAATATTTATGTTGTTTGTATTCAGATTATGTAAATACTGGCTGTGAATGACCTCATAAAACTGGTCACTAATTAAAATGCGACCTGACAAATATATTAGAAACATCTCTTTTATATCTTCTTCTTTTATAAAGGGTACATTTTCATACCATGGTTTAATGTTCACCGCAGAGCTTGAACTTGCCTCACTTCCCTCTGTATTCTACGGTCTCTTTGTTGTATGTACCATATACTTAACAACTTCCCTTAGGCTTAGTATTTCCATCCTTGGGTTATCAACAGCAAACCTCTGTTCATTATTCTCCTCAGGCTTTAACGCCCAGGTCTCCTCAGTTCTGAAACTTTATGTGCTACGGCTGTCTGTGATTAAATACCCTATGAAGGAATAAATTAAAGTTGTTAAAGTATTCAAAATTATTAAAAAAAAAAACAGAGTTGGATTAGTTGTTCAATATATTTGCTAAGTTTATTACCTGCTCTTTCACATTTCTAAACCATTTCGTACTCAACTACTAACCAAACCATTAAATACGCAATGATATTTAAGTCGAAGTATGTGTTGCCCGATAGCTACAACCTAGGGGTTTTTAAGTCAAGAGTAGAGGCACGCTGGCCTTGAAGTAACCTATTCGGTTACTTCTAGGCCAACGTGCTTCACCGTCGACCACATCCTCGCTTACCATCAGGTGGGAGGGAAGTGGTCAAGTGTCAGCCTATGTATAATTAAAAAAAACCGGCCAAGTGCGAGTCCGACTTGCGCACAGAGGGACCCATATAAACAGCTACATTCACCAAAATAAATATATAACATTACTAAAGTTCAAAAACAATGAAATCACCGAACATTGATCTAATGAAGGGACAAAATTAACTTTTCCGTTCGAAAATTGTTGTCCCCTTTGATACATCAACATACAAAATTTTTACTTTTCCAAGTACATTTTATAGGTTGGTCGACTATTACTTAGCTGACCTACTTAGCCTACTTAACTGTATTAGTTTTCATTTTAATTTTGTTATATATACGACTGCCGAGATTTTTTTCACATATCCAAAAGCAATCATTTAGCTGGCAGGGGGAGACTTGAGTCTATCAAAATTTTGAAATTTAATTTTTAATTTTAAGTAAACGGATCCCTGAATCGAAAATGGTTTTCACATATCCATAATATGTTTTAATGGCCTATCCAACGATACCTCACACCATGGGATAGACGAAAAAAATAAAAATTTATTACATACCACTTTACGTGTAAAGGTAGAGGCATTTTTTTATTTTTTTCATATTTGTATTTTAACTCTTTGTCGGCGTGATTATTCAGAAATTTTTAACATTGATAGTCGCTGAAATAATGTAATTTGTCCAAATAAAATAATGAAATTTCAGCGACAATATTGAAACTTGAATTTGAACGTTTTGTGTTAGGTACAAATACAAAAAATACAAAATACAAAATCATTTATTGTCACAATTAGAAGATTTTACATTAAGACGTGTTTCGAGCCTCCCTTTAAACAAACAATGCCTGTATTAGGAGACTCCGATCTTTCGTAACATTGCCGTGTTTACTTATACTAACTGTAAGTTACTATAAAATAATGTAATGTGATGTGACATTTAAGATTATTTAATTTAAATTTTGTTGTTCATTAATTGAATATTATTTTTTGTTTTTTTATATTAAAAAGTAAAATATGATTAAAAATAAAATAAAATTCACTTAAACAAAGGTCACTTATCAGTAGGTAGTATGTTATCAGCGACAGTACTGCTTACAACCCAAGCGTTTGAAAGATATGATTTTGAGATTGCTTGAACTGTAGTTACGTTAGAAAAGGATAAGAAATGAAGTGAATACTGAATTGTCGGCTGTGAGGGTATGATGAGGAAAACATGCTAGGCCAAAGGACCCATAACATTTTCGCATAAGGGCAGTATGGGGACATTATTTTTGAAGACGTACTCTCGTCTAACCCACGAAATCCCAATTCTTTAAAGTTTATACCGTTTATTAGCATGTATGTTATTAAAAAGTTATTCTTTGCAAATTCAGAGAGGGATAAAATAATGTTAATGCCTACAACTTTTTCTGTTTAAAATGAAAAGGGGAGTTGCTTCATCTGGAACTAATCCTAGACGGAAAATCATTGACCTAATTAAAGGTTCTAACAAATATTTCCAGGCTTGTAAAATCATAATATTTCAATTTATCGGGTGACACTACCAAATCATTTCCTAAACGTTATTTGAGTCGGCGTATTTTTATAAATTATCGGGATAAAGGTGTCTAAAGTAACTCTCAAAAAAAAAAACAATCGTTTTCTTTAGGGTCGGGTCTAATAGGACAATGACTATAATTTTAAGACCTATTTAATAAAAAAGGGTCAACTACCCTATTGTCAAACTCGGAATAATACCTTTGCTTTCAAGTTAGTTCTTTTTTTCGACACTTCATAGAATATAGTCATATCGGACTGTCCGTTTTGACTGTGACATAATAAATAAATAAATAATCTCAAAAAACAATAGCACCCCCCAGCGAAAAATAGGGTGAAATAAAATGCATAATATTTATGAACTAGGTACTTTTACAACGTATTCCACATTGGGCACCCGTTTTAACGGCACCTAAGGTATTCCACATTCGGCACCTATCAATATTTTTCGCAGTGCGGAATGATTTATTATTTATAATTTTATTTCACATTTGGCACCTACGGCTACGGATAAAAAAAACGTCGCAACACTATTAGCTACTGATAAAAAAACGGGTGCCCAATTTGGAATACGTCACTTTTACTATGGGATCAACAGCAATAAAATTTGAAAAAAAAATACAATATGTACATTTTATGTTCGCAATTCGCATAGCTTGACAAAATGCAGTTTCTTTTCGCCATTTCATAACATAGCTAAAGCACGCTTAAGCTACACTATCACCGATGGCAATAACATTCCTGTAGGATAGGTAGGACACAGGGTCAGTGGTGGCCCAGTGGTAACGGCCGCGACTTATAAGTTATAGGTCGTGGGTTCGAACTCAGGCAGGCGCGCTTTACTTTGTGTTAATTATTTCATCACCACTACTCTGAAAACGGTGAAGGAAAACAACGTGAGGAAACCAGCATGTCCTAGAATCAAAAACTCGAAGACCAATGACATCCACCTACCCGCACTGGGCCTGCGTGGTGGATTCCTGCCCGTTCCCTCGCACATCCATAACTAGATTAAACGTTGTACAGTGAACTCGCATTGTTTTTTTTATTTGGGAACACACATTGCTGTAGTTCCATTATTCCAAACAATGAAGTTGTCTGAAAACCAAACTCCCAGATTGTTTCATTATACAGAGAACATGTGTGTTTGTGGGATATCACATCGGAATGTTATAAAAACAAAGACATGCGCCACTCTACCCTTCATACAATATGTGAAGAAAGTTTTACTGTAAGTGATATGATGTAATGCGAAATATAAAAGGTATGCGACCTAAATAGCGTACCGGAAGACGTAGCGTTGGAAGACCGCCCAATAAGTGGAGCGATGACCTGGTCGAGGCTGTGGGAAGCCGGTGAATGCGAAACGCACAGGACCGATCAGTGTGGCGACGCTTTGGGGAGGTTTATGTCCAGCAGTGGACGTCTTTCGGCTGCAATGATCATGACGATGATGATCTAAATATAAATTTGAACTAGACAAGATTAAGAAATCGTCTGCGACTAGTGCTAGTGGTAAATAATTCTTGTACCAGTAGTAATTGAACAGTTTTTAAAAAAAATACTCCTTTCTTGAATGTTCCGATGTTTAGTGTTACATGTTTAACAGCTTTTAAATGACTGTAAAAAATTAAACGATATGATCCAGTCCAACACTGAACTAGATTACTGGACTGGAATAATGTGAACCGGGCATTAGGCTCAAAGACCAAAAACACTCATTGAACGAGAAAATAGGTCAATGAGTATTTTCGGTCTTAGAGCCTCACACTTTACCAACTGCAGAAAGCTTAATCATTAAGGTAGACACCAATCCTTAAAGAATTTCGTCCTTCAGTATTACTTCACTAACATTCAACAGCGGCCCGAGCGCGGCGGACCCTTGTACGTTGGACAACGTAATAAGTTGCTTAGCCACTTTCGCGCCGAACACATCTGTTGGCCGACATTGGCACGATTTGTCATCATTCACTAAATAAAAACCGGCCAAGTGCGAGTCTAACTCGTGCATAGAGGGTGCCGTATAAACAGCTACATTCACCAAAATAAATAGGTGACATAACTAACGTTCATAAACAATGAAAGCACCGAACATTGGTCTAACGAAGGTACAAAATTAACTTTGCCGTTCGAAAACTGTTGTCTCCATACCAATATACATTTTTTTACTCTTGAAGTAGACCACAGATGGCCACTGGAACTCCTTAATGATAACTATTATGTCACGCACGAGTATAGTAAGCGATTAGGATGAAGCAAATACATATAAATAAATGGGACTGATGAAAATGGTACCATCAAACTGATTTGATGATGAAACCGGGTCGGCACTGGAACTCCTCCGTTATAAAACAATGTATCGTCTTTGGAATTATTGCAATTGTCATGAGATGTACTCTGGCTATAAATGATTTACATGGCAATATGAACTACCAAAACTAAAAAGAGAACAATAAAAAAATTACAAAAAAAATAAACCGATTCGCAAAGCAAATCACTACAAAGCGAAAAATTACTTTGTTTTCCAAAGTCGGTGTCGAAAAACGAAAAAAAATATGTACCAAAAACACCGAGTCCGGAAAATTAAGTAATTTTTCGCTTTGTAGTGTTTTGCTTTGGAAGTCGTTTAATTCTTTTTGTTGCAAAGTTTTTTTAGGCTTCGGTTAGGTAAGTCGGCGGAGCCCTATTGCTGTCACTCGCGTGTCTGTCTGTCCATTGTCTGTCACGCATGTTTTACAGCCTAACGGCTGGGCTACAGTCTTTAAGTTTTCACAGTTTATGCATCTTGTTGACCGAAAGCCATACAAATTGTCAATAAAAATTACCATACAGCAAAAGGGGAACTGAAAAAAAATATAACATACCCCATCAAATGAGGTATCGTTGTTTAGAGCTCGTTGAGTAGTTATCTATTCAACGAGCTCTAAACAACGATACAGTATTTTATATTTTAAAATCTGTTAATATTGTATAACAAAGAAACGAGAAGCCACAAATTTAAAAAAAAAAAAAAAATCCGGAGTTTTTATCTGCCCATTGACTATAATCTTGAAATATGGTCATAATGTTTATTATTACTTATATTTTACCAACAAATACCAATATATTGATAAATCAAATTTTTCTTTGAAATTCCCTAATTTTTCCTATTACAACCAAATAGATTTTGCGATTTGGTACGGTACCCTAAATCTGCGAATACCGACACGAACTTGGCCGGTTTTTATTGTTTATTTACCTACGTTGTATTGACAGTCATCCATGTCAAACTGCAATCCCCAATCACTAGCAGGAATTCCATTAATATTATTTGTTAAAACGTAGGTGCTAACTAGGTTGTTTATCTACTAGAGTTAATAATATCCACAAAATGGATTTTCATACGAATGCATAAATGGGAAAGCACACTATTTTTCATTTCTAGATTAGCATAGCTGATGATCCTGTTCGGGTAGTTACTTTTGATAAAGAAAATAGGCTATTATTATTTAAGTATTAAGTTAACTTTTGAAATACTACTTAACTATCTACATAAAGAAGGCAATAATTTTAATACAACCACATACCTACCTACAACTTATATTTACCTACATTTTATTATTTGGGTAACAATTTTATTAAGTATACAATATAATTGTGTTCAACTAACGAACATGGATTCACAAGTAATATTCAGATAATTGTAGGAAAAACCTCCCAACATTATTTTGTGAAAGGAATATTATACTTAGTTGGTCCACATCAATACCATTCTCAGATTGAAATAGCTTCTGAGATAAGATATTTAATTAAGTTTAGATTTCCATACATAGATAGGCACCCAACTAGCAAAGCAGTCCTATAATCTAAGTATATACCTCTAAAAAGACAAATAAATGAGTTATAAAGGTTTTAGCGGTGACAGTGTGTTGTATAAAAGTGTTCGACAACACAATTTTGCTCTTTAAGCTTATAGGGCAAAAATTACCCATACAAAAAGGATGTAAACGTTTACCACACCATTTTATACAACCGTTATAGTATGTGCTATAGCAAGCGCTAATATCATTAGTACAGAATAATACTGCTCTATAAAATTGTTAAAAAATGCTTTTACTCATCTGATTTGCGTAATAAAGGTTACTAACGCACTGCTATAATCGTTTCGTTTTAGCAGTGATGAACACTCAACTATAACACGATCTTATCGTATTGAGGATATTCGGATCTTTGTATAGTACTTAGTACGTTAGTAGTTACAAAAAACTCTTCAATAGAGTGATTTTGTGATGTAGCTTAGTTCCAGAGTACTACTATGTAATGTAACTGTACTTTATTAGTTTAGAGATGACTATTATAGTTTCACTAATAAGCATATCACACAAACACCTTTTTAGAGCAGAATTGTTGTGTAATGACTTTTCAGTTCCTATTATATACTTGTTAGTATCATGACAGAGTGTATGTTTCTTTAATAACACAAAAACGACAAGTAAAAGTGGATACATGTTGCTGTTAAATGACAATTATGTCTTGAAAAAGTTTTTTATATCTCACTTTTATAACCATATTCAGACATTTTTATTCGGCGTGCTGTAATGCTATAATGGCGCTTAAAACTCGCAGTCCCTTTAATTGAAAACTTTTTTTTTTGTGAAAACTCAAAAATACAAGGGGGGCACGTAAAATTTATGGTAAACCTAACCATAGTTTATCCGTAAAATTGCGGTCGCACATCAATTCACACTCTATAAATAAATATAATAATAAAATATATTTATTATTCAATACAAATTGCTTCAATGTCTTTATAAATATTAAAAACATATATTTTGTTAAGTCTTTACACTTTCATGATAGAAGAATAAATGGTGAGTGAGGTAAAGGGAACATAAACTCTCGTATGGTATGAAAATAGTTATTTATGCTACAAGTGCGGGAAGTAGGTGATTTTCGATGAGTGGCATTTTTATTCACGAGCGAGCGAAGCGAGTGAGTGGATAAATCGACACGAGTCGGAAATCATCTTACGCACGTGTATCATACAACATTTTACTATGCATTGTGCGAGGAAATAAAAAAATATATCTGAACCAAGCAAGAAATTAATAAAATGGCGCTTATTCAAGGGCGCTCAGCATATCCACAGATTAACTAATAGTTCATAGTTCTACTGCGCATGTGCAATAGCTGTCACGTCATAACGCAAAAAGGCACGAGCAAAATATTAATTCTGCCAAACATATTTAATGAATAATTAAAATTAATTTATTGATCAAAATCTAAATCTAGAGTAATTAAAAACGCCTTAAATGACGTATTAGTTTTGTTTTACTTTTTATATGAATGATAATCTGTACTTAACTAATTTTAAAACTTTTCTCAAATAATAAAAACTCTATGCGACGGGCTGACGTTGGAGTTAAAAATTAAAAAAGTACAGGAAAGTAAAAAGCACTAGTAAAAAAAAGTGACACTTTCCGCACAGTTTGGCTGCTTGGAAAACGCTCTTTTCGAGGACATGCATTGTAAAGTAATATGAAAGATCCTTAAAGGTGTTTATTAACCAGTACATCACTATTTTGTGACCCGTGCACTGTTACATAGCGTGTATGTGACTGATTTATCATGTGTAACATTGTTATTGGTTCGTTTTAACACTGAATGGAGAAATAAATGCGCCACTTCCGAATAAAATACACCTTCTTTGGGGCTATATAGGACTAAAAACAGTGTTTCTCAAAACGTTCTATGGCTTATTATAGAACTAGTTTTTGTTACTTGGGCAGTGTTGCCAATCCTAATTTAAAAAAGTGGTAGGTAGATGAAGAGCAAAAACACGGTAGAGAATGGTAGATTCGAACAACCAAAATCGATAGATCTATCCTCCGATTTTAAACTCTAGTTTAGAAGGTATGTAGCAATTAATAAATTAAATAAAAGCCGTTTCAACTTCGATCAATTAAAGATATCACAAAAAAAAAAAAATATACAAATATTTATATTATTAAAATATTTAATTAGATCCTTACAAAGTATAAAACAATTCGCTACCCGCTGTCTGTCTTTCCCTATGTATGCTACGATCCTTAAAACTACGCAACGGATTTTGATGGTTTTTTTTAAATAGATAGAGTGATTAAAGAGCTCAGATGAAATAAAAAAGGTAGATAGCGCACGGCCTGTAGTTTAGGTGAAGCCAACAAAACTCAGCCGATTCAATAAACACACGCGCTCACGCACACAAACCACGCTGATTTTTGTTAGTATCTCACGGAGCGTCGTGCAATAACTTTGCCTAAAAAATGACGTCTTGTGTTGTCAAGTGGTGCCAAAACAACACTATATTGAACAAAAAGTCTTTAGGAGTATCGATTCACACGTAGTTACACACATAACTATTTGTTTTTTAGTTTTCCAACATAATTTTGAGGTTAGGTTAGGTTGCTATCAAATATTATGGTTTTAGGTTTCCAACGAAAACTTTAATAAGAAACGAATGGGTAAATGCTATAAGACTGAGCCGAAATGAACCATAATGGCAGCCATCGTCGTCTAGTGATTAAAAAAAAATTTGATTATGTTAAAAATACACAAAAGTACAAGCTATTTCTGACATGCAGTCGGAGGCATCTTTCTTTAATGAATCAAAATTGACCTTGACGTAGATGCCTCCGACTACACGACGGAAATAGGTCACCTTATTCACAACGCTGGTCAACGCTGATTTACAGCCCGCCCCCTTTCTCTTATCACTTAACACAAAAATATAAACATTGAAATATAACTAATCTTAATACTAATTATACTGGATGCCCCAAAAATTAAATACAAACAAAATACTCGTAATAATAATACATATTTTGATTAAATAACAATTAAAAACCCACCAAATGCATTCAATCATAATGCCTAGTTTGTATACATAGAGGTAGTGGCAGTACAACATTACTCATTACATTTCTGTTTGAGAAACAATAACCTTTTAACTCTTGCCTTGAATACGGGCTGAGACATGTTCTGTCTGAGAGGCGGAGGCAGATCGTTCCAAATTTTAGCTGCACTGTACTTGAAACTACCTCTATAAGTGGACGTTTTGTGCTGACAGACAACCAACCTGTTTAAGGCGATATATACACCCCAATGCTAACCCAGTACTGTCCGTGCGCCCGCTCGATGCCAAAATATCAAAATTGAACCTCCTTTTGAACAGTTTTGTTTGCAAAATATTATTTGATTTACATTTCCTATGTTAGTTATGAAGAAATACCAGCCATCAATTTTACTGTGTAAAAATATTTTTAAACATCCAAGTCGTTTTGGAGGAGTTTCCAAAAGTTGCGAAAATTATCGAGTTGTTAATTATTTTTTTAAAGCAATATTATTAGTTACACGTAAAAACCTTGTGTTCAAAATTATGTACATGAATCAGTAATAAATATATATTTTTTTCAAATCTTTTAACCTAGCCGTTACTGAGGAGTATGCTTTAGAAAGTTGCCGTTTTACGGCACTAAAGCGTATGTAGGCCCTTAACAAATGACTACGAGTGGGTCGGTTTCGCTGATCAAATGTTATTTTGTCAGAAAGGTATCCTGGCCTTCTCGTTTTTATTACTTTTTGCACTAGACACGCTAAGTGCAATTCCCTTCGTCCAACCATTTTTAATATTCGCTTATCATTCAGGTACGGTGTGATATGCGCCCGTTTGGGTATATTAAAACAGAACCGCGCACACGCGTTTTGAACTCGCTGAATGGCGTCGGACGTCTTAGCAAATAATCTCGGACCATACACCGTATCACAGTAATTAAATTGCGCGAACTCTAAAGAGTCAACGAGAGTAATCCTGACCTTTTCAGAGAGACACTCTCTTAGGCCATAGAGCACTTTAAGCCTGTAAAAGGCATTTCTGATCTTTGTGTTTATATGGTCAATGTAAATAAACTTGTTCTGAGCTGCTCGGTGTTTTTACAGACGAGCGACACATGTCAACGACAGGGACGACTGCACGCGTTTATTACAAACAAAGAAACAGACAGATTTCCTTTCACATTAATTGCTTATAAAGTACTTACCTATAATTATGAAATTAATATTTAATTCTATTTAAATAATTTGAGAAACACTTTTTTTAAAAGTGGCAACACTCCAGTGACTCACACATAGTTAAAAAAGTGGTTACATTTTTCTGTTATAAGTGCGTTATCTACCTTTTTTTACTTCATCTGAGTTCAAGAGGAAGATTTATATGTATAATACACGCGGGCGAAGCCGCTGGCAGAAGCTAGTATATTATATATTAAAACACATTTATTGCCAAAAACAACAACAAAATGTACAAACATAAATAATAATATCATTTAGGTTTGTTCTTGTTTTTGTTAAACTGTTTTAAGTGTTCAGAGCTAGGCAGGATCCCCGTTTTTTGACAATAATTTTGGGGGCTGAGTCACCCGCGTCCGTAGGAGAGTTACCCCTATTTTTGTTACCCTACACGTGGTCCCCGGGTGGTGCTAATCAGGTGACACTAACTGGTGGTAGGCTTCGGCCGAAGGCTTGTGACCACCCACCGGACAAAGACGTACCGCCAAGCGGCCTAGCCGTGTTCCGGTACGATGCTCGGTGCAGCCAACTAGAGGAGTTGGGTCGAGATAGCTGTTCCACTGCAGGCAGACCGGCCTGATGCGCGCTGTTAGGGATGTATCGGGAGACTGGTCGCGGAGGGTAGCGGGATCCGAGGCACGGTGCGCCGCTGGCCGACCGCAGGTAGTTGGGGGCCCAAGTAGTGTGCCAGCCACACACGAAAGGCTGCCCCGCCAACTGACGAAAAATCCCGGAATGCGCCATCGTGCTGGTTGGCGACCAGAAGACAGTGCCCGATGGACATTTCCGGGGGGGCTCGGGCGTCCCCGCAGTCTCCAGACCAGTCCCCCAATGATGGCGTCCTGCCGGCGCGTGTCTGTGGGATGCCAGCGTGGAACCTCATCTCACTTCCTTCTCCTCTCCTATCCTCTCAACTATGACAATTAGGAACAAAAGAAAAAAAGCTGTACAGCGGCAGCACTCACTGTCTCATAAGGTTCACCTCTGTAACATCAGAGGTATACACTCTAACCTTGATGCAGTCCACTATCATCTGGAGACTGATAAACCAGCGCTTTTGTTCCTTTCGGAGACGCAGATCGGATGTCCGTCAGACGTGGCGTATCTTTCTTACCCAGGGTTTACCCTGGAGCACAGGTTCAAGCCACGCGCGGGTGTATGCATGTACGCCCGTGACGACATCTGTTATCGGCGTCTCCGAAACCTTGAAGATTCCCGATACTCAGTGCTTTGGGTCCTGGTGGACACAGGTCTGGATAAAATTATCTATGCCTGTGTCTACAGGTCGCACAGCGGAGATCTGGAGACAACCGGGCTTACACAATACCTTAGTGAGGCGGCTGACGAGGCTCAGCAGCGGTACCCGTCCGCCCAACTGGTGATACTGGGGGACTTTAACGCCCACCACCAGGAGTGGCTCTTCCCGTACCAGTACACTGACCATGCTGGGCGAGAGACGCGAAAGCTTGCGCTAGCGTTAAATCTCACTCAGCTGGTCCAGGGGGCAACGAGGGTGCCGGATGTTGATTCGCATACGGCTAATTGCTTGGACCTTCTGCTGACCACAGATCCAGACCGTTACTCGGTGTCGGTATCTCCACCTTTGGGTAGTTCCGACCACTGTCTGGTGAAGTCTGTATCCGTCTACTCCCCTCCCGATCCCAGCCCAAGAGGCACCCGGCGGGTATGGCGGTACAAGTCAGCAGATTGGGATGGGATGCGATCTTTCTTCGCATCCTATCCTTGGCAGCCTACTTGCTTTTCTTCATCAGATCCTACGTCGTGCGCGGACGCCGTGACGGATTTGTTGCGTCGGGGAATGGAGTACTACATTCCGTTCTCTGACGTAACAATGTCTAGCCAAGACCGACCTTGGTTTGGCGCCGAGTGTAACCGCGCCGATGCGCGTAAACATGAAGCGTACCATGCCTGGGTCGACGCTCGAACGCGCAAGGCGAGTGACGTTGGTCAGAGGAAGAAAGCCTACAACAGGGCTGCCAAGTCCTGCAAGAAAGTGTTGCGAAGGGCTCGGTTCGACCACATTAGCCGGATAGGGATAAAACTTGCTTCCTACCCAGCAGGTAGTAAGGCGTTCTGGTCCCTGGCTAAATCGGTTGAATCGAACTTCTGCCGTCCCTCACTACCACCACTGCTGAAACCCGATGGGTCGCTGGCCCACTCCGCTGAGGAGAAAGCAAACTTGTTTGCCTCTCTTTTTGCGGAATCTTCGCGACTGAATCCTGGTGGCGCACGCCCCCCTCCTTCTCCTGATGGATGCGGAACGAGTATGTCGGACATTCGCATCCATCAAAAGGACGTACGTAGGGTGCTGCGCAACCTCGATGTGAATAAGGCTAGCGGACCCGACGGTATACCAGCAATTGTTCTCAGAACCTGTGCGCCTGAATTGTCTCCGATCTTGACACGCCTGTTTCGCCTTTCTTATCAGACTGGAAAAGTGCCGAATGCATGGAAGCAAGCCAACGTACAGCCCGTGCCCAAAAAGGGCAGTCGTGCTGACCCGGCCAACTACAGACCCATCTCTGTAACGTCCATACTCTGTAAGAGTATGGAACGCGTACTTAATAGTAAGCTCCTGGCATACCTAGAAGCCAACGACATCCTTAGCGACCGCCAATACGGCTTCCGCCGAAATCGGTCCACTGGGGATCTTCTAGCGTATGCCATTCACATCTGGAGTGAGGCCATCGAGAGACATGGGGAAGCGCTTGCCGTCTCCCTCGACATCTCGAAGGCTTTTGATAGGGTCTGGCACGAAAGCCTTATTGGTAAGCTTCCTTCATTCGGTCTGCCCGGTGGTCTGTGTGACTGGATTGCAGACTTTCTGAGGGGTCGGTCCATTCGAGTAGTTATCGATGGCTGCTCTTCGGACCTATTGGATATTAATGCCGGGGTCCCTCAGGGGTCGGTACTCTCCGCGACATTGTTCTTGCTGCACATAAATGATCTGCTAAAACCCGGCACCTTTGGGTATGCAGATGACAGCACTGTTGCTGAGAGATACTTGTCCAACGCACGAGC
The DNA here is from genome assembly GCA_948252205.1 of Orthosia incerta. Taxonomy (NCBI): domain Eukaryota; kingdom Metazoa; phylum Arthropoda; class Insecta; order Lepidoptera; family Noctuidae; genus Orthosia; species Orthosia incerta. Next base: position 40,826,556 of record OX411741.1, read on the forward strand.
CACTGGGCCTCAGGTCCGGTCTCTCCGTGAGGCCATGGTGGAGCGCTTGAGCTTGTCCTTGGAAGCAGTCTCCGAATGGGGCGATGCCAATCTGGTCAAGTTCAATGCCGCAAAAACACAGGCGTGTCTCTTCTCCGCGAAAAAGAGCCAATTTCACCCGGCTCCATCTTTCCGAGGTGTAACCGTACCGATAACGGACCATCTTGAGCTTCTTGGCGTAACGTTGACATCGACACTCAATTTTGGCCCATACATTGAGGCAAAGGCTCAACTGGCTGCCAAAAAGTTGGGGATCCTTACGAAGGTGGGACGGTACTTCACGCCAGAGCAGCTGCTTAAGTTGTATCAAGCGCAAGTTCGATCTTGCATGGAATACTGTTCTCATCTCTGGGACGGATCTGCCAAATACCAGCTTGATGCACTAGAGTCGATCGAAAAACGGGCCAAGAGGCTCATCGGCAATGAGGCATTAGTCGAGTCAAAGCTCCAAAGCCTTGAACATCGTCGTCGAGTTGCCAGCTTGTCGGTTTTTTATCGGTTGCATTTCGGGGAGTGTGCGATGGAATTGCATGATCTAATTCCGCCTAGCCCGTTTCATCATCGAACTACAAGACGTACGGCGATGCGCCATCGGTACATGGTGGACATCCCACCCATACGCACTAAACGTTTTGGAAATACTTTCATTATGCGTACAGCTAAGGAGTGGAATTCCCTGCCGGAGTCTGTGTTTCCAGATAGCTACAACCTCGGGGTCTTTAAGTCAAGAGTGAATAGGTTACTTCTAGGCAAGCGTGTTACACCGTCGACCACATCATCGCTTACCATCAGGTGAGATAGTGGTCAAGCGCGAGCCTATCTAAAATATAAAAAAAAAAAAAAAAAAAAAAAAAACAATAAATCGTTTTGTATCGATATCGAAATGCTTTTTATTTTCGACTATTTGTTTTGGTTTTAATAATACCTTTTTTTGTTTAAACATTAATCATAATGATAGTTATTGCTGTAAAAAAAAATAAGAAAATAATAGTTTAAATGTTTCAAATGTGTTTATTTGGTTGTTTAATGAAATAAACATCTTCTCATGATATTTTTCGATTTTAATGACAGCAAGGGAGACACTGTAAATCTTTTTTATGGTTGTTTTACCTTTCATTGTTTGTGGCGATCAATGTTTCACGACTGATTTAACCGGTTGAATGCCGCAATTACTTAAACCATTAAAAAGCCATTGTGTCCCGCGTGGATCCACGTGTCGAGCACTATATGGGTTAATCTATGCTATAGATTCTATAGCATAGAATCTAAAGTGATTGTAGTGACATTCGTCTACAAAAAAGCTTTAGATTCTTTAGTTTTGGTAGAGTACGACTGTACTTTTGACCATTGACTGTACAGGATATTGTAAAGGATATTATTCTATTACCTGGCAATAGGCCCTAGATAGACGGAACACATTGTTTCCTTTACTCAATGGATAGCGGAAACTATCACAGAGAGCTAAAATGTAGGTCGTCGGTTCAGTCGAGTTCAGCGACGGCGATGTCTCTAAATACTCGTAGTATAAAACAAAATCGTTATCTGCGTATGTATGTTTCTCCGCTTACTTCTTCTAAGCCACGAATGCCACGATATGGTTTTCACTTATAGAAAGAGTGATAATCATGGAAGGATTATGTATGGGCATAGATAATAAAAGGGAAATAATTAACCGAGCGAAAAATATACTGAATGGGCGACTATTATACTTAGTAAGCGACTATTTATCCGGTTTGAGTAATACCTCTTAGGAGGTTTTTGTGAGCTGCGGTTATAATATTATTACATACCTTAATTGTATTTGGGGTTCTATTTTTTCTATTTTAGCATATTATTCTTTTGAAAATAGCTGAACAACTATCGAGGCGACATCACTGTGCAGTGCGGGAGTTCGGGTTTATTCGTGTCCAAGAGCGAGCGAAGCGAGCTCTGGAACTTAACGCACCCCGACACGGATAGGTTAGGTTCGAAGGGGATGACGAGAGCTGAAGTGAGCGAGCAAAGCGAGCGAACTTAGCTCCCGTCATCTCCTTCATGTTAGGTTACTTTAGACCCTGCAGACAGAAAAAGGAGCCCTGTCGACAAACTTATATTTTCAAGTCGCTGTTTTAAACATTTGTATTCGCCCACTGTTTGTCGCCCACTTAGTATTTCAGTAAGCCATATTCAGTATTTTTACACCTTTAATTTGATTTGTTTTTCGCTCGTTTAAATACTAGCCATAATAAAATACTAGCATACAGATGCCTCATCCCATACAAATAAACCGTGCCGCCGACGTAATTAGTGTTTTTCGGCGGACTAAGGCTTAACACGCATTGCGGTTTTTATTCGCACGATTTTTTTTCCGCAATACCTTCATACACCTTCATACATTTCCATAGGTCACAGAATGGTCGGAAAATAATCGCGCGAATAAAAATCGCAGTGCGTGCTATGCCTAAACCGATTATTTTACTAAAAGTACCTCGAACGCGATAGGTCTTCTCCCAAGCGATAGATGGTGTTAGCAGTAACTTGCAAGTAAAAGGGTTAACTCAGTTCGTGAATATTTATTTCTTTAAATACAGTGACGATTTATTTTATAGTAATTTTTTTATAAGTTTTTACAGTTTCATTGTACCAAAATGTGTTAAAATACAAATTCAAAAGTTCAAGCGGAATACCTAAGAAATTTAAAAGCGCGCCATCTATTGGAGTGAATTTTAAATGATTCGTTCAAATAATCTTTGAAATATGAATTAAAAGTCCAATATTATGTGGTTAGAAGTGTTGATTAAACAAGAAAATAAAATTTGTATGATCAATCCTAGAAAATGTTAATTTTACACAAAAACCAATAACAGATCAATGCATATCGCGCCATCTAGTTGAATTAATTTGTGCCAATTTTACTTTCTAAGCGGCGGGACCCCGCTGTATGATTAGGTAGGTATATTATAATTTATCCCGAGCGAAGCAGGGGCAGGTCTCGAATTATAAATATAATAATTAAGGCGCTATGTATCAGGCAATTTTAAATCAAATCATATAAATAAAACACTTTTTCTTTCTGCAGTCGAGTACAAAACATATGGAACTTGAATGTCCTCGAATATATAGAGAAAGCGGTTTATTTTGCAGAATAATGTACACCGTTGAATTAAATTAACATTCCACTTGAGACTTTTTTAAATTAAGATTCGTCCTTTAAACAAAACCAGTTTAAGCTGGCCTCTTATTATAGGGACACTCCGTACTCCGCTAGGCCAGCCCAAGATAAAAGTGATACAACAGACTTACGGCCTGATGTACCTCTCTAAATATGTCATTCCCATCAGTTTATGGAGTACTAATGTACCTGTTAACCTCATTAATTAAGCAACCGCACGTGAATCAATAAGTTTAAATTCTGGTATTGTTCCTCAATTACTAATTAGGTTACCAATAACTTGGTTACTGATAATATAATTAATGGAATAGTTGAATTTTAGCAATTAGTAGTTTCCAGTTGCTTCAGTCTCTAACAGTTGAAAGACAGAATTGTTGAAGCAGTTAAAAAACTATTAAGATCAATTTTATTATTAAATAATAATTACCTTATGAATCAGTTAATTATTCTGTTATCAGAATAATTTGAGATACCTACTCAGTTCGGTAAAAAAACGGGTATAATTAACATTATTCAAAATAACTTTGGCCCTCTCTCTGACTTTGACCGCAAATCCAAGAATTATCACGTAGATATCTACCTAAAATAGCGTGTTGTACCTTCAAACTTTTTATATCGAAGCGGACGATATAAGTTATTTATAAAAGGATTGGATTTTAGATAACGCTATTTTAAGTGAACGAGACGGCGGATAAATGGGAATGTAGGCCAGCTGGGACTACAATAGGGTCTAAGGTGATCTACTCCCGCAGACTTATTACGTACCTTGCAAGAGCAAAACGATAACGATTTTTGCGCAATAATTTCTCTTTAATACAGACGTTTTAGAGCTCTCGGCGTTTTAATAAATGCATTTGGCAAATCGCGAGCAATTAGCAAATAATTGTGTAGGACCTACCATACCTACACTATAGTTAATTCCGACTTCACTATCATTACATCACTTCACTACCACTATTATAAAACAAAGAGAACTTTGTCTTCCCTGTCTGTTCGCGATAAACTCATAAACTACTTGACGGATTTTCACTAATAGACAGAGTGATTCTTGAGGAAGGATTAGGTGTAAAAATTTGAGATATTGTTGAAATTTTCGGAAAACATCAAGCCGCCTGGAAGCCTTCATCGAAAATGCTGTCTTATCCCTTTGAGATATAACAAAACAATGTATTATGGAATTGTTGCTCTTATAAAGGTCTACAGAAAATTCCGCGTTGGCATAGTAACATGTCTATATTTTAATGATAGCTTACTATAATCATACTTACTTCAAAAAAAATGGGCACATACAATGCGGTAATTGGAAAGCTATTTTAGACGGATACAGTATTAATCCGTATTAACTTAAATACGGCATTTACCTTATTTCATGCACATTATGATAATCCTTAAGACCTTATAATTTAAAAGAATATCTTAGAACTCATCGCAAAATAAAAACTAACGCGCGCAATAATTAAACATTAGGTAGGTACCTAATGTACCAAAACAATGTATTATGGAATTGTTGCTCTTATAAAGGTCTACAGAAAATTCCGCGTTGGCATAGTAACATGTCTATATTTTAATGATAGCTTACTATAATCATACTTACTTCAAAAAAAATGGGCACATACAATGCGGTAATTGGAAAGCTATTTTAGACGGATACAGTATTAATCCGTATTAACTTAAATACGGCATTTACCTTATTTCATGCACATTATGATAATCCTTAAGACCTTATAATTTAAAAGAATATCTTAGAACTCATCGCAAAATAAAAACTAACGCGCGCAATAATTAAACATTAGGTAGGTACCTAATGTACCCGTGCGAAGCTGAGGCGGGACGCTAGTTTATGAAATAAAGCGTTTGATAGCCCGATCATTGCTGATTGCTGTTTCATACGTAATAATCCTGCCCGTCGGAACGTTAAATTAAAACCTTGCCGAACTTTATGTTAGTATGAAAACTTATCAAACTTAAGCATTAGATTTTGGTTAAATTTTAAATTCAGTAACCAAGGGGGTAAAGAGGGTTCCCTACACATAAACCGCTTTAGTCTTTTAGGCTTTGTTTACATAATACATAAGAATCTCACGTATGACAAACACCGGTGAGATTACCGACCCGACGTCAGAAAATATTTTTTCGAGACGAGACGCTTCAAGTAAGCGCCGCATCCCAAATAGGACGCGCGCTATACTTGGACCGGTTTTAGCCGATAAATTCTCTCCACCTAGTAACCTATTTAATACGAATAAAAAATCCGTTTCTGCATGTATATTCCCCAAATTGATTATACAAGGCACCTTCGTTTGTCATTTTGATTATACAAAGCTTTCGTGTTATTCTTGACTATAAGAAATTACGTAGCGATTTCATTGATCAGCCATATTACTAATTTCTAATTAGGAGTTAAAAGGTTAATATTTGCCGAAAAACATGAACACGGAGTAATAGAGTACTTCAAGCACTACTAGAGTACTTGTCATGCATAGTTATACAGATAATTATTAATGTCAGATCTATAGCTAATCCAAACATGCTAATATTATATTATCTGTGTACAAGGTTTAGGTTTAAAGATATTTATTCTCAAAAAAGACACAAAGTCACTTACATGAGAACAATGCCTAAAGTAAAATATATAAAATTCGTCACAGACGTCACGGCAGCAATTATGATTCACCCATCCAATGCATTCAGCTTTAAGAAACGGTGTTATTTGTGATTAAGTATGCAGCTAATTGAATTTTGAATGCATTGAATGAGAAAATACAAACACACGTACAAACTAACATGACATCTACACAACTGAATGGATAAAACTTATCGGTTTCAGATTTCTGCATCCATGAAAAGGATCGTTTTGGAGGACCCAATATTATGGTCTGGAGCAGTATAAAATTACGACGCAAAACTGGGCTCGTAATTATTATGAGGGTACTGTTTCGGCCCAAAACTACGATAAGAATATGGTATAATTTGACATTATTCTATTCGCACAGAAAACCAGTCCAGGGCTCATCATGATGCAGGAGAATGCTCGATCTCATACGGCGCAACTAACAATGCAAACATTAGTTGACACTGAACTTGAGATGTTGCAGTGGCCAGCCAGGAGGTAGATAAGGCCTGAATCCCATTGGGGATTTGTGGGACCAGTTATAAATAAGGGTAAAACATAGTGATATTCTCATCAACATGCAGCAGTACCTCATAAATGCTCTAAAAACAACATGGGAGAAGATTAAAAAAAAATGGAATAATAAATGGCACATTAAAAAGGAATATGGGAGTGACTCTAATTAAAAGAGAAAAACTTTGAACACTAGGAAACGTTATTTTTAAAATTTTACATGTTTTATGAAAATTTCCGTCTTTGGATGTAGCGTACAACGACCTACCATTTTTTTTTTACAAATATTTATTTCTATTCCTGTTCAGAAAACCAGAGCTGAAACAACCCTATAATTTCTTTATGTAAAATCAGCACTTTTTGTGAGGTATTCCGGAAACCGTTATAAGCTTGCTCTAGAGCTCGAATATGCTTGCAAGGAGATCAACTCCCTATTTGCATGAAGAGCACAACAGAACAATATTCCCCACGTTGCCCTAGCTAGCGACTTAGCGCTAGGAGGTATGAAAATGTGAAGCACAAACCTTGGTTTGTGTTTTATAGATACTAATACAAGACATCATACAACTGTTTTAACGACTGAACTATTAAGTTTGTAGTGACATTCAGCATTAACACGCAATTGAACTACAATGTAGTTGGAAAGGTTTTATTACAAACATGACATGGTGCTCCCATGTCATGTTCTCCTTCATTACCTATTTACAATAATGCTAATATTTTATCCTGAAGTTCCCGCGGTGTTTTACCAAAATATTTGTCAAAAGGAACTCGTCCTGCTTTCATTAGGACGACAAGTTCCAGTTTTTTGCTCAGTGTCTTCGTGGCCTTCACAGATATCAAGGAAACCTGATTAAGATGACGTAATCAGTACATGCGGACGCTACTGTTGCTACTTTGTACTCGCCTGTAAAGTCTCTTGTTTGAATAAATAGTATAGAACACGGTTCACCTATGAAATTTTCTTGAGGTATTTCGCAATATCTTGAATTTCCTCAAGTTTCAACATAGAGCACATATCAATGATTGGAATATTTCACCAGTACTATCTCGGGAATGGAATGCACTCTTTATAAAATTGTAAGGTTAAATAATAGCTCGTTTATATTATGTAAAAGTAAAACATTTAATAATGTATATATCTACATGGTACCTACAAACAAAATCCTCTTGAAGAAGCTGTTGAAGAACCTGTTTCCGACGCAAAAAGTCTTCACAATGTCAATGTATGTTAACCAGATGTCATACATATAATCATATTATCTGTAATAACCTCAGCGAACGGAGCAGACGTGAATCCAGACGGGATAGGGCACGTAGCACATCGTGATGTAAAGGTTATCTTAATACACGAACAATAGTATATTTATTAGAAGTAGTTAAATAAACATTGTACCGATAATGAGTATCTTGCAGTTGCTTACATAGAAATATTACGATTTTTAGTTCTAGATTCTACTAAAATTTTATACTAAGAAACCACAGAGGAAGCGAAAAACTCTCTATTGTAAGTAATTGATTTCAAGTTAAATCAACGCGAAATAAGAGGCTTGCCAAAGGCAGCAGATAATAGGTTTTTTTATTTATTTAAAATAGGCTCGCGCTTGGCCACTATCTCACCTGATGGTAAGCGATGGTGTGGTCGACATAATAAAGGCTGACAGTTCCTGGATGCCTGGACTCCTGGATTTTTACTTAGTAAATTTAGGTAGATAGAAGTGCGAATCACGTAGAAACAATTATTGAAAAGGATTGTAATTAATTAATTAAAAATGAATCATTTCCGAGACATTTTTACAAGTTTTATCATCTTGTCGTGTTCATCTTACTAATATTATAAATGTGAAAGTTTGGATGGATGTGTGTGTGGATGTGTGTTAGTTACTGAATCTCGCCAGAACGGCTGAACGGATCTAGATGAAATTTGGCACAGAGATAGATTATAGTCTGGAATAGCATTACTACTACGTACTTTTTATCCCGGTACTATGTTTCCTTGGGATGTTAAAACACTTTACACGCGGTCGAAACCGCTGGCAGAAGCTAGTTAGTTATATGTATGGGTTAAATAGCTAAATACGCGCTTGGACATGGGGTTGCGGACACCACCCCGTTAAACAATAGGCCAAATCTTGAAACTTATCATTAAAACAGTTATCGCCAATCTGTTTAGCTGAAATTTCCCATACTAACTTCGTCTGGATGACAAATTGACAATGCAAGTCCGGTTAGCTAAAGCCTTGTATTTATTGCGCCTCCCCGAGCAGCAGTCGAATTTTGTGCAGTTTTTAAGAGCTATTTACTTTTTATCTAATCTAATATATAAAATTCTCGTGTCACAGTTTTCGTTGCCATACTCCTCCGAAACGGCTTGACCGATTTTGATGAAATTTTTTGTGCTTATCCGGTATCTATGAGAATCGGCCAACATCTATTTTTCATCACAAAAAAAAAAAAAAAAAAAAAATATGGTAGGGTAGGTGTAGGGTAGGTGAATGTGTGGAGTTTTTATGGCAAAACAAAGTTTGCCGGGTCAGCTAGTTTAAAAATAAATATCAATTAATAAAATACATTAAATTTCTACATAATGTTGATTCTAAAATGGTAGTACACTTTTTTTTTAAAGAGGTGTCACTAATCTCCTTCCACCCATAAATATGTGAAATAATTATTGATAGCATGCATCTCCTCGTAAAGTGTTCATTAATTATTTTTTATAATAACACTAATGGATAGACAATTTGATAACGAACATTATGTAAGTTTTATTTTTTTCAAAAGACCAATATTCGATTTTATAAAGATTTTATTCTAAAATCTGGGCGTATTTACTACCGTAATTCATGCGCCACCAGTGCCGCTAGGCCAATACGAATGCTCATATCTCATGCTGTTTTTTTGGTCAGGGTACAGCCTTAATTAATCATAAATATACTAGGTTAGGTGGCAGGTAATCAAAGACTTTTTTAAAGATTCTCTACTATCAACTTATGTACGTTATTAAGTTCCGCACACTGCTTCTAATAATCATGATAGCTATCGTATCTATTATAATGTGCAGACATCCTATCCATTAGCAACATTGCTAAAGAGCTGTGGTGTACAATAAACTACATGATATACAGACTGTATCTACTACCTTTCTTAATTATTAAAAAAATAGGCATAATACAGTGATCGAATGAAATAAACCTCGACGATCATCCATCATGTAACAATAGATTAAAATCTGTCGATGTGACTGTAAATCCGTTCATACATTCATCAATTGATTCCTAGACTCTCGTCGTTAATGTTCCGATATGCATTAAATGCCACAGCATTCTAATTAGGGTTGCCACCCGTACTATATTACATATAGTGTCGAAGTGTATTTTCGTCTATTGTACTATATATTATAGAAAAATAATATAGTAAGTTCGAAAAATACTATAAAAGATATAGTATTTTTCGTACTTACTATTCTATCACTAATCTTCACTAGTAGGGATGTTCCGACTAGACGGTAAAGCTGACTATCCGGCTAGATTCGTAGTCGGTGACTATTCGGCAAAGAGCGGCGACTAAACGGCTTCGTACTTTGTATGTATTCGTCAATAAAATATAAATAGGAGGAAATAAAAACCTTACGTACACGAGACTTTCTTTTTGACATGATTCAATTTCAATTTCACTTTAATTAACAATAACAGTATTGTCTTTACTTTTTTACACAAAACACCGGTCTGACCCATGCAAAAGCAGGAATCAAAAAACGGGTTGTGCCCAGAGTTCCACGAGTCTATTGTTCTCGAAAAATAAAATTCATACTTTACTTCCCAACGGGTCCACGACAGTTTAAAATATGAAATATTTTCTTTCCCTACGGGTCCATGAGAATGTTTGGTACAGTCAGCAATAAAAGCTTGGCTAAGGAACAAATGTTTACTATTTCTATGAAATAAATCACCTTGAATATAGATAACTAAGAATTACATATTTACTGTATCACATAAATGGTCATGACCATTAAAAAATCTGGTTTAAAATTTTATTTCATGAACTTACTTATGGGTCAGTCGGTACTAGTGTTGGGACGTTTATTTTTTTAGAACGTCAAACTCAAAAATTCGATTAAAATCAGTTGAGACTTCAATAACATGATAAAAATATAACGTTTTCTTTTGCTTTTTTAGTTACATGTTGAACATTTATACACAAACTACCAGGAGGCCAGAATCATGAAAAAGTATTTGCGGGCCTAGAATCATAAGCGGTAGAGACTAACGGAGTACCAGGAGGTCTGAATCTAAAATGTCTCGGTACTCTTTTTACATCTTATGGTTCCAGCCTAGGAAATACTTCCACGTGATTATAATCTCCTGGTATTTACTTAAATTAGTCTTTACCGGTAAAAATCATGAAGAAGTCTTAATATTTGCGGGGCTGGACCCACAAATATTAAGACTTCGTCATGATTCTGGCGTCCTGGTAGTTTGGGTATAAATGCTTATAATGTTCAACATCTAACTAAAAAACCAAACGAGGAAGTTACATTTTTATCATGTTTTAACCTCTCTACAGACATAATGTTTCTGACGTTACTTTGTCTCTAAAATAGGATTTGTTCGAAACGCCACTCAAAAATATGAATAATAATGAAATTCGTGTTTCGACCGGATTGGACGAAACTCATCGGCCGAAACGCCTACTAAGCCAAAAATCTGAGTATATAAAAATCACAGTAAATAATTTTTATCTTAGACTAAAATAGACTTAAGTATTAAAAAAATCCGTTTCAGAATAATCACAATAAATCATCTTAATCGTATACTAAAATCGAAAAGAAATTAAAAAAAAAACGCTGTTTCTGACGATTTACAGTTAATCGTCTCAATCTTAAAATAAAACAGACATAAGCATTTAAAAAATCACAGTTGTTCGGTTTTGTTTATTTACATGACATTTATCATAATATTCAGCTCCCCAGGATGCTTTCATGCCTAGTTTATGCTTATGTATCGACACCATTCAAGACAACATTTTATTTTGTTATGTTTTCAACAAGCTGCTTCTTCTTACAATTAACTGTTTTAAACCGACTTCAAAAAAAGGAAGAGTTTCTTACTGACTGTACTTTGGATATATCTCGTGGACCCGTTGGGAATTCATTTAAAACATTATTATAATTTTTCATGGACCCGGTGGGAAAAGAGGAACAATAGAATCGTGTACCTCTGGGAATAACCCCAAAAACAATGAGAAGTAAACAAAACAGGACCCGACATGTTCGCAGGCGGCGATTGCGACTTGCGCGCCAATCAGCTGTACGAAGCGTACAGGAAATTGCTGAATACCCCGAAATCATGATCTGCTACTAGTCGGCCACTTTACAACCGACTAGTCGGCACATCTCTACTAATTAGGTTTGACTTTAACCCAACTAAATGATTAATCAATGCTAACTTCTGAATTTATATAAGAAAATTGGATTTAAACAACTATAGAATCCATTGGATGCTTTGAATGTAGTTAATAAATAAAGCATACTCGTAAGTGTAAGTAAATAATATTTTTCAAAAGTCAGCTTCAAATCTAATAGTACATTACTGCAGAATCCAGTAAGTAAGCCTTCCTGGCCAAGTATGAGTTAACCGGACCGAAGCGCAGGTGAGGTCCGGTTATATACGAGGCCAGGATGGCTTTTTTACTGGTTGAGGCTTGTATAATGCTTTTCTCAAAAATTAAAGAAAGTTAAATAACAAATTCGTTTAATTAATATTGAAGGTTACATTCATATTAGGGCAACTACTGATAGATATTGTGATCGATTTACCGGGGGCATTTATATTCCATTGTTGTACATCTTGATTAACGGACTCAAAAATATATCTATCTCATAAAATGTCATACCAAAAAGAGAGATAGACATATATTTGGAGCCTCCCTCCTATATAACCATGTTATAATGGCTAAACTCTAATCTGTGTTTGGCTGATACTATGTTTTTTTTTTCTAAAACGGTTCATCATCATCATCATCTGCCTAGCCTTTTCCCAACTATATTGGGGTCGGCTTCCAGTCTTACCGGATTCAGCTAAGTACCAGTGTTTTACATGGAGCGACTGCCTATCTGACCTCCACAACCCAGTAACTGGGTAAACACGGTACCCCTTGGCAAGACTGGTGTCAGAACGGTTATGTAACCGTTAATACAGTTTTCATATCTATATCGAAAACGGTTTCAGATATCGATATCATTTAGTACAGTTTGTATAAGATAAAATGTTATTTACATGAGTAAACTAACAACGAACGCGAAACAATACTTAAAAAGAGAGGTAGCGCATATGGTTCCCATCGTTTGTGAAGTTTGCGTTTTGTTCGTAGTTCGTACGTTTTCGTATTGTTACGGTTTTAAGTTTTGACTTATTCGTTCTCGCACGCTAGTAAGGTTTTTATTAGATACAGTTTTGTAATATCGGTTTTTTGACATAGATATCGATATGATACGATACCTATCTAACACATGTCCGATATAAGTTGCCTTTTGATATATCGGACCAATCCCTACTAATGTCCAGTAAGTGAATTATATACTTACTTACTGGACAGTAGGAGAATCCAAATTTAAAATCTCGCTTCTTACTGGACAGTTGTGAATAAGTCTCCGGTAGAGTTCACTTTCTGGATATTTTTTAGAGATGTTATGACAACATTACGTACCATTTTTGAAAAAAATATATCTACTGCTAAAAAGCGGCCAAATATAAGGTCAAAATTTACGAAATATCCTTAAAAATATTTCCTTTTTCTCCATTGCCGCTACTTCAACTTTTAATAATACGATATTTTCAGTAATGAATACAAAATAGTGACAAGAAAGGAATACAGAATCAATAAGTTTGATAAAAAACTAATTATTGAAATATTTTTATATTGTACTAGATTGTCCTGCGTCATATATTTATATTAAAAAGAGTAAACCTTAGATGGTTAGAGCCAAAAATTATAACAAGTACACCTGGCAAAAATAATAAAAGTATAGAAAAAATATTTACGTACTGTTTATTGTCCATAATTTTCATATAATATATATATTTTTTGACACTATTTAAAAACAATACTATATTCCTTCAAAAAAAGATGGCAACCCTATTCCGAAGGGCCTTCTAATACATGCGGTCATTCACAGATGACGGGCATAGCGTATCGCGCTCCCATTTTAAAATAAACGCCGCGCCGCATCTGCGCCAACTGCATATTATTTAGTAATGAACGACACTAGAGCTAATTAGTGTTCAGTATGGTAGCGATATGTCTTCTTAAAGTATAGATTTAGTGTTCATAGTTGACACAAAATGGCCGTACATCTCGATAATGTTGATTGGAATGATACTTTCCAAGTTTTCCAAGGCCTCCTTTCGGGGACTATTTCCAATTAAATGCTGTAGCATGGAGGTATGATCTTGCTAAGGCCTTTGATAAAAAATCTGACAAAGAATAAACAGATGCTAGGTTATTTAACTTCATAATTAGGATACAGGATTAGGGAATAACATCGGCCTACTCAGTGATTCGAAGCTGAATAGCTGAGTTATTGATCCGATAATAATGTCATATTAATCCCATAGCAAATGAATCCTATGTTGCGTGTAAGTATTAGGTTACATTCAACGGCATCACACATAAAACCGCAAGAAAGTCCGCTGCTGTGAAAGTCCTATACGATGCCAATCAGACCGAGCATTAAACAAAAACTACTAACAAATCTAAATCAGATAACTGATAAGTATTTGTTTCTTCATAAATAGTTATTTAATGATGGAAAGTAAACGGAAATGACCTCAGAGGCCTTAGTGCGAGTTTTTATTCACGCTCAATCGCGTTAACGTAAACTACAATTTGTATTGAAACTGGATAAGCGCCGTCTGGTGACGGCAAGGCAAAACCTCTTGTTTTGTATACATTTTGACATAAGAGATCGTTTACGATATCACGAGTGAGTATGTTAAAAAAACTCGCACTCAGACCGAAACTTAGAAAACATGCACGCTATCGTATTACTAATGTCCCTTTAGTGTCCGATAGCGTAAAAGTTGTTATTATCTCCTGTCTCTTGACAGCATTCTTTATTAATAAAAGGAATTTCCATAGTTGATTTTATGCAGTTGTATAGCGAGAACAATTCTTTTCCTCAAGTTTCTAGCGCAACAAGTTTTGTATTAGAAATTCTCAGTTAAGGCCGTTTAATATCTACCGGTAAAACGATAGAACAGATATAAAGACCTACCTTCTCTTAATATTTCGTCATAGATCTGGTAGGTCGCACCGCAGTCTTCGAGCACATGCCGCTTTAGAATTTTATGCGAGTGACCATCAAGAGACTTAGATCGTGAGCGAAACTCATCACTGTCCATAGCACGAGCCTCGTCGGTACTGGCAACCGGAATAGCGCAAGAGCCTCGCCGGCCTTCCGCAGACTCGTGCCGCCACTGCCCCACTTTTTTACCAAACGTTCGAATCAACTCGTGTATTGTGTGGTGCTTTTGCTTATGTCCGCTGCTGCTTGACCCTGAACCTCGCCTTTCATTTTTTTCTTTTTTGTCATCTTTTCCATCTTTCGATTGCTCTTTACCTCCAGCCACACTTTCGGCTAACTTATGAGCAAAACTTTTGTTATCATGACGATTCTTATGGGTCAATTTTGAACTGGAGATTTCACCATAACGTTCACATTTGCTATACTCGTTTTCTTGAATATCGTCCATAGCATCGTTAAAGAGAGGCGATACGAAATTTCTGTAGTCATTTCGAGGCGCATGGTATGTGTTGACCATAATCTGATGGCGATCTCCGTCACTGCGCTGCCGCCTGTAGTCTGGCTGATGGGTGTAATAGTGTTGCGAGGGGGAGCCTCTTTCCATAACATCACGGATATAACTCGCAAAGTTCGGGTAGCGGTCGCGAGGACTAGATGCAAACTCATAGGGACTCCCAGAACCAGCTCTAAAGCTTCTCTGAGCATTGGAGCCTCTCGGGTTGATAGGAATGGGTCGCGCTGTCGATGATGATGCAGCGCCTTCATTTGCCAGGACATTACGTGAGTCTGTTGAACTTAGAGTAGAATACCAGCTGTCACTGCTGCTGCTATCCTTTTCCAATGTAGATGTAGAATCCCGATGGTGTTTATGGAAAAAATGCGTAAGACCGTGCATTTTGAATCCTGTCTATTTAAACTTCACTGAGTTCGAATTTTAACACCTACATCTTCTTTGAATATGTGTTGATCAGATCTGGGGTTAGCAACATAAGAAAATATTATTATAAAAGGCGGTTTAGCGGAGGTAGAAGCATCATCATTGTTTTAATACATATTGAGTTATGATATGTACCGAAATTACATGAGGGTTTAAAACATAAATTCCAATAATCTCTACGAACATTTAAGTAGAGTCCAGTGGTCAAGGATCTATTTTTGTAAGCGAGAGAACAGCTGTGTTATCGCGTAGCCAAAAGGGGATAAAACAGGTTTAACGACTTCCAAGGTCGCGACGCCCTACTTAGAGGGATCGTGATCATGACTGTGGCAAGCGGGCGCTGAGGCCTTTGGGGACGCAGCGAACACAGGCGTTTGGGATAACACGCATGCGTAGGGACATAGGGTCACCTTCATTGCGTGCCAAGTTAATTCACCATGGCGGAATCATTGTATTGTGAACGTGACGACTGGCATGTCGATACTCGTACTTAGTGTAGTTGAGCTCATTTATTATTAATACACAAAACAAAATTGGTATTACCTACTTTGTTGACGCAATCAAAAACAATTTATTGAAAAAAAAAATACCGCATATAATATTCGCTTCTAGTATATACCCACCATAGTGTTTCATTTTTAGGTGCAGCATTTATTTTATTATTCATATCTAATCACTAGTGACAGCTAAACAGCATATTGTTTTTTACAAAATACTGTTAACCCAAGTTACAACTAAGTTGCATGTAGTACCAAAATACCTATCAAGTTGTCGTGACCGAATAGAAAACAAGGAAAGTCTAATGAATACTAAGTAATATAACGTTATCAGTTATCACAACTTTACAATGTTCAAGGTCGAGCAATTGAATCGTTTACTTATTTTTTCTTTAAATAAAACGTAGGTACCTACTGAACAAGTTCAATAATTTACCTCGAAATGTTTTAAATAAGTTATGTGCAGTCAAGGAAATCAATTGTTAAGCAGATGTATTATTAATAACCCATCACAATTTTTGGATATTATAAAATATAATCCGTGTGACTGGAACTAGCTTCATTTAGTTTTTATTAGAATATTATTTTATCTGCGACTATCATGTAACTCGAATGCTGAGAAAGGCCACTTCCTTATTTAGTCACTGTACAAATTTTCATTTTAATTGCGTGAACATGACATGAATGTGAGAATATTATTACATTTTTCAATTATTATGTAGGTACTGTAATTGCAAATGGCTTGCTAAGGACACAGCCAAGACACCAAGAGGTCAACTACATTGGTCGCAAACAGAGAAATATAATAAAATAAACGAAACAAGTACTTATTTTAAATTTTGTTAGTGTTTGTCCCATAGCTGAAACATTTAACATTTTTAAAACAACACCTGGGTGAGGCCTTTGCCAACAGTGGGACAGTTAGAACAAAACAATTAAGTATGATAGTTCTGTATTAGTCACATCTGTATCCTCAATATCAGATGGTCTTCAATAAAAAGATACGAGAGAGTTTACAGTTTCGCCATTCTAAACAAAGTTATCAAGAATATGTCATCAAAAGAAAGATAACTCTTGTTAAGGACACATCTGATCTAGTGATAAACTCTTATCATTGGATTCCTGTAAAATATACTTTGACGGATTACGACATGAATATTACAAAACATCCGCTACAAAGAGTTAATTCAACTGTTTTACATCGAGATATGTAAATTTAAACGACTGCTGTCATCGATTTAGGATTCAAAGACGTTCGTATTAACAATATAATCACATAAAATAACAAACGTGTAAGTAGGTAACTCTAATTCAATGTCCTTGTCTGATTTCAAGACATATACTTGCCTAAGTAAAACAGTAGGTATTACATCGAGGGCTATTGTTTCAGCTAATGTATTGACACCTGCGACATAAGCTAAATTATGCAATTGAGTGAAAATTGCAAGCTCAACAAATGTAATGTTTATATTACGTTGTTTCCGTTACAAATACTTGATTACCTTGCATTGACGACATGGCGATTCTGATTATTTTTGCATAATTTTAAATACGCAGCCGTCATATTTGACCCATTTAAAAATTCAGTTAGAAAAACCCGAAGATTTCAATTATGTGATTGCGAATTTTTGCGTTCACGACTTTAAAATAAATATCCTTGTCGCCAATTGATATGTTTGTATGGTACTTAAACGATACTTTGTGTTTATATTTTAACTTCTGTCTGTGCGTTTATTTATCTGTTTGTTCGCTAGTTTGAACTGATGTCAAGAGGCTGGCTGGCTCTACCAATGAAATATTGCCACTTCGGTAGCCTTCCAGAAATACTTTGGTTTAGAAGGTAGAACAATTCAGACTTTTCAGAAATTTTAATGTTTCGTTACAGTGTTTTTTTCATATTGATTTATTTTAGCATTTTCGGACTTTTTCAATGTTTCCGTTTAAATACATTAACAGGTGGAGTTTGTTGTTTTTGGTTAATTAGCCTTGTAAATAAATATTATTAAACATATGTTTAAATATTTATTTTTGTTTTATAATTATTTATATATTCTATATAAAAGTTATTAAGTTGATCAACCCCAAGCAAATAAATAAAATTAATAAGTTACAAATATAAAAAGTTTCTAATTGCCGCAACATGCAACAGCCTATACTATACCTAAGTACCTATTTGTTATTATTGCATGAAGTTTGCATAAACAATAAGTAAAATTTTGTGTATAATAGGAAATTATGATAATGGGTCTATTGCTAGTTCATCGACATTCTAAAAGTTTAGGATCTTCTTATGTAACTTTGTAAACACTGAAGAAAACCAACTGATTGAGTAATTAATTATCAAACTGTGTCTAAAAGTAATTTAGCTACTGATATTGTTAAAACAATACAAAAATTCACAGTTACCTGTTATATTGAAAAATGTTTATCTATCAAAACCCGTTCTTTACTGATACAGACGGAACGGAAGGTGCTGATAAAATGAGTTTAGCGTTCGTCAGGGAAAATATGAACAATGATGATGGCAATTGCCGCGGTTTCGGGCCGTTCTTACGGATCTGTTACGTTGTGACTGTGAGCAAAACAATGTTGTTTACAACATGTGTCGCAATGCGCCAGCTATAGCTAACACACGACAAGAAGTTGTACTCGAGCTCACACCATGTGCGACAACAGAAAACGTAAACACCACGCCGTGGCACCGGCTGCGCCGAGATCTGATCAAACAAAGGGAAGTAAACCTAGTAACCACTTCCGCACCGTTCATGGACGATTTAACACAATGTGCCGCTCATGTGCATCGTAAATAAATATTCACAGTTCATTGTATATATCGTTATTATTATCGTGTGTATGTGTAGGTCGCGCGCGACACGTCACTCACTCGCGACAGACGTGGAAACACTAACTTAGTGAAATAAGCTAAGAGAGTGGGAACGAGAGGGCATTAGAGAAGACGCGCGCGAGCAGCGGTGTGGAGCGCGTGGCTCGCAACTCGCACGAGACCTGCGGCCGGGTCCGCCGCCTGGCACGGCGCGCGGCGCCTCGCAGAATGCCGCCAGGCCACCGCACCGGCACGGCATCGGCACTCCGCCACTCCGCAGGCGGTCCTCCCGCGCTAACCGGCGGCGCGGCGGCGGCCGGCGCATCATGCACATTGGCCTTGGTTTGCCCGCCGCTGATGTCACTTGGGCCTACTAGGTACCTAGTGGCCTACCACTTTTATAGTCTTATTATCAATTTAACTGTATAATAATATTGACGGCCAATTCGTGAGGTGGCGTGACCGTATCTACGTACCAAAACGATAGCTATCTTACAATCGTGAAACATGACGATGAGTCTAAAGTCCTCATGTTGAAAAAAATCTCTACCTATACTTAGCAACATACCTAATGGAAAAACTTTAGTTATATTTGCATAGGAAATTGACCGAAAATAAGATACTCTTAAAGTTACGCAGTGTGGGAGGCTAAATGATATTTGAGTAAGGTCTTGTTCACACTTTATCAGCGGTCTAATTCAATCTAGACGTCTTTATGACCATACAGTGTGGGTCAGAGTCACAGGATATATCGGAAATAAACGTGACAAGTTAATCTCTGCCTGACACCGATCGATATCCGAGCACTCAGGAAATACTACGTCGTGTTGATGCACTGTTGACCTATAAAGTCGACAGCGACAAAGGCCAGCGTTGAAAATATACTGTGTTGCCGACCATAAACAAGCACATTACTGTGTGACTGTATTTATTTTTAGTATGAAGCCAAAATTCGGGCACATGGAGTAGATAATAATTAAACTTGTCATAAAATACGGTCCTAAATCCCAAATGGTTTTAATTACAGCGATATCATATCACTAAGACAACTGAAATGCCCTTGATCTTTCTGATATGGTAATTGGCATGAGAAAACGTATGACCTCATTGTAGGTAATAAAGTAAACAAGCCATGATACAACGTCATAAGAAATTGAATGAGTCACATAGGTACTGAGAGCGTTCCCCACTGACCTCTTTATACTTAACACTACGTCCTAGTTTTAAGTATAAAGAGGTCAGTGGGGAACTGGGTAGTTGTGCAATATGTCGTAATTGGCGGTCCAGAGAGATAAATCTAAGTTAAAATGAAACTGGATAAGTTAATTGAAGCCACCTGCAAGAACTCAAATAAAAATAGATTTATTGAATTAAGGTATGATTCCGAACCACGCTGCACGCAGCAGTGCTGCCGCGCCGCGACACTACTGGTCCCCATACAATTTCTATAAGCTTATATGAGATTACATTCCGAGCTAGGCAGCAATGACGCTGCAGCAATGTAGTGTCTAATGTCTTAGTGGCAGCACTGCGGCAACAGCACTGCTACTTTTTGCCGAGTTCGGAATCATACCTTTATCCTTAAGTGTGTACAGTTTAAGAAATCTTTTCAAAGCACTATCGGATTTTAATTTCAACGTTCTCTGGCATTTATGTTTTATTATTCCAAGTACGTACGTTCTGCTAACACTAACGAATAAATAAATTAAAGAAAAATATTACGAATAGTTTAAATTTCTCTTTTCCTTTTCAGAAACTTGGACTAATTCAGCCGCCTGACGGTGTGCTCATTAAATGTGCTGAATGCATCACATTCACACAAAAAGAAAACAAAAATCATACGATGGTACTTACTACTTTTTAATGAGGCCCTGGCAAATAATATTATTTCATTCGAAATTTCTTTCGTTAGACCGCTTTTGTGTAGGTACTTTGCCATAATATGGGATGAACCATGAAAACACAAGGTGATTTTCTAATCATTTTATTAATCTTTCAGAGAATATTACTACGGGATAAATTCTGAAGAAATATTAAAGAAAAATAGGCTAATAGGACTCGACAAAGATAACTGTTATTTTTTTGTAATTTCGGGGGTCGTCGCACCCACAGCGAATGTTGTACATTTTACGAGCCCCGGAAAACCCTCTGAAATATTGTCAACGATTGAAAATTCACCTAGTATTATATTATCTGTGACCCCGTATATATATAAACCTATGGCAAGCCAAAAGTGAAGTGATGCCAAAACTGATCCCAATTTCAATAAAAATTAAAGAGAAAACATTATATTGAAATTTTTCCTAATCTAATTACTGCAGTGTAGCTGAAACTACCATATATTTTAACGG
This sequence comes from Orthosia incerta, assembly GCA_948252205.1. Taxonomy (NCBI): domain Eukaryota; kingdom Metazoa; phylum Arthropoda; class Insecta; order Lepidoptera; family Noctuidae; genus Orthosia; species Orthosia incerta. The sequence continues at coordinate 40,847,781 of OX411741.1, forward strand.
AGATAAATAGGTTAGGTTTAAATCAGTTTGTTTTAATTTGTTTTCTACAAACAGTTCAGAATATAATTCTGTGGCAAGCACGTACGTGTTTCCAAATGATATTAAAAGCCGAGTTTTGAGATTGAAAAACTAGATGTTTACAGCGGAAATGGAAAATGGAACGTCAGCGCTGCATCGCTGCCTTTAATAAAATGTTAAATTATTACCTTAACATCTGGTTTTCAAGATGTCGAGTCTGTGAATAAAACATAGTCGCTGTCCGTATCTGTCGAAGTCATTTCTGTTTATCTGCTAACTTCTTCTATAGTAAATCACGCAACAGATTTTAAATCCTTGTCTACCACCGGACCACCAACGCCAATCGCGTCCATATTTTGTAAACAATTAGTACTCATTTGGCGTTGGTGGTCATGTGGTAGTCACGGACATAGCGGATCTTGATAAGGTTATCACTAATAGAAAGAGGTTTAAAATAGGAACATTTTTGTATGTAATTATTCACATGCGAAGCCGGCGCGGTTACTAGCGATAAAAAAACAAAGTACCCAACACATAAATAAACTGCAATCTTTGATTTTATTTTTAAGTACTGATTTCTTTTAAATGCTTCAATCCTACAGTTGTTATTATTATTTTACCAGTAGACAAATATCATTACGGTCCACCATACTAACAACACCAAGTCCCAGCAGAAATCAACTGAAAGAAAAATAAAACAAATTAAAATGAAATGAAAAGAAAACAGAACTATTGAAAAGAACTTATTTTCGTAGACCCTGAAAGTTATTCATTACTGGGCGATATTGAATGGGGATGAGTGATTACCAATTGACACAGTCCAGCCACTTAACAGCCTACTTAGTTAATTGAGTGCCTTTAATAAAAGGCTACACCGGCATAAATATACGCAGCCAGATCTGCTAGCATCTTGCGGATTAATTAATATTTTGTACCAAATTAAAAATTAGGTAAGTAAGTACACATAGATACTCGTACCGTAGACCTATCTCTATAAAATACATTTTTCTTAGAGCCGACATCTATCAACAAACCTTTTAGTAAAGATGTCGGTCGTGCCACTCATTTCTATTTACCTCGCGACTAGGGTTATCATTCGTCCGGATTTGTCCGGACATTTGGCGTTCTGTCCGGCCTTCTAGTTTGTCCGAATTTTTAATTGAATGGTATTTTTTATTTATTTAAAAATTGCGTTTTGTTAAATACCTACACAACAAATCCCATAGTAAAAGTACTTACAATTATTCTTCAGGATGTAACGAAAAGTTGTAATCATATTTCAGAAATTGCTTCGCATTTTTTTGGTTTTTCCATACAAAATTTTTGTAAGCTGGCCAAAATTTGTAAGGGAGATGGGGTACCTACAATTTTCCATAGAGTATTGTTCATATGCATGGTTCATATTCAGAAGCATTTTTTTAAATATGATCATTCCTTTCCGTTATACCACGGTTAGATATCATTACCGTGGTTAAAACTTATACCCTGTATATCGCCTACATGGCTCGGGCAAAGCCCGGGTTATACGTGTGTGCGAACTAAGAGGATTAACGAATTTATTATTGCAAAGGCCGGCTTTTTGATTGAAATGAAAGCCGACTGATCCGATAAATGGCATTCAGAATATTCAGATCTGATGTGAAAAAGGAAATAAGTAAGTTAAAAGACCAGTTTTTAGTTTCTAGAACAATTCATAATCTATTTAATAACCGCAGCCGCGGTGCCATCTAGATAAATCGCCAGTCGTTTTCTTGCAGCAGAAAACACATCAACGGTTGCAATCTACTGCAAACTAATTAAAAAATCGGAGATGATTTATCCTTATATTTTCTTCTAAGAATTCTTGACAGATTGTCAAAATTACTAAGTACTTCTTGGATGTTACAACCTAGCACTTGGGAACAAAAAAATAAATCCGTTACTGATTGTTTAACTTTAGTTTACTCACAAGTGAAGTGCTTCAGAGTAGTTTGTCAAATTCTTAATTCAGAAACTGAATGCAATTTGATATTGCTGTTACTTTTAATCCACTCGATAGAATTCAAATTCAATTACCTATTACGTTACAAATATTATTAATTTATTACCTAGCTCGAACGTAACATCAATTAACTTAATAAAATATGTCGTGTTTTAATACCTCGTGTATTTCTGTGACCAAGACACAGGCTCTGCCTAGTTTGGGTCCCACATGAAGCTTATTCTACTCCACTGTTTAAAAAAAAAATGCCAATCGAATTCGATATGTTTTGTATGAAATTAACCCAGGGCCCAGAGTCTAATTTCAAGCGATACACACGTACATATTAGATCTTCTGAACGTGTAATATCTAATTATCTGCAACTATTATATCATATGAGCTGTATAAATGAGATTGATTATCACGACGAGAGGTAAGAGCAATTATTTCCGCCATAACAGAAAACACACGTGTTTTCTCTCCTCGATCGCATTTTTTCCGGAACTGGGTCATTTATCCCGGCAATCTTATTCTATCTTAATTAATCAATCCCATAACGGCCATGAAGTTTCATTACAGCGGGTAAAATACTGGATTTTTAACTGAGATTATACTGGTCTTGCGCAATCGTTCAAATTAAAATGAACAATAGTTTTTATGCTATGACAGTTTTTTCAAATCCGTTTTTTTATCAAACAATGAGTGAAGGTTTGTCTTTGTGTTACGTTAATATAAAACAGAATTATTCATAAACTATAATTATTTATAGTTTTTGTTTATATTTGAAACTAGCTGTGCCCGCGGCCTTGCTTCCGTCAACTGCCTACCCTACCCTGCGTATGTATAGTTTTCGCCAAACTTCTTGACCGCCCTGAAGTTGGCTTGCCGATGCGCGGGGCACTGATTGGTGCTGTTTTCTACTGCGCAGCCATTGTAGTAAACTTCAGGGCGGCCAAGGAGTTTGGCGAGAACTATACCTACCGCGAAGAATCTTAACACCGCCATTCAGAAAATGACATCAAATGCACAACGACATCTATCGAATATGGAGTCCAAATAGCCGAGCGTTTGTTGATGTGATATTTAACTTCTTGAATACTTTAAATTCATAATTATATCTTTTGATAGAGTTTTTTTTTTTTTTTTTTTTTTTTATTATAGATAGGCTCGCGCTTGACCACTATCTCACCTGATGGTAAGCGATGATGTGGTCGACGGTGTTACACGCTTGCCTAGAAGTAACCTATTCACTCTTGACTTAAAGACCCCGAGGTTGTAGCTATCTGGAAACACAGACTCCGGCAGGGAATTCCACTCCTTAGCTGTACGCATAATGAAAGTATTTCCAAAACGTTTAGTGCGTATGGGTGGGATGTCCACCATGTACCGATGGCGCATTGCCGTACGTCTGGTAGTCCGATGATGAAACGGGCTGGGCGGAATTAGATTATTAAGAGTGAACCGATTGCGATGAAACAAAATAGTAGGTAATACTTCATCTCCATTGGTTTCGTAAATTTTACGTGATGCGTGCACAACTAAACAGAGAAAAATCAAAAAATGGTACTGGTAATGGGTTCTACTGGTTAGAACAGTTAGAACAAACTGGATATTTTTTTTTTTGGAAATATTTTCGATGTGCAAATACGACTTTTCTACAAATGTATTATACGTATTGAATTTGATGATTCATGATTATTGTTACAAGCTCTTATTTACTGCCATCTATCGCGGTGTATGTAATAAAATATTGCAGATTAAATTTAACCCACTGCCCAGTGTCCGCTTGAGCTGAAAATTTGCACACGATTGTTTTTCGTGACAATTATTTTTTAATATATAACAGCTTGTTTCTTATGCGCCTGAAATGTTATCTCTCTACCACTATTGGTTGAGTGGTAGAGAATGCCTAAGAGATTTACACCGCCTTTGTTGAATGTTATAATTAGTACCTGGGCGACCGAGCTCTGCTCGGGTGAAAATAGAGAAAACGAAGTTTTCTAAAAAATTCAACTTGGCTAGATCGATTTATCGCCCCCGAACCCCCTTGCATACTAAATGTCATGAAAATCGTTGGAGCCGTTTCCGAGATTCAGATTATAGATATACATACATATATACAAGAATTTCTCTTTTAAAGGTATCAGATAGATAAAGAGGAAAGATTTGATTATTTTTAAGTTGGTTTGTAATGGATAAATTTAAATACTACTAAACAGATTTTTAAAATTCTTTCAGTAGTATAAAGCTACATTACTACTGAGTAACATACGCTATTTTTTATACCGATAACGGTCCACGAGAGCGAAGCCGCAGGGCAAAACTAATAATAAATAAATAAATAGTTTAAGAATAAATAAAAGGGCATAATATAAACGATCTAATCTTATCTTGTGGAGGGGCCGAGAAATAACTCGCGGCACTTCGACCCATTGGGATCTATTGTGGTCTCCTAGATAACCTACTCCTCCCCAATCTCGTTGAAAACTCTTTTCATGAGTTTTACAGCGAGACTAGGCGATATGAGCCTATAGTCTTCTGGTTTTGGATATCCAACCCCTAGGAGACTCATTCGCTTACCAGCCAATGCATCGCATGTGCGCATAAGGTGCTTCAAGCGTTCCGTATATTCTCCACACAACCTGCACATGGGTGTCGCGGTTAGACGCATCTCCATGAGCATGTTGTTGGTTCCAAAGTGACCAGTAAAGGCCACAGGCAGGTAAGGGATTTGCCCCCGCTCATATTCCAAATACATTCCCGTGCTTTGAACGTAGAACCCAGGCATTTCTTGGAGTGTTGCAGACCGTTATTAGACAGCCAATGAGTTCGTTGTCTGTGATCTGCAAACTCCCTAAATGAGGCTTTTATGCCTACACATGGTTCTGATCCCACAAAATAATTTGCTGAGCCCTCTCTTGCCAGTTCATCTGCCACTTCGTTACCATGGATTCCTTTGTGCCCAGTGACCCACATCAGTCTTACTCGGTTATGCTTCCCAAGCCTATTTAGTGTTTGGAAGTCTGGAGTCCACTTTGTAGGATGATTGATTTGATTGCAGCCTGGCTGACACTAAGAATATAATATATGGATTTACCTCTGGTTCATCTATCTATGTTCTCTTGAGCACAGTTTATAATAACATATGTTTCTACTTGGAATACAGTTGCCATCTTCCCTAAGCTTTTGCGTGTATTCCCCCTCCTGTATCTGATTCCATTTTGGATCCATCAGTGTACCAAACCAGACTATTTTGTTCTGGTAGATCCGAGTCCCTTCGTCTAGTCCTCTATTATTGGGATTTGGACCTTGAAAGACCTTACAAACACAAACATAGTTTGCATTTTATCGGATATCATGCTTGTTACCCGATCCAGGTCTTCATTTCCATCGAATTTTGTATGATTAGTCTTTGGCTTAGGGGCATCCCATATTCCAGCAACAGCAAGACGATGTTATGTCTTCCTTGCCTTGACTTCAACCATCATATGCAGATGAGAGATATTAAGGTAACTCTCAATCGCTGCCGTAGGTTTTGTCCTGAAATCACCCGTCATTCCGAGACACACTGTTCTTTGTAACCTGGTGAGTGGCGCTTTGCACGAGGCAAGCTTTGTTCTTGGCCACAACACTATGCTGCCGTATGTGATAATAGGTATTATCATTGTACGGTACAGCCATCGTATCACTTTGGGCTTTAGCCCCATAGTTTTACCGTAGGTGGAACTACACATGCCAAAAACTCGTAGGGCCTTTGTCGTAATATTTTCCACATGAGTTTTTCACCTGAGTTCTTTATCAAGCGTTACACCCAGATATTTAACTTCGGTGGACCAGGACAGTGTTATACCATTGAGGGAGGACACTCCTTGGTTTCCTATATAAACGATACTTAACGTTTCTTATGAAAAAAAAAAAAAAAAACTACGATACCACGCTAAGTAGATAATTGATTTTAGTGCCATAATGCTATTCGGTAAACGTAATTCTACATTAATTAAATTGAATGAACGGTATTGTCATTGAATTAACTTATTTACAAAGTTCCACTTTAAGGAAAACGCACAAAAATATGTAATTTTGCATGCCACGCAAGTCAGTGTACAGGGCCCCTAAGTATTGGCTGTGTTTCAAGTGGTAGGTATGCATTATAATGCAACGTATCGCACACATAACCAAATATCAGTATTCTACTACTATAGGCAAAATGGCATAAGCGCTATCTTACCACAAAAAACAACACAAAATAGAAAGAAGAAATTTAAATAACCTGAAATTTTGAACATATTTGTCCGGCGAAACTAGGTCATCATTGTAATTCGAGCATGGAAGCTTGTGGAAAAAATAACCAGATGCACCTCTTTTTGAATATATAAATACATAACTTAATTTTGCATAAAAAAGGAGATACGATCATTTTTCTTTAGAAGCCAGTATGCAGGACACATATTAACAAACGTTGATATATTGCATGAAGCGAGATAATTTGTTTGTTTATACGACAGATGACCTACAATGCTTTGTTTACCAATATATTGCGCGGCTAGTAATTTATTAGGAGTGTTTGATTACAAGTATGTATTGCTTGTGGTGTTAATTTGAGTACCTAACGAGTAATGTAAGTACTTACTGTTGGTAGGTCAGGGGTGATGCTTTTTCTGTATCCCCAGGGATATGCCCTAACGAATTGCACAGAGGGAGTTCCGGGGTGGTATTTTAAGAGCTCACGGGGTCAATGTGCTGATGGTGATCAACGGAGTGATTTTAGTGAGGGAAAAATCCCACACACCCAGGTCTTTGCCGCAAAAGGCCAGGCGCCTTTTGGAGGTTACTACACCAAAAAAAAAGGTAGGTGCTGTTGTATTGTGTCTTGTATGGACCTTATGACAAAATTATATATCTAGTAAAAAAATCTACTGCCAGATACATTACTGCAATAGACCATAAAGAAGCGGTCAATCGGATGTGAGCTGCTGTAAATGATTTACCAAAATAATCACAACCAATCAAACGTGTACACATGATTTGATTACACATCAGACGGATCACGGCATAGGCTTTCAAACGTGATTTGATTGTTTACCAACACGAAATGAATTTTACAAGCAATTTAATACTGAATTCTATCTCGCTAATTCTCTGCTACTTTGATATTAATTAAATTTGCTTATAACTCGGTCACAGACTTATAAAGAGGGAGTTGAAGTGGAAATGTTGTGAAAAAATAATAGTAGGTATAAATGGAAACAAAATAATAATTTGAAATTAAATGTAGCCTGAAGGGTACAATTAGGTTTAAATTGTAACTGGCATGTCTATAATTGCTAGCTACGCGATCGATTCAATATAAATAGGTACACGATTCCTACCGTCATACTGCGTTTTACTTTGTTTTGCCTCAAATTACCTGTTTGTCAATTTAAATTCAGTTGAGTCGCATTAAGTTGGATTTCTATCATCAATAGATATTCTAATTAGGACTATTCCTAACCCAACCTATTGTTATACCGGGGCTCTACTATGCTACCAAATTAAACCATGTACGAAATTTCCAAGCGTATTGAGAATGAGCAATGCCTGTAATCCACTGAAACCGCCAATGTTGTGTAAACAAGAATCGTAATAACATGTATTATAAAATATTTCAAACTTATTCGAAATATACTCAACTTACGCTATCCCTTTAAACACAGAAGCATTTCGTTCAGTATATTCTTAAGGTTACACTAGTCGATCATTCTTCCATACAAACGTAGTCTGGCTTTTACTCCACTGTTTGACGATGTACGTTCAAAATAAAAAATGATATTAATTTGTCTCATCATTATCTAGCCCTGTATGGAAACAAAAAAGTAAAAAAAGAAAAACATTTGAAAGTTATGAGCGTCGAAAGTTACATATTTCAACACTAATTTTTACGAATCTTTGAGCGGATATAAACACCATAAGAAGAAGGAAAATTGCAAAACGGCCACCATACAGGGATAGATAAGTAGTTCAACAATGCAAATAATTTTGTTTTGAAAATATACATGTATTCGTTTTTTCATGATATCTAGAGTCTAGACTTTTCTTCCTAAATCATCATCCATTTCGCTACAAACTTGCAAAAGTGCTAATTCGTACGCGAACTAGCTTCTTACTGATCGTAATCATCATCATTATCGTTCGCAAGTGTTGTCGGATGAGATAGCAGGCATTTTAACCCCGCGCACAAAATAGTTCGTGCCGTCGACTAGTGTAACCTTAAGGTTCGGAACCCAAGCAACCTCAATCTGCTACAGTAACAATACCCACAGTGAGGACATAGATCCTCTTACATTTCGCGACCTGCATTTAAGTATGAAACATTTTACTGGAAAATTTTGCTTTAGCTCTTGCTCTGCAATATGAAAAAAGATAGATTTTTGTTATAACCGCCAAAGACTTGCAATGTTTCAGACAGGCAAGCCATTGTCAGCGATTCAAGTGGGGGAATTAATACGGTACCCTGTCCCATGTGAGATTAACAATCGGGACGAGAGAGTAGACGGTACAACGGTTCAAAGGGGCAGGAGGATACATACAAATGCTTATTTTATACAGCTGGTATTTACTAGATGCGCCGACTATGGACTTGGCCCGGAACTACATACGAGCTAGACTATTCGACGCTCAAATGGCCGACTAGTCACCGTACTACCTGAATAGTCCGCTTTTCTGACTTCGCGCGTCGTGCGTCGGTCTGTTTATCTAAGCATCTATTGTTGACTAAATTATAATAAACTAGCTGTTGCCCGCGACTTCGACTGCGCAGCATTATTAGGTTCTTCGAATAGCCTATCTTTTATATCGCGCCATAATATTGTAGGTGAGTAGGCCGCCTTACTTGAGAAATTATTAGTAACTTCCATCCCTCTTTCCACCCTCTTAAATTGATTCCTCCCGATTTCCGGATTGAAAATGCCTATCCCGAAAGTCTCTAACTATCTCCATACCAATTTCATCTAAATCGGTTCAGTGGTTTAGGCGTGAAAAGGTAACAGACAGACAGAATTACTTTCGCATTAATAATATTAAGTATGGCTTATTGTTTGATAGTACATACTGTTCTTGTAAAAACTCTTTAAAATATCACTACTACTACGTAAGTACTATCATAAAAAAGTAAGTACGCTTGTATGTGCGCATCTTTTGCCCACTTATCGCCGACTATTTAAAATGCAGCCAGATAGTCGGCCGTCTAGTCGGTCGATCTCTAGTATTTACTCAATGCACAATAATACCTAATACAGTTAAACAATCACCGTTGGCATGTACTAAAAACAATACAGCGAACAAATAACTATTAGTTACAGAGTTACGTGATCGATGGCTGCTACGCGGAAACTACATTTATTTGGTTCTATATTACATACTTAACCTTCCATTTGTATGAGGGTCTTATGTTTCACTAGCGACTCATCCTGGCTTCACATGGTTGCAATCTACTGATATAGAAACATATTATAACATCGGCTTTTATGGTATACAATTAAAGGCGGGTTTTATGCTAGGTTAGGCAACCCAGTCCCAATTTCGATCGCACGAAACATAGGGAACAGCCGATTTCTTATTTAAAGTAGTTCTTTTCAAAATCGTGTCTTTAATTTTTACCTAACGTCTAGTAATATTTTAAACTGCAGGTAATAATAAATCTGACAGTACCTACCTAGAATAAAATAAACGAGTATTATCAATAAAACCTTCCTGTCGATTTTAACTAAATGATAGTGTAATAAAGAAATAAAGTTTTTTAAAGAAATAAGTATTTTGAAACCATTTTACCGTGCATTATCATCCAAGCTAAACGCATATGCAAAACAGCTCAATCAGTTGGGATTAACTGTTTTAAAATTCAATTTCAACTTTGTAAGACTTGACCCGCACGTACTAAACAACTAATTGACAAAGTGACAAGCAAGTTGAATAAAGTTTTATTAAAATAGCGACTTTGTTTCCTACTATTTAATTGATTAAACAGAATATTATAGCAAAGATAATTCTAATTTAGTCATGGAATGGAGGAAGACTCATTTTCATTCCCTTGTTTAGTACCCTGTTTTGGAGTTTAGGAGCTCGTGGCTAAATAATAACAGCCGCACGGGTCGATCATCAAGGTTAAGCAACGCTTGACGAGTTCAGTCCGTGGATGGGTGACCATTTCAAGATACCGAGTTTCCTCCGTGCCTCGGAAAGCACGTTAAGCCGTTGGTCCCGGCTGTCATTTGAAGATCTTTGACAGTCGTTACGGGTAGTCAGAAGCTTGAGATCTGACACCAGTCTTGCCAAGGGGTACCGTGTTACCCAGTTACTGGGTTGTGGAGGTCAGATAGGCAGTCGGTCCATTTAATACACTGGTACTTAGCTGAATCCGGTAAGACTGGAAGCCGACCCCAATATAGTTGGGAAAAGGCTAGGCAGATGATGTTTAGTACCCTGTTTTATTAATATTGTGCTTAAGTAATTGCGGATTCATGGTAACTCTTGTTGAGCCCTTGGGTTACATTATTAGAAGTAACTGCATATTTTTTATTTCTTTTAAGGCGATATTTTATAACTATTTAGGTAGGTATGTGAATTTTGTTAATATGCGAATTAAAGAGCTCGCTCGACTTAGGCTGGACGTCTCCTAGCGTGCGTTTACTTACCGATAACATTAATTAGTACTAGTTAGTACACTTGCATATACTTGTATGACGTTTTTTTATTTATTTAACGTAACATAACATCACGTCTGTACCCGCTTAATCGTCTTTTGGGGGTAGTTTCTAAATCTCATAATAACAACCTTTATTATTGATTTAGGTCAGTTTGTTTGCAATGTTTCAAGTTTATTTACCCATGAAATAAGATTCTTCCATACAAACTTTATCATTTACTTAGTACTGTACTAATCTATTTGTTCCAAGTTTCAAGAATATTAGCCGAAGGAATTAGATTTTTCATACAAACTTTCAACCCCCTTTTTACCCCCTATTGGGGTGGAATTTCCAAAAATCCGTTCTCTGTGCTCACTTAGTTACGTCACTTCAGAAACTTTTCAAATAGCAACAATTATGTGATAATAATGTTGGTTTAATTTGCCAAATTTCACGCGCCGAGGCCTAGCCGTTTTGGCTGTGCGTTTATCGATGAGTCAGTAAGGTCGGGTATAGAAGCTAGGTAGTTCTGAAAATAACTTTGTTTGTCGCCCTTTGAGCGCCACGGTATTTATAATCCCCGGCATGTAACTTGGCAAGGTTTTGACGTAGTGGGAAGTACGCGCATAGTGCGCGAACTGACCAATCACCATATAGAGCGAACGGAACGTGGACGCGACGCGATTGATCAGTCGATCCTTGTGTCAACTGACCAACCAAGCGTGCGCTCGGAACGGTGCTAAACGTTCCCCGCGTCCCGCTTGATAACCAAAGAGACCTAAAATACAACTTGTGCGCATCTCTTACCAAGTTACTTGCCGGCAACTATATCTTTCTACTTTTCTAGTAATTTGTATTTTTGATTACATTTTTAATTGCATGAAATGTCGATTCTAATAATTCAAAAAGTAATCTACGGGTACTGGACCAGTCTTTACTACGAAGGAATTTATTTGGACAAAGATAAATACCAAGATAAGAATCACTTGGTCTGATTTTGGTCGGTAATTTTACTCACTTTTTTAAATGTAAAAAGTAGTTAGTTACAATGGCATAACTACTATAGTTGGACATATAATGGTGTCCCGAACTTTTTTGTAAATATTGTTATTATCTTTAATATTGTAGTACCTTTTTTGTTTTGTTCTATCATCAATAGTTTTCGCAGCGCACGAGATGTCTGTATTAGATTTATATATCAACTGAAAATAGTGAAACGGAAATAGAGCTGCAGCGAGGAAATAGTTGGTCAACTATCAATAATTAAACAAAATACATTTTTCTTATAAAATATCTCTCAATGTAACTTTGGTCTTCTGTGTTGCCGTCTAAGTACTTATAATATTATAATACTTAATATAATACTTACTCGCTTACCTTGATCTTAGTGAAGACGAAGATCCAAGACGATAAACACGATGAAAAGCTGTATAAAAATGAAACGTCGAAAATGGAAAAGGGATAACGGGAAATCTACATAAAATGATTTGTTTGGTTTTCACAGGCTGTTGCCAGAGCTGAAAACTGGGCCCAACATATCATTTTAAAACTGTATTTGTCATCGACACGCTAAGAAGATAGGCAGTATATGTCATGGACCAAGTGATTAATCAAGGCACTATGTATAATGGCCCGGGCAATATGTATCAAGTCAAGTCATGATAATGATGATGTAATGAATACTGATTTAAACTTCAATATTTGTCACAATGTTGGTTAATGATGGAAAATTCGACAATTATGTTACATTAGTATGGTTTTTATTATTTTGAATACTGGGTTAGCAAGAAATACCTGCGAATAAGTTATTTTCACATTCAGGCTTATAGAATCGGTTAGCATAAAATATATTTGTAAGCGGTGCCACTATTTTCAACGAATTAGTCGAGGAGCGTGCGAAGCGAGTTCGTGAGCTTTGGGCACACCAAAAAAGATAGGTTAGGTTCGAAGGGGAGCAAAGCGAGCGAACTCAGCTCCCGTCAATCCTTTATATTAGGTTAATTTAGATGCTACAGAAAGAAATCGAAACCATGTTTTTTTTTTATTTACCTTCCCAATAAGTGATAGGCATTATTCAGAAAGAACGGCCAATTTAAATATTTCGCTAGTTTTTAGTAAATTGCCTACACATATAGGGCATTTTTCAAATTGTCTGGGCGTCATGAATTTAAGTGACCGTATTGTTTACTTGGTCCATAACATATATAAATTATTTTAATGTTAACATTGATTTTAGTATAGAATCAGTACACTAGGTAAGTGGGCTTATTATTTAAGCAATAAAATCGACTCCTATTTTTGTCTGCAGGGTCTAAAACAACGTAACATGAAGGAGATGACAGCCTAGGAGCTGAGTTCGAACCTAACCTATCCGTGTCGGGATGCCCTAAGCTCCCGAGTTCACTTCGCTCGCTGTTGGACTAATTCGTTAAAATAGCTGCACCGCTTACGAACATTAATTTATGCTATCCGATTCTATAATCCTGAATACGAACATAAGTTATTCGCAGACATTTCTTGCTGATGGAATATTTGAAATAAAAACCATACAAATTTTTCATAATTTTAGAATGGCCAACAGTAACGTAGCAATATTCACAATGAGCAGACAATGTGATCAATAATGAAGGTTAAATCAGTACTCAGTACATTGCCCGATTTGACTTGACTTGATTCGTATTGCCCGGGCATTATACCTGATTAATCACTTGGTCCATGACATACCTATACGGTAAATGAGTGCGTTTGTTTTCTATTATCTTTGATTTTAATGAGGAACTGATTTCAGGGGGGTGACCATAAGCTCTTAGAGCGGTATCAATTTGATATCGAGTAAGTGACAGATGTATACAAGTCAGATACATCTGTCCCTTATTCGATCTCAAATTGATACCGCTCTAAGAGCTTATGGTCACCCCCCTAGTAAAGTACATTTTTTATTAATACATAGAAAATTTTTATTAAAAAAATCCAATGATGCAGTTTTATTTTCATCAAAATCGGGCCCGTCACTCCTTTGATTGTTTTTCGCTATTCCTCATAACTTTGGATTTGGCCATTCACGCCCTTTTAAGAAACTCAACCTGTATATTCGCTTAATCTTCACAGGTATAAAATGTACTTACCTTCACCTTATTCAGACCGTCAGAGTAGAGAAAGACCCAATACGATGAAATGCTATGTTAAAGATGATATGACTAGGAAGTGGGCAAAGGATAAAGTACTTGTCCAACCGCCGACGAGTAAGCGATTAGCTATCAACTATTTCCACGCTGAAGAAACGTACAAAAGATATAAAGATCCCATGTCAATAAAAAAACACATATAGTAATAGTTGATCGCTGGCTGTTCACACTGTCGGCGAGAAATCAGTCGCACCACTTGTTTGTTGCAGTGACATGAGCTATCAAACTTATACTCTTTCAGCGATACTTGCTCAGCGATGCTCACTAGCTCGCTTGGCGGTCATAGGCCTTAGTGCGAGTTTTTATTCACGCTCAATCGCGTTAACGTAAACTACAATTTGTATTGAAACTGGATAAGCGCCGCCGTCTGGTGACGGCAAGGCAAACTCTGTTTTTTTGTATACATTTTGATCGTTTACGATATCACGAGTGAGTACGTTAAAAAACTCGCACAAAGCACAAAGAACTCACGTCGAGAGCCCGCGTTTTTTTCTACTACAGTGCGGCTGCCCCGAGCGAGTGGTACCAGTAATCGCCCGACGCAAAATAACACTCGATAATAGCCGAGCGACAAAACTATCAAAACTAAACATTTGTTTCTCGCTGCTCGCCAAATTAGTTTCTGGCTCTATTCGCTTCTCGCTGATAGTCGGCGGTGGGACAAGTACCTCATGGTAAGAGAATGACGATATATATATTTTACTTTTTTTTTCTTTATTCACAGAATTTATATACGGTAAATGTAAGCGTTTATTTATCATTGTCTTTGATCAGTTTAGAGGTGCTGTTTTCAGGTGAAGTAAAATGAAATGATGTTGTAAAAACTAAAACAACGGAATAATTTTATATTGAAGACTCCAGTGCCTTTGTTATTTCGGTAAATTAATCTAAAAAGTGGTCTAACACATGCTTGTTCTTCTACAAGATCCGCTGAATACCTCAATAATTCGAAAGTTAAGATAAGATACTTACGAAAATAATAAAATACACAGATCTTCCTTATTATCTGTGCTTCCTGTTTAGTGGCGTTCGCTCAAGATGTTATGTATCAATATATAACAAAACAACGTAGAATCACGGCACTACTCGTTCGTGAAGTGGGCTTCTTCCTTCTTGTATCGTCGGTACATAATATACATAGTTATATTGTTTGGACCCAGTAAGTGGCCAATTATTACGGCATCCGATGGGATCGGTGTTGTATAGGTCCATACTTCACCTGCACCCTCTATCAGGGTCCATGTGAAGTATGGTAAGATAAACAAGATGAAGATGTGTAGATATTATAAAGATTCACCCATATTTACTCCGATGTTAGATTTCGTTTAAATTTTAGTATACGTAGGGACCTTCCTGATGATGCGACGACATTTAAATTGCGTCGATAAGACGTTATAATGCACGTATTTCCTTAGTGAAATTAATATAAATCGCTCTTCCGTGTGATATAAATCGAAGTCTTCGTTCGCGTAGGAGTCGAAAATTATCCCACAAATAAAAAGTATGCTATCCTAAGCATGGCCTAATCAGTGTCGAGGTTTACCAGTGAACCAAAGCGTTTAGCCATTGAGGCGCCATTGATTGACTAACATCTAGCATCCAGACTTTCTCACTTATAATTTTAGTAGGATAGGATAACTCTGAAGATTGTAGTTGCTCTGGCATTTTAATGAAGGAGGAATATTCGACTTACCTGCAACATGATGTTGTTGTTGAGCTATCACTCTCTGAAAAAAGAGAAATTAAACAAATTAGGAAAAATATAAATAAAAAAGTATGGCAAGATAATACATCTACTTTTTAGAAGCAAAGAAGTATTAAAACTAAACCTACCTATTAAAAAAAGGTTATTCCAAATGCAGATCAGAGTAATAAAAATGTAAGCGCATAATTTGAAGCATAGGTATTTCTATAGGATATTTCTAACACATGCAACCAAATTTTATTGATCGTTATCTTATTCATTTCGATGCTTAAATTAAATCTTTTGCTGCACATGATTGTGTGAAAAATTTGTCTGTTTCACGCCACTATTGTTCTCGCCAAACTTCTTGGCCGCCCTGAAGTTGGCTTCAATGGCTGCGCAGTAGTAAATCTCATACAAGAATAGCACCAATCCGTACGTGCCTTGCACATCGGGAAGCCGACTTCAGCAGCCTTATTGCATAAATGTAAAATTCGGCAAGACAAGGGGTTTTGACGCCATCAATTCACCAATCACATGCGAGATAAAAGACGCGATGTAGATTACCGTTTTTTTTTTTGTTTTTGTTTGAGATTTTCTACCGTACAGCCATTGTAGCCAACTTCAGGGCGATCAAATCAAACCAAATGTAGGCACAGTCTCAAGCAGTATAAAAGTTACTGTTACGCAAAATTCAAAAGCGATTATCTCCTAATGGATTCTGGTGCGAATGTATAGTATATTCGAAACCACATCCAGAGTATTTTTGAAGGAATTTTCCTCCACTCTACTTGACACATTCGCGTCGATAACGGAAACTTCTCTCTGTCTTTGACAGAGTCGAAACGAGAAAATGAAGATTATGGTATTGTTATGAAATAAATCTTCTCTCAAAGTTATAATGAGAAAATTGCTTTTAATTTTCCATATTAGTGACTGCAGGTACTGTCTGATAATTTTCAGTATTGGAAATGACATTTTAGCAGATAGGTATGCCGTAATTGTAGTATTCGTAACCTTTAAGAGGAAATATGGGCAGAGAGCGCCGACTGAGTTTCCTTAGTAAAAAGTCATAATTCGAGGTTTGGCTCCCGTCTCTTTCCTCCCCCAATATTGGACCAATTTAAAAGATATTCCATGAACTGGTTAAGTAAGATATATACTATATCCCTTATTGTACACTAAGCCTCTGTTGACAGCGCAATTTTGAGCTCTGGTGCATCTAAAGATAATGTATCATCAAAAAGGAAAACATAGGGACATAGTATATATCTTTAATTTTCTGTTTACGGAATATCTTTTACTAAGGCAATTCAGTCGGCGCTGGCTGCCCCCGTTTCCTCTTAACAACACGGCAGTATAGACTTTTAAAACCTATATTGGTTTTTCATTGCAAACAAGATCGTTAGGGTGCCGATCTACCTCACAATGGAAGGATTTCTTTGCTGCCGTTACAGCCAGTGCACTGCCATTGACCGTACCACAAGCAAACAAGCCTAGCAGTTAATTCATTCTATTCCATCAATTCCATTCCAATTAACTGCTTATTCACTGCCAACAAAGGCTCACAGAGCAAGCGTGACGCGAAAATGCAACAGCGAGCGTCACGACACTGCGACCATTTTACATAAAAATCTATAGTAGGTAATTATTTTATTAAAATTGGTTATACCATCGTCGTAGCATTGTAACGGCGCAACTGTCTGCGAAAACTTTTAAGAGTAAGCGTTTAATTAAGAGAAAAGATAATTCGAAACTATTTTCAAATATATGAAAGCAGAGCTACCATGCAATACAAAAATTTCAATAAAATAGAAGATATAAATTTTGTAACATGGACTAGGTTGCTTGCTTATTCAAAAAGTATTTGAAAAAAAAAGAGGTGTCTTATGGACACCCGGTTGGAACGGAGTTCGATCAATTAAATTTAGTCTTTTAGTTTCGTAAAATATAATGAAACTGAAATAACAAAAACACAGCTGATGCTCTGTGTAAACACACAATAGCGGCTGCTAGCTTAGGCACTGTAAGTGTCTAGTCAGCGCGCGCTCGTACGTCTTCGGTTTTCTACGTGCGCTTGTGTGCGGGTCTTCGCTTGTACTATCCTGCATGCAGCACGGTGTGTCTCGCACAATTTACCACGCAAACATTATATTTATTTACATTAATAAAAAAGGGTATTTAGACGTTAAAATTATAAATATTCTTGCATATTCTCAAAATTGAAAGCAAACTGTATCGATTGAAAAACTTTCAGTTTCCTTGTTGATCGGAAAGTGCCTCAAAAATCACTGCAAAAAGGTGTCGGTTTTTTCATTGTTAGACTTTTTCGGTCCAGCCTCTGACCGCAAACAAATCAAAACTATAACGTGCGATAAGGAACTCCGTTCGAAAAGCGAATAATGGTCACTTTGTTTTTATAGTTTATAAATAAAAAAGGCTATATATTACAACGCTACATAGTAAGTAAAGGCGATAATAATAATAATAAAAAATCATCGAACGCAAATAGATTAATGAGCGTCAATACATTACCGGTCCTTATTTGCAGAGCCCTATTTATTTGATCACCTGCATTAAAGGTTGACGTATGAATACAAATTATACAAATAGCCTATAATGATCTTATTGTGAGCTCGACTTTCATGGTCACAGTCGTTTTTAAAAGAAAACTTTGAAATGTTATTTTAAATTAAATAGTAGGACATTTTTGGTCTGACTTGCTCCACCCAATAAACAAACTCGCATAGGTTAGGTATCCTTCTGACCATTTCAAATGAAACAGCTAAAAGGGGGCTTAACCCGTCATATAGGATGAAAAGCGCCCGTTCATTCCCAGTAGGTTCGCCCAGTGAAGTGTACACAATCTAGACAGACCCCATAATTGAGGTCGTTGAGGCAGCAGATAAACCGATTTATTTCTAGGAATCTTTCAATAGCAATTTCACATGTGAAGAATTCGTACATTGAGTACGAATTCATCACATGTGAAATTGCTTCAATTTAAACTATGATTGTAGACTGAAGATATGAAGTTTACGTAGTAAACAGCGCTCAGGATGCGGAATAGTTTTGTGTTGTTTTCTATTATTTGCACAATATTATTCCCTAGCTAAGATCTCTGATGACACAGTTACGTAAATAGCAACGAATTTATGAATAGCTATATTAAGATAAAGCTGCTTCGCCAGTGACAAGACAAAGCGTAGTTTCCATTAGTGTCGAAGCACTGCCATCCAATCACTCATTGTACTGCAACGTAGGCAATCCATCTCCCACGTGAACGTTCTTGTTTGCTACCTACCGACCTAAATAACGACTTGCATGACGCATTAGAAATGGAGCAAGTACTTTGTTTTCTTTTTCTTTACAACAAAAGAAAAAATATTGTTGATAAAGTTTTATTGAACTGGCATTATCAGCCAAGACAGATAGCATTTCGTTTTAGAAAACGCAGGGTAGTTTGTTATTGTATTGGCATTTATCTATTAGTAACAATACGGCCTAATAATATGTATATTATTTTCTTGACAGCTAACAACGTATGTACATATTAGAATACAATTAACATAATGTATGTATTTAAGTCATTATGCACGTAAATAGTCGTGATTCATTGATACGAAGTCTTTCGTGCCGATCGATGTGTCTTTTGTGGAATTGATATTGAAATGTAGGAGACATGCGATAAAACAAAGCTTGAATACAAAATCCTCTAACGCATACCAAGCAACGTGAAAACAGAAATAAATATCAAAACCGAACGCTACAAAAAAGAAGCTGCTGAAATTCAAACTACAGTTTATTTACTTTTAATCGATTTTTCAGGACAGCATGGTACATACTCACAAATAGTCCAACGGTTGTTTTGCACATAGAATCAAACAAATGTTGTTAATAAGTAAATATTTTTAAAGGAATTTTTTACTTGAAACTACGACTACACATAAACATAACATTACGCCTGTTTTCGTTGAAGTGTTGGGCAGAGGTGCGCCTGTGCCCACAGGCGGAATACGGGTGTATATTCCGCCTGTGGGCAATCCTATCGCCACCAACCGGGCACAAAGCCAGACTTCGGGTTGTTACTGAGGAATTCCAAAAGGAAAAACCCGATAACAGTTTTCCCGATCTGGGTATTGAGGTCCTCTCATTCTCAGCAGTAGCGCTTGCGTCCACTAGACTAACGAGGCAGTCTACTTCTACGTAGTATATAAGTACAGCTTCTGCCAGCGGCTTCACCCGCCTGACTTTCGAAAATTATCCCAATGACACATATGCCGGAGATAAAAAGTATTATATGTGCTATTCCAAACTATAATCTATCTCTGTGCCAAATTTCATCCAGATCCGTTCAGTAGTTTTTGCGTGAAGGAGTAACAAACATATAAACACACTCACAAACTTTCGCCTTTATAACATTAGTGTGAAGAGAACCGTGATTAAACAAAAAAATTACTACCTATCAACGGAATTATTCGCAAATTAAAATCTCTCACCTCAAAAAGTATCACCAGCCCCTTATTAACTGGTAAGAAAATACAATTCGCAAATTAAACTGAATCAAGCGATGAAATAGTTCGTTGATAGAATATCACATGCCTAGAGCGTCTGAAATGGTTATAATCTTAATTTCTGAATGGTTTTTGAATGGTGAAAATCTTCTCAACAAACAACTTCCTTAAATGAAAATATCCTGCTGAACACGAGGCTCGAAAATTTAGGTACTAATCCAGTTGGGTACGATAGATAGATATGGACTCATGATAGATGATCTCTTGATAGTTTGGGTATAAATGCTTATAAATACAATAAATAAACCATTCTAAATCACCTTTCGGTTGATTGAAAACAAAAGAGATGTGGCCCAGTATTTCCATTATAAATTTGTAAACATTTTTATTTTATTTTTTCTGTAGGCTTGCGCTTGACCACTATCTCACCTGATGGTAAGCGATGATGTGGTCGACGATGGAGCACGCTTGCCTAGAAGAAACCCATTCACTCTTGACTTAAAGACCCCTAAACGGTAAACGGGGCAACTGGGCTCTGGTTCCAGTTCCATACGCGGCCGAATGACCCCTAACCCAGTTCTCCAACTACAAAAGTATTCCTATCACGAAATATTACTATTTGCTTTACAAATAGTTTTGTATCAGTAGAATTGCTTCGTAGGGGTTGAAAATATTTTCTGCTGCAAACAGTGTGAGAGCATTTTCTTTCCAGCAAGACTTGAGAAGATTAACCATAATCAAATAGCTTCACTTGTCAAAAATCGTTACAATAGTGATGTTTCCTGGATAGATAAATTATAATTCTATTTTGTCCGTCTGTGAGATTATCAAATAATATTAGATACATATTAGACTTTACCAAATCAACAAAAACTGACAAATATAGCGCATCTAAATTCAGGAGTGGGGCTTGTTACGTCACCATGTCAGTATAAAGTGTACTATAGGCGTGAAGTCACTCAATATTTCAACGCAATATATCGTTGTCACTTTATGTTTACGAGTCAATAGAAAAATGCGTGTCCAATATTTTTTTTTAATCTAACGGCGAACAAAAAAACCAATTTTCTGTCAACATCCCCATTGATTTATCTACAAGAACTTGAATTTAGAATCTGCCAATCAGTGTTTTATCTAATCATATCAAAAGAAAAAGAAAAGAAAGAAAGAAAAATATTTATTTGTGACCCGCACAGGAATCGTTATATAGTTTTCATAAATCGTCGGTCGGAATCATTACCGGTACAATTCAAAATATGCTGTTTTGAGATAATCCAAGTTAAAGTTTTTAGATATTTTGAAATGAAAATTTTGTTGACTTAACTTTATGTTATTTTGATGTTTGATATGCCTACATATCGTAAAAAAACTTTATTTTATTATAAGATTGTTATTAGGTATGCAATATTTGTACTTTTTAAGATATTTGTAATTTTTTGAAATGTTCCAGTAGTGAAATAGAAAAATTAAGGAAATGTGATGATCTAATGGAATATTCCTGAATGTTTCAATAATGTAATATGAAACTTAATAAAATAGGATTATTAATAGAGATCTAGTGGAATACTTGTGAATGATCTGCTAATTAAATTTATATAAAACAACAATTTATACAAGAAAAAGGTTTATTTTAAAAAGGTTTATTCAAAATTCAGTGAAAATGAACGTTTTGATCAACAACATAACAGAATCGCATATTAATAAAAAATAATCACTCTCGAAGTTATCTTCATGTTCAACAATGTTGTCTGTTGCCTCCAAATTTTCGTAATAGTCGCGGCTAGGAATCACATTGGCATCACATAAGAAAGTAAATCTCTTTTCTTCAAGTTGGCTGCTTATGGTATTATTCTGAATGTCTGGGATCACATTTTCTGAATTTTTGCCCTTTATTTTGTGACGCACGTTCAGGCATGTCATCGACGTTTCTGTATAGGCGTCGTAGAAAACGTAGTATGGAGAAGATGCTTGCATAAAAATTTTTCGTATGTCATTCTATACTACTCGATCACCATCATTGTTAACCGAAACTGTTTTACTAATGGCTTCAAATTTTAAATGTCAGTTCAGTCCAATTCAGTTACTGCGTATGGAGTCCTAGTCTTCTTGGCAAATTGAATTAATTATACCCATTGTGATGGGACGGAAATGGATCCAATTTTTTAGAGCAAGAACAATAATAAATAGTACATGCATTTTATAGACAGATAGAATTTCACTCATGACTTTAGTTCAGATTTAACCTGAATAAAAAACAATAAAACTTACCTTAGAACTGACCGTTCTTCACATTATCCTTGTCATACACAAATTTGGAAATGGCTAAATTGAATAATTTTTGAGCTCTGGAACTGGCATTTATATTTTTATTCATAATTACGAAAATTATTGCAGTTTGTTCATCGGTTTACCACGTTCAGAGCGCTAGTGAAGTAAATACGAAAAAATAATATTTAACTACGTATAGAAAATATATAATTTTCAGAGTCATACTGGAACATTTCGAAATATACTTTTAATGACTTAAGACACTATAATAATTATCTGCCGGTACATGTCGTTTCCACTAGTAAGATGAACGCGTATGACTTGTTCCAGTAGTGATTTGGAAAGAGCATTTAATTTTCTATCATTCTGCATACTTAGTCCAAAACACATAATTTTGGAGATGTTCCAGTAATGACTCCGACCGACGAAATATGGTTAGGTTTAGGTATTAGGTTTTTCTTTGTCTCTGAAAATATTGTTTTCGTATATTTGTGCCTCAACAGCAATAGCTACCCTTCACAGAAGTTATTCAAGAGATATGAGACAGTAATCTTCAAACAAATTAAGTGCAACAAAGATCAATTTAACTTAACAGTAAACATTGAATAAAGAATTTATCTGTATTCTATCTATAATAGGTATTCATATATTATCATATTAGAATAAGTCCGCGTCCGCATGAAAAGTGTTTTATTAATCAAGGGATAGTAATAATAATATCCAGGATATAAACTGTCTGTCTGTGTATTTGTGTGAAAAATGTCATCCAAATCCGTACAGCCGTTTTTGCAAGATTTAAACACAAATATAGAAACTTTTACATCATCATCATCAGCCTAGTTTTAATGTTCCCACTGCTGCGACACAAGCCTTCTCTCTGTGTGCAGAGGGAACAAAAAAAATTAGAACTTTAATATATTTTATAATATTATATTATATAATATTATATTATATTATATAATATTATATATTCACAACCAAACTAGGATTGATTTTATATTCTCCCTTTTTATCCAAGTACCTAACAACGACTATTTCATCATCATCTCGTGCATTTGTGTCGACCTTCGGGAAATATCTATAAAGGATGCCGATATATTTAAACACGATTCAAAAATATGAACGACAATGAATTGCAAAAGCTGGACAGCCTGCCAATAATAATATTATGACCAGTATGTTATTTTTGGGTAAATATTATTAGGATCCAAGACAGATGCTAAAATATAGGTAAATAGCCATCGTTACCTGAAATTTGAAATTAATGTGTCTATGGTTTTTTTTTTTCGTATAAACTTATTAGACAGCGTTGACATTATAATGATAATTTTGAATTGATTAACAATGAAACTACTCTACATATGAAAGTATGAATACTTATGCCTAAAGGCCGGTCTATTTCGACATAACAGAGTTGAACCCAATCGAATTTGATTGAAAATGGTGTCAATTTGATACTTGTTTGATTCGATTGAGAATTTAAGCATCGAAGCGGAGCTAGCAGCGCGGGACTTTCTTAAGTTCAAGTTTCAGGAAGTTAGTTTCCATTCAGTCAGCATAAACTTTAGCAAAACTCAGGAACTGGATTGATCCGGTCGATTTATTGTTCGATGTCTTTGGAATCGAAAAAAATCTCAAAAATATTATTTGAACTCAATCGTGTGTTGACACATGGCAGCTTTGTTTGACGTCAAGTGCTTTTAGGATGATTTTCTAAAACTTTTGACCTTTTATTTATAATCTGGTGGTTTGCTCTAGAGCCCCATTTCACTCCGTACCTTTACGAGCTGGCTTCGCCCGCGTGAAAACTGTTGTCTTATTCCAAGTGAACATTATACGGGAACGAAAAGTAGCCTATGTGCTATGCCATACTATAATGTATCTCTGAGCCAAATTTCATCTAGATCCGTTCAGCTGTTCTGGTGTGATTGAGTGACAAACATACATCCACACTTCCAACACACTTCCATCCAAATTGCCACTTTTATATTCAGAAGGCAATAACTTTAACTGTACAGTCGTAGAAGATACGTACAAGACCAGGCGTTTAGTACGTATTTCCGTATAACATATCTGACGTTCGATATCATGGAGCATGCACTCCATGGACATTTGGCAACACCTAATTAATAAACTGCAGCTCTTACTATACAGGCGTCACGACGCTGCTAACACTAAGCAGTTCAATAAAAAGGTATAATGATTTCAAGGAAGATTGACAATAGACAACCTTTTGTAGTGAAAACAAGGAAATGATACCTACACAACACTATCGTTTGTTGTAGCAAGTTACGGAAATAAAACTAGAAAATTATCACAAACAGTCAGAATACACTTAGCAAGGAATCTGGCACCTGGGAAACCAAAACAAATCAAATAAGAGCATGATTTGAGAATGAAATAGAGCGTTGGAATACTGATTCCAACTATGAAGTAAGCAGTATGCAATACGAGGTTTCAGGCAAACCAGCTACCAAATAGTTTGAAAATAATACTTAACTCAAACCAATGACGATTCAAACACAACTTTTCGGGGCTAATTCAGTATTCTCACAAAAGATAGACATTATTATACGTATATGACAAACAAATAGTTTCTTCATAGAAATAATAACAAACATGAAAGTAAATAAATCAATTTATGAGACATGACAATATCAACAGTGTCAACAACCGATAATCGTTGGCTCAGTGCTAGCCTTATATTAGACGTGACAAGAAAAACGTGTCAATGTGAAATTGTCACAGATACGAGGCTCTTGATTTCGAACACTGATAACAATGTAATAAACTGTATGTTTAGGCTCAAGGCTGGATTTGAGGGCACACGATGCTTGAATGATAATAAAATGGACGCAATTATTATACATAATAGATTTGTTTTTGCTTTAAATAGAGACAATAGCTTCTTAATCAAGTTCCAGTTGACGTTTCTAATATATCCGTGAATATTAATTTGTTAAATTTATTCAGTGTCAGAGAACACACAACAAAGCTTTAACTGCTTACTCAAAAACATGAAAATTTGCACTAGTGAAGAGAACAAAATAAGAGTATTTTGAAAATTTCAGACGTGTTGGCAGTTCGTATGAAAATGCGTAGTTGTTGGCTTCCTTTCAGGCAGATGTTGATATATTACCTCATCACATCATCATCACATCATCAGCCTAATAATGTTCCCACTGTTGGGACACAGGCCTCCTCTCTGTGAGAGGGAATGGGCCGTAATCCACCACACGGGCTTAGTGCGGGTTGGTGGATGTCGCATGTCTTTGAATTTTTGGTTTTAGGACATGCCGGTTTCCTCACGATGTTTTCCTTCACCGTTTTGAGAGCAGTGGTGATGAAATAATTTACACAAAGTAAAGCGCCTGCCTGGGCTCGAACCCATGACCTACAACTTGTAAGTCGCGGCCGATACCACTTGGCCACTACTGCACTCTAAATACCTACTAACTATATTACCTACTAACTGTTAAAGAATGATCACTGTTGCCGTCGATCTGCTTGATTCCGATCTTTAATGAATCTTGACCTGCATAATATGATGCATAAATCAACGTGTGCGCAAGTGGCTATTTGAAGAAGGACCAGATGCTTTGCCTCTAGGACAGATTGCGTCATGATCTGCACTTTGCCATGTTGTCTATCTATCAATGGCTAAATCGACGAAAATATAATTTGCTCTAATTGCTACATCATGAACATTCTCATAAATATTCAAGGATATAATTGTGTAAACAACCTTGACAAACAATATTTACATAAGTATGTTATTTGTTTTTAATAATCATGTGAGACACTTTGCCTACCATTTAATTTTCATATTCATTGCCGTTTATGAAAACTAGACACTGACAATAATGAGATAAATATAGGAAATGATAACATCGGTAGTATGCGACAAATATTCCGCCTTCATTATTCAGAAAATGACGTCATGTCGTGTTTACTCGCCGATAATTATATGCTGGGGCGAAAGTGAGAATGATCAATTCAAAATAAATCGTATTAAAACAGTAGGAAACCAGATTTTATTTGATAAGAAAAACTAAGTCGCTGTGGACGATGAAAAACTAAATCTGGAACAAGCAGTGGCTCAACTGGCTCAGCTTAATAAAAACAAATTGATCGTCAATCATGATAAGACAAAAGGGACAAGAGATAATGTCGGAGTATTTTCCGGCTAAACGGCTTGGTCGAATCTCACGTGGAACTTTTTACAACCAAGATGACTTCTGGTACATTAAAAACATATTAGCATCGTAAACAAAGATTGTCACGACACCTTACGTTACGTACCTAGACGGAGCAAACTTTATCAACATATCATTTGCATGAGTGTATGAGTTTACGTGCTTGTGTTCTGGCTTAATAAATACAATATTGTTAAGAAAATTGTGTTATAGAAATAATAGTACTTGTAAATGTTTCTCAATCTTAAAATTAGTAAAATACTCTTTACGAACATCGTTGTCTCTACAAGTGTAAGACTTTGGCAGCCGAAGACACTAGCTAGTCTAACGTCTTTGATCGTTACTGTGACAGCGAAACTCTGTACCTACCGTATATATCTATATACGAGTAGATTGAAGGGCCCGGGGCTAACGAGGCCCTTTGATTCGATTTACGACAGAAAACTTTCAGGCGTGAAAACTCAGTCGTCACTTAAATATGTAAAATGATTTTCAGGCTATTCTTTGTCCGCGGTTCGCCACAGATAATACAAGTTTAAGAGGCGTAGCATACTTCATTAATCTTCCCAGCAATTTCCATGCCCGTTCACGTTTGCCTCTATCGACAATAGAATTCATTTTCAGAATCCATTATGCGGCGTGTATATGCTAAATCTATCTTTATGAATTCGGGATCGACAGGTTAAAACCTCCTGTTCCGTAATCGAGGTCACAGGAACAATACGAAAGTACCTACCTAAAATTGTATAAAACAAACTCGCTATCTGCCTCTGGCTATTTCTCTGCTAACTTCTTCTAAACCAATAACGGATTCCGATACGGTTTTCACTAATATAAAGCGTGATAAACGAAGATGATTTGTTTAAATAACCTGTCCCGTGCGAAGCACTAACTATATTATAAAATAAAGTTGCATTTTCGTTTGTGTGGCCCCTGGTCATCATACAGTTTTCAACATCATTTATAAGAGAATAATTTCAAAAGGATTAATTATTTTAGGTACATACATAGCGATATATATTATCAGATGTATATCAATAATATGTGTTATCAATGCGAGCGCTGATTGCATTAAGCTACATAATAAATCCACTCCAAATTGAAGCGTCCTGTCGCCGTACATCGACACTCTCAATTTGAAATGAGCAGATTGCAGTCCTACAAAACACGGGATATATCTTGCATTATCAATGTTAGCGCATCATTGAGCAGGCAGGCTCAATAAGTGAATGATTTAGGCATGGCAGTGGAAGATCACGTTAATATTATATTACTCTAACAGCAGCACTTATCATAAAACGCTGACCTCGTCTACTGCGTCGTATACTCGTAGTCTCGTACCTTTTCCTAAACAGGAGCGCGTAGGCAGTCGGCAAGGACTTAAGAATGCCACTGTTTATCAGGTATTAAAAACATAACATAAAACACTCACAATGTATCACAGCAACGTTATACAGCGATAAAAGTGACATAATTTATGTTTCAATTACGATAACAGACATGTTTTATCAATCAAACGTTTGATTTTTAAATTGTATCCTAGCCAATTGGCAATATATCAAACAAATGAACATGTTAAAATAAAATGGTATCTGAATAAGGTGAAAATGAAATTAACCCATTGCACTGAGGACTCAATCAACTGAGAGCATCACTACATAGTATAAAATAAAGTCGCTTCCTGCTGTGTGTCTGTCCCTATGTATGCTTAGATCTATAAAACTACGGAACGGATTTTGATGCGCTTTTTTTTAATAAATAGAGTAATTCAAGAGGAAGGTTTATGTGTATAATACACGCGGGCGAAGCCGCTGGCAGAAGCTTGTTAAAAATAAATGCATTTAGCGGTTATTGAACTTTTTTTTTCTAGATATTAAATGAATGAGTTATCAACAAATTGTAGAATAACTGCCACAATTACCTGTTGTTGCTCTTGTGCTAACTGTTTCTGTTGATGGTACTGTGCTACAAGTCTGATACCACTCAACTCCAAAGACCGAGGATCTAAGGATCGACTACGCGGCTTTTCTGAATAAAACACATCTTCATCTCTTTTGCCTTTTTTCCACCTAAAGTAATTAGCCATATCGGCCCATTCACTGTCACAAACACTTACACTCACGTGAACATTTCAATTAATATGCTTGTCACGAGCGATGTTATAGTATATATATTTTAGTAGAACTGGGGGAGGTTAGACCGCGAAGGCATCTCTATAAGTACTGAGAGATAACGTCGCCGTCACGAGACGTAGTTTTTGTTATGCAACGCGAGCGTGTAAGCGACCGATATCCGCTGGTGTCAGGCCGGTTCCGCAGCGGAACTGGCGACTGATGAGGGAGATGCGCCCGCGCCGCCTATCTCACAGTAACCGTACACGCACCCACTGCCCTAGTGCTCGCTCGCTGTCACAATAACTGACAACTTAACACTTACACACAGCTACATTGGTGAGGGGAGTCGTGATATCGTAATTTAAACCATAGTTTATTTTCAGCGTTATGCATACCATGTAACAAAATGGTAATTGTGACATTTTCCGCGTTTATTTACCCCTGATTTATCACGGATGATTACAAAGTGTCACTGATCGCGCTATGTCAAGTTTACTGCTCGAGTTCATAATAATTGCGCAGGAGTGTCTGCAACGCGACTGGCCAGGAGTAGTCAGGACAAAGACACGATGGTCTAGGTCCTGAGATAGACGCTCCACTTGTTCGACTGACCATGTAAACACGAATGTACATTACTAACTAGTAAACAACGTGAGCACGAGTATGTATACAAAAGAGTAGGTGATGTAATCAAATCAATTTAAGGATAAACGTTCCAAAACAGCTGAATAAATGCATGTTGCATGTTGTTGGCAAATGATATGCATGCATTTATAAATCATTAGCTTCTAGCAGCGGCTTTGCCCACGTGTAAGTCGAAAATTATCCCAAGTGAATATACACCCGAGATAAAGAGACCACGTCCTAATGCAGCAGCCTTATTGCGTAAGTGAATACGGCAACGCAAAGAGTTTGACCGCTGTCCAATCGACCAATCACACAGACGGAAATGCACATTGCGTCATTCATCTAGCATGTGATTAGTCGATTGGATAGCGGTCACTCTTTTCGTTGCCGTATTCACTTACGCAATGCGGCTGCAGGACATGGTCACTGATTCTACTAACATTCATCTGCCACATAAGCCCTACATATCAGTAGTAAATTGTCTACGATACAATGCTACCACATCTGATCACTATGTCTCACCTAATAGCCCTGCTTGATGGCCATGGCACACCGTGGTCGCGACCACGCGGGAAAAGACCCGTCTTTGTCGTAACTTTGACGTGTGTACCTGTGTATTTGTATACATGTGTATTTGTGTATCTGTCTGTGGCATCATAGCTCCTAAATAGATGAACGAATTTCAATTTAGTTTGTTTTTGTTTGAAAGGTGACTTTATCGAGAGTGTTTTTATCTATGTTTGATATAAATCGGTTCAGCCGTTCTAAAGTTATGGGCGTTTTACTGTTTTAATCTGGGTGTTTTCGCAAGATATCGTGCCATAATTACGTGTTCAATAGATTACCGACCGAAGCTTGTTTACTATATTCATACTGTCATTTAAAAAATGCAACCCGACTTCCAAATAAAAACACTGCAAAGTGAAAAATAACTTCATGTCGGTGTTACTGTTTTCGTTTCTTCTTTTTTGTTTAAATAATATAATGTTTTACAATAATATAATATTAAATTGTGACTTCTTTGAACTGTGTGAACTTCTGGTTGTTGTTGCACTTAGGTTAATTTACTTGTATATTAATCTGTGGAAACTGTTTCTGGATTGTGTTGAACTAATTGTATGCTTATGTTTGTTATTGCATCTGTTTGTTTCCCAAAT
Source organism: Orthosia incerta (assembly GCA_948252205.1). NCBI lineage: Eukaryota > Metazoa > Arthropoda > Insecta > Lepidoptera > Noctuidae > Orthosia > Orthosia incerta. The sequence continues at coordinate 40,878,165 of OX411741.1, forward strand.
AAAATAGTAATAAAATAATAAAATTGTTTATTAACAGAAAATACAGGTGTAACATACTTATTTGAAGCCCTGGCTCCTGTGCTAGGTAGCAACCTGTGTTAAAGGAGCCAAAAAATATAAATTTGGAAATCGGTTGTTTTTTTTTGTAAAAATGTTTTTATTTTTCACTTTTTATTGGTACATAATGGACAAGTTCTATAGTAAGATACCTATAATGCCCACAGGGATGCCAGAATAGATTACCCGAATAGCACGTAACTTGAACATAACCGATGGAATGAGAGTATACTAGGATGAACTATACACATTCCATCCATATTAACAAACTCCATAACTGAAAAGGTGTAAACAATAAACAGACATGCGATTACAGCAATCCAGAGAGATCAGTCATTTATTGCAGAGTTCTGTTGTATATCTCCGAAGTTCTTCATCAGATCATTACTAAATTTAAATGGGATCATTTTGGCATCAACTTCTTTCGAACAAAAATAGAATTTTGAAAATCTTTTTATATATAACGGAGTTATGCCCGAACTAACAATATATTATATATATAAACATCCGAATTGAAAACCTCCTCCTTTTTGGGCAGACGGTTTAAAGTTATGTAGCATGAAATAATAATAAGTCGGATATTTTTTAAATTTTACTTGTCAAAAAGTTACGAGCATTGTGATTGAAAAAACCATATTTCGAACCCCAAGTTGTTTCCTAGTCCGTCAAATGAAGAAGTTTGAGACCCGCTGTACTGGACGCAATCAAATATGTATGTGCGCGATAAAATTGTTAGTTACTACCGTACGTCATCATACTTGTGTCCGCATTTAGTCCTCGGAGTAAACGAGTTGACGTTTAGCTGTGGCTAAGTGGGCGGTAACCCCACACGTGTGATCATAGTAATCGGAGGTATCCTACTGACACGCGTATAAAACATGAGATGAAGTTTCCGTCCAAACTTTATTGATGTATAACCTCCGAGTAAATTGGTTGAGGAATATTCTGATGAATAGGACAGATAGAACGAAATTATAGTATTTGGGCACAGAACCCAAACACGTACAATTCTCAATAAAGGATGATACATTTATAAAAAGAACCACCACTAAAGGTTGTAGAATTTGATTATATTAAACGAAATAACAATGAATTTTGATCAGAAAACTCGTCATATCGGAAGAAAGGGCACGTCAAAGACATTGAACGTTCGAGTGTGACTATATAAAAGTTATTAAGATATTACATAAGTAGTATTTTATCTTAATAGCCGGTAGAATTAGATTCTAACTGCTGAACTCGGAACATCAAAGAGTTTAAATAAATCTTGGTATCTGTATAATTTATATACTATCGCGAAAATATATCAAATTAAAGATGCTTTCGCATTTGGCGTCGTAAAACGTCGCGTAGACGCTGCGTTATCGTTGCGCAGCAGATGCTATTATGTCAAAACTAAATATTCATGCGAATACCGTGCAGTGTGCGAGACGGGCGCACAAACGAAGTTGCGCAGGATTCCAGGACCTCAGTGTCTGTCCAATTCGTGTTGGCACTGTGTTAGCGTTTACGCATGCTACATCTATGAGGTTTATGCTTTTGACAAACACTTTCGCTAGATACGAAATTTGTCGAAATAAGACACCAGACAGTAGATCTAAATACATCTTGACAATATATTTGTATAATCACAATAAATACACTATTAAAGAAAACTAAATCATATATGAAGTACCATAGAAAAATTTGGCGCTACGCCGACGACGTTTGCCAAATCTATTAGAATACCTGGTGCTTAAAAAGTATTGGTTTACTTGCTGTCAGCAAAATTTTTCAGAGAGTGTAAATGAGAAGCAGGGAACATTGTATTATAGTCCTACCGCTGAACTGAAACAAAGCCTGAGCTACCTGCGTTGTGGGTTAGGGGTGTTGACGTTATTCTACAACAACTGAAATCCGAAAACTGATTTTAGTGGACCTATCCGGTCAGTGTAAGCATTTGTCAGTTATTGTGAAGCTCACCTCAGAACACTCAATGCACGGACGAACAATACTAAAGAAAGGAGAGGATGACTGGGAGGCCGCAAAAAATACTCAAACTGCTATTCAATCAAACACAGAGACAGTCAATGAAATGTCATCATCATCTTTCTGCCCTTGTCCCATGTTACTTGGGGTCGGCGTAACACGTTTTCTTCTTCCATACCGTCCTGTCCCCCGTCACGCTATCACTGACTCCCTTTTCTTTCATATCACTCCTCACACAGTCCATCCATCTTTTCTTTGGCCGTCCCCTCCCTCTCCATCCATCCACATTTCAATGAAATGTATCAGTAATATAACGACCTACAGTCCTCATATTCATAATACTTCATATGACGATATTGAGTATGGTGTGAGATGGTTACAAAATTTGTGTAAAGGCACGGGGTCCCAGCACTAACAAAGAAAATTTGGTTCAAATAAATTTCAATAGATGGCGCGATATCTGTCGACTTATTATTGAATAGTGTGTAAAATTAACATTTTCTAGAATTGATTATAAAAACTTTTAGTCAACTCTCCTAACACAAAATTATGGCATATTAATTCACATTTAAAGATTATTTGAACGGATCATTTAAAATTGATTCCAATAGATAGGGCGGTTTTAAATTGAGAAGGCATGCCACTAAATTTCTTAATTTTTTTGTTGTTTAAATGAAACTGTAAAAACGTGAAAAAAAATACTATGAAACAAACCATCACTGTATTTAAAGAAAAAATAGTCACGAACCGAGAAAACCCTCTTACTTGCAAGTCGCTGCAAACACCATCTATAGCCGTGGAACGCAAGGGAAGGCGATCGAAGTACATATAAAAAAGAATCATCTTAATTAGACGATAAAGTTACGTCGCCACGGTTTCTTTGTATGGGATGAGGCATCTGTATGCTAATATTATATTAATCTGTGTGTGGTAAAGGTTTATGCTTAGAGTCAATCTGAGGGTTCGAACCCAAAACGAGGTGATTCGGCAGAGAACGTCGACCGAAGATGACCGTTGGCGTTTTTTTATTTTTATTTATTTCACAATAGGCTCGCGTTTTGAACACTATCTCGCCTGATAGTACGAGTAAGCGATGATATGAGTACGGTGAAGCACGCTTGCCTGGAAGTAAATTATTCACTCTTGACATAAAGGCTCCAAGGATGTAATTACTAGGAAACCAAAGACTCCGGCAGGGAATTCCACTCCTTAGCTATACGCACAATGAAATAATTAGGGGTTTTTCCACCGTGTACAGATGGAGCATTGCCGTACGTCTTGTAGTCCGATGATGGTAAAGGGCTAGGCGGAATCAAATTGTGCAGCTCTGTCGCACACTCCCGGAAGTGTAACCGATAAAAAACCGACAGGCTGGCAACTCGGCGTCGATGTTCGAGGCTCTGCAGCTTGCTGTCTGTAAATCGACTCAAGTGCATCAAGCTGCTATTTGGCAGATCCGTCCCAGTGGTGAGAGCTACTTACTCTATGCATGGCCGAACTTGCGCTTTATACAATTTGAGCAGCCGTTCAGGCGTAAAGTACCGTCGCACCCTTGCAAGAATCCTCAAGTTTTTTGCAGCACACTGAGTTTTTGCCTCAATGAATGGGCCGAAATTCAGGGTCGATGTCAACGTAACACCAAGAAGTACGAGATGGTCCCATAACGGCACGGTTACACCACGGAAAGATGGAGCCGGGTGGAATTGGCTCCTTTTAGCGAAAAAAAGACACGCCTGGGTTTAAGCAGCATAGAAACTGACCAGATACGCATCACTCCATTCGAAGACCGCCTTCACGGACAGGTTCAAGCTTTCTACCATGGCCGCCCGGAGAGACCGAATCTTAGGCCTGGGAGACCGCGAATTAGTTGACGTAAGTTGGGATGCCCTCATCCTAGGTGAAGCGAAGATCTTCGCAATTGGCTGGTAGCAGCTGCATGAGAGTTGCCGAAGAGGTAAAAGGCGCACGATTGGAGTGGCCTTTGTCCGGTAGTGGTACTGCTGGCTGATGATGATGTCATTGTGAATAATATTAATACCTATTCATCTTGTCAGTACAACAGAGAAGGTTAAATGGTGTTACATTATTTGCGAATATTTGATTGGAGCAGTTCAATCCAAAGCCTTTTTGTCCTCAAGATAAACTTTTACAGTAAAAAAAGGTTAATGGCAAAGTTCTAGAATATGAAGAAACTTCTAGAAGCAGGTATGTAGGTACATAATATACACCGTGAAATTTAACTGGTTGATTTCCCGCGGCAGAACGACTTGCCTTTAGGAGTACTTTCGAAGCATAGAGTTACAAGTAAAAAAATAACGATGTTTGCCAAATCTATTAGGATACCTGGTGCTTAATAATTATTGGTTTACTTGCTGACAGCAAAATTTTCAGAGAGTGTAAATGAGAAGCAGGGAACATTGTATTATAGTCCTACCGCTGAACTGAAACAAAGCCTGAGCTACCTGCGTTGTGGGTTAGGGGTGTTGACGTTATTCTACAACAACTGAAATCCGAAAACTGATTTGAGTGGACCTATCCGGTCAGTGTAAGCATTTGTCAGTTATTGTGAAGCTCACCTCAGAACACTCAATGCACGGACGAACAATACTAAAGAAAGGAGAGGATGACTGGGAGGCCGCAAAAAATACTCAAACTGCTATTCAATCAAACACAGAGACAGTCAATGAAATGTCATCATCATCTTTCTGCCCTTGTCCCATGTTACTTGGGGTCGGCGTAACACGTTTTCTTCTTCCATACCGTCCTGTCCCCCGTCACGCTATCACTGACTCCCTTTTCTTTCATATCACTCCTCACACAGTCCATCCATCTTTTCTTTGGCCGTCCCCTCCCTCTCCATCCATCCACATTTCAATGAAATGTATCAGTAATATAACGACCTACAGTCCTCATATTCATAATACTTCATATGACGATATTGAGTATGGTGTGAGATGGTTACAAAATTTGTGTAAAGGCACGGGGTCCCAGCACTAACAAAGAAAATTTGGTTCAAATAAATGTCAATAGATGGCGCGATATCTGTCGACTTATTATTGAATAGTGTGTAAAATTAACATTTTCTAGAATTGATTATAAAAACTTTTAGTCAACTCTCCTAACACAAAATTATGGCATATTAATTCACATTTAAAGATTATTTGAACGGATCATTTAAAATTGATTCCAATAGATGGCGCGGTTTTAAATTGAGAAGGCATGCCACTAAATTTCTTAATTTTTTTGTTGTTTAAATGAAACTGTAAAAACGTGAAAAAAAATACTATGAAACAAACCATCACTGTATTTAAAGAAAAAATAGTCACGAATCGAGAAAACCCTCCTATTTGCAAGTCGCTGCAAACACCATCTATAGCCGTGGAACGGAAGCGAAGGCGATCGAAGTACATATAAAAAAAAACATCTTAATTAGACGATAAAGTTACGTCGGCACGGTTTCTTTGTATGGGATGAGGCATCTGTATGCTAATATTATATTAATCTGTGTGTGGTAAAGGTTTATGCTTAGAGTCAATCTGAGGGTTCAAACCCAAAACGAGGTGATTCGGCAGAGAACGTCGACCGAAGATGACCGTTGGCGTTTTTTTATTTTTATTTATTTCACAATAGGCTCGCGTTTGAACACTATCTCGCCTGATAGTACGAGTAAGCGATGATATGAGTACGGTGAAGCACGCTTGCCTGGAAGTAAATTATTCACTCTTGACATAAAGGCCCCAAGGATGTAATTACCAGGAAACCAAAGACTCCGGCAGGGAATTCCACTCCTTAGCTATACGCACAATGAAATAATTAGGGGTTTTTCCACCGTGTACCGATGGAGCATTGCCGTACGTCTTGTAGTCCGATGATGGAAAGGGCTAGGCGGAATCAAATTGTGCAGCTCTGTCGCACACTCCCGGAAGTATAACCGATAAAAAACCGACAGGCTGGCAACTCGGCGTTGATGTTCGAGGCTCTGCAGCTTTGACGCGACCAGATCATCATCGATGGCATCGATGATGCACTGGTCGCGTTTGATAAGCATTTGGCCTGTCTGTAAATCGACTCAAGTGCATCAAGCTGCTATTTGGCAGATCCGTCCCAGTGGTGAGAGCTACTTACTCTATGCATGGCCGAACTTGCGCTTTATACAATTTGAGCAGCCGTTCAGGCGTAAAGTACCGTCGCACCCTTGCAAGAATCCTCAAGTTTTTTGCAGCACACTGAGTTTTTGCCTCAATGAATGGGCCGAAATTCAGGGTCGATGTCAACGTAACACCAAGAAGTACGAGATGGTCCCATAACGGCACGGTTACACCACGGAAAGATGTAGCCGGGTGGAATTGGCTCCTTTTAGCGAAAAAAAGACACGCCTGGGTTTAAGCAGCATAGAAACTGACCAGATACGCATCACTCCATTCGAAGACCGCGTTCACGGACAGGTTCAAGCTTTCTACCATGGCCGCCCGGAGAGACCGAATCTTAGGCCTGGGAGACCGCGAATTAGTTGACGTAAGTTGGGATGCCCTCATCCTAGGTGAAGCGAAGATCTTCGCAATTGGGTGGTAGCAGCTGCATGAGAGTTGCCGAAGAGGTAAAAGGCGCACGATTGGAGTGGCCTTTGTCCGGTAGTGGTACTGCTGGCTGATGATGATGTCATTGTGAATAATATTAATACCTATTCATCTTGTCAGTACAACAGAGAAGGTTAAAAGGTGTTACATTATTTGCGAATATTTGATTGGAGCAGTTCAATCCAAAGCCTTTTTGTCCTCAAGATAAACTTTTACAGTAAAAAAAGGTTAATGGCAAAGTTCTAGAATATGAAGAAACTTCTAGAAGCAGGTATGTAGGTACATAATATACACCGTGAAATTTAAGTGGTTGATTTCCCGCGGCAGAACGATTTGCCTTTAGGAGTACTTTCGAAGCATAGAGTTACAAGTAAAAAAATAACGATGTTTTTATTTTAAAATAATTTAAAAAATATTCATCAACTCGAAAAAGTGAGTAACAATAGTAACTTGTAGGTACTAGGTACTACTCGCGTCACCACCGTGTTATTCACCGTAGTACCTAGTACCTACAAGTTACTATTGTTACTCACTTTATCGAGTTTGTTTTTTTTTTTTTTAAATTATTTTCAATTAACATCGTTATTTTTTTACTTTAACTCTATGATTCGAAAGTACTCCTTAAGGCAAGTCGTTCTGCCGCGGGAAAACAACCACTTAAATTTCACGGTGTATAAACTGATTCAATCCTTAACAGGCTTTGTTATTTTAATTGTCCGCTCAACGGTGAGGAGGCGCACAATATCAATATTTATTTTAATAATAATGACTTAAACCTAGTTTTTTTGTCCAGATTTATAGCATTTTACCGAAATTTGAAACCATTGGTTACTATTTTAACCATAAATTAAACTTAAACTAAGGATAAAAAAATAGGACTTAAGCGGGCGAAACTAAGTCTCAAACTTCGGTTTATTTTTTATGTTTTTTAGAAGCGCTGCCTACAGTAGTTAAAGCGCTCATGACCAAGATTTTTGTTACATCATTTTACGACCAAAACCAGATAAAATCGTAAGTTTAGATTTTTCTCATTTCAAAAATAATAAACACATCAACACGGTCTAGGGATATTTCATACTCAATTAAATAACTCGAAAAGTGGGCTGAGTCACCCACGTCCGTAGGAGTGTACCCTATTCCGATACCCTACACGTGGTCCCCGGGTGGTGCAAATCAGGTGACAAAAACTGGTGGTAGGCTTCGGCCGAAGGCTTGCGACCACCCACCGGGCAAAGACGTACCGCCAAGCGGCTTAGCCGTGTTCCGGTACGATGCTCGGTGTAGCCACAAGAGGAGTTGGGTCGAGATAGCTGTTCCACTGCAGGCTGACCAGCCTGACGCGCGCTGGTATGGGCGTATCGGGAGACTGGTCTCGGAGGGTAGCGGGATCCGAGGCACGGTGCGCCGCTGGCCGACCGCAGGTAGTTGGGGGCCCAAGTAGTGTGCCAGCCACACATGAAAGGCTGCCCCGCCAACTGTCGAAAAATCCCGGGATGCGCCATCGTGCTGGTTGGCGACCAGATGGGGAGGGCCCGATGGACATTCCGGGGGGGCTCGGGCGTCCCCGCTGTCTCCGGACTAGTGCCCCAATGATGCTGTCCTTTCAGTGCGTGTCTGAAGGTTAGCAGCGTGGAACCTCGTCTCACTTCCAACTCCTCTCCTCCATTCACTCTTTATAATGCCAAGGAAAAGGAAACATACAAAATTTAAACAGCGGCTGCACTCCCTCCCCCACAAAGTGCACCTCACCAACATTCGAGGTCTGCACTCAAATCTCTCTGCAGTCCACTACCACCTGGAGACTGAGAAACCAGCGCTGCTTTTCCTTACGGAGACGCAGATAGCGAGTCCGTCAGACGTGTCGTACTTATCTTACCCAGGGTTTACCCTGGAGCACAATTTTAAACCGCACGCGGGTGTGTGTATGTACGCCCGTGACGACACTTGCTATCGGCGTCTCCGTAACCTTGAGGACTCCAAATTCACAACGCTCTGGGTTCTGGTGGACACAGGTCTGGATAAAATTATCTACGCCTGTGTCTACCGTTCGCACAGCGGAGATCAGGAGACAACCAGGCTCACTGAGTACCTCAGTGAGGCGGCTGATGCGGCACAGGAGCGGTACCCTTCCGCCCAATTAGTGTTACTGGGGGACTTGAATGTCCACCATCAGGAGTGGCTCTTCCCATACCAGTGCACTGACCATGCTGGAGATGCGTAAGCTTTCGCTAGCGCTAAACCTCACCCAGCTGGTCCAGGGGGCAACGAGGGTACCGGATGTTGATTCGCACACAGCAAATTGCTTGGACCTTCTGCTGACAACAGATCCAGACAGATACTCTGTGTCGATAGGTTCACCCTTAGGTAGTTCCGACCACTGTCTGGTGAAGTCTGTATCCGTCTATTCCCCGCCCGATCCCAGCCCAAGAGGCACCCGGCGGGTTTGGCGGTACAAGTCAGCAGATTGGGATGGTATGCGATCTTTCTTCGCATGCTATCCTTGGCAGCCTACTTGCTTTTCTTCGACTGATCCATCGTCGTGCGCGGACGCCGTGACGGATGTGTTGCGTCAGGGAATGGAGTACTACATTCCGTTCTCTGACGTATCAATGTCTAGCGAAGACCGGCCATGGTATGGCGCCGAATGTAAGCGCGCCGACGCGCTTTAACATGGGGCGTACCTGGCTTGGGTCGACGCTCGATCGCGTAAGGCGAGTGACGTGGGTCTCAAGAAGAGGGCCTTCAACAGGGCTGCCAAGTCCTGCAAGTTAGTGTTGCGAAGGGCTCGGTTCGACCACATTGGCCGAATAGGGACCAAACTTGCTTCTTACCCAGCAGGTAGTAAAGCGTTTTGGTCTCTGGCTAAGTCGGTCGAGTCGAACTTCTGCCGTCCCTCACTACCACCACTGCTAAAACCCGACGGGTCGCTGGCCCACTCCGCTAAGGATAAGGCAAATTTATTTGCCTCTCTTTTTGCGGAATCTTCACGTCTGAATCCTGGTGACGCGCGGCCCCCTCCTTCTCCTGATGGATGCGTGACGAGTATGTCGGACATTCGTATCCATCAAAAGGACGTCCGTAGGGTGCTGCGCAACCTCGACGTGAACAAGGCTAGCGGCCCTGACGGAATACCAGCAATTGTTCTTAGAACCTGTGCGCCTGAACTGTCTCCGATCTTGACACGCCTATTCCGCCTTTCGTATAAGGCTGGAAAAGTGCCGAATGCTTGGAAGCAGGCTAACGTGCAGCCTGTGCCCAAGAAGGGCAGCAGAGCTGACCCGGCCAACTACAGACCCATATCTGTAACCTCCATACTCTGTAAGAGTATGGAACGCGTACTCAATATTAAGCTCCTGGCATACCTAGAAACTAACGATATCCTGAGTGACCGCCAATACGGCGCCGAAATCGGTCTACTGGGGATCTTCTAGCGTATGCCATTCACATCTGGAGTGAGGCCATCGAGAGGCATGGGGAAGCGCTTGCCGTCTCCCTCGACATCTCGAAGGCTATTGATAGGGTCTAGCACGAAAGCCTTATTGGTAAGCTTCCTTCATTCGGTTTGCCCGGTGGTCTGTGTGATTGGATTGCAGACTTCCTGAGAGATCGGTCCATTCGAGTGGTTATCGATGGCTGCTCGTCGGACCACTTGGATATAAATGCCGGTGTCCCTCAGGGGTCAGTACTCTCAGCAACTTTATTCTTGCTGCACATTAACGATCTGCTAAAACCCGGTACCTTTGGGTATGCAGACGACAGCACTGTTGCTGAGAGATACTTGTCCAACGCTCGTACCACCGGGCCTCAGGTACAGTCTCTCCGGGAGGCCATGGTGGAGCGCTTAAACCTGTCCTTGCAGGCAGTCTCCGAATGGGGCGATGCCAATCTGGTCAGGTTTAATGCTGCTAAAACCCAGGCGTGTCTTTTTTCCGCAAAAAAGAGTCAATTTCACCCGGCTCCAACTTTCCGAAGTGTGACCGTGCCAATAACTGACCATCTTGAGCTGCTTGGCGTTACGGTGACATCGACTCTCAATTTTGGCCCATTCATTGAGGCAAAGGCTCAGTTGGCTGCCAAGAAGCTGGGGATCCTTGCAAAGGTGAGAAGGTACTTCACGCCAGAACAGCTGCTCAGCTTGTATCAAGCGCAAGTTCGATCATGCATGGAGTACTGTTCTCATCTCTGGGACGGCTCTGCCAAATACCAACTTGATGCACTAGAGTCGATCGAAAAGCGGGCCAAGAGGCTCATCGGCGATGAGGCATTGGTTAAGTCAAAGCTCCAGAGCCTTGAACATCGTCGCCGAGTTGCCGGCTTGTCGGTTTATTATCGATTACATTTCGGGGAATGTGCGATGGAATTGCATAATCTAATTCCGCCCAGCCCGTTTCATCATCGGACTACCAGACGTACGGCGATGCGCCATCGGTACATGGTGGACATCCCACCCATACGGACTAAACGTTTTGAAAATACTTTCATTATGCGTACAGCTAAGGAGTGGAATTCCCTGCCGGAGTCTGTGTTTCCCGATAGCTACAACCTAGGGGTCTTTAAGTCAAGAGTGAATAGGTTACTTCTAGGCAAGCGTGCTCCATCATCGGCTACATCATCGGTCTACTATATTTACGAACTACGTGGCGTGGGGTTCCTATATTCTATATATATTCTATAGACTAGATAAATACTTCATCTAGTCTAACGATATCATACGGTTTTGACCGTAAAACGATGAAACATGGTTTTGGTCGTGGGCTCTCGTACTATAGGAGTTTCTCCAGTATCGTGGGTGGATTTACATTCATATAAACTCAACACACAAAGACCCAGCAGAACAACTATCTGTAGGCCATACAAATATTTGTTCCGTGCAGGGATCGAACCGCGACATGCAGCGCCACAGCCGAACGCTCAACCACTGCGCCAACCGTGTCATCTAAATATATCTTTAGTCCCATTATGACAATTACCACTTCGTGTGCAAGTCCGACTCGCACTTGGCCGGTTTTTGTTCCTGCATCTTGACAAGACTAACCTATTTTTTTTTACCAAAGTCTGGAGGAACTTTTATTTAACTTGCCTTGCTAGTTGGTTGTTCCCACAGGCACAGATAATATAATACTAGCATACAGATGCCTCATCTCATACAAAGAAACCGTGCCTACGTAACTAGCGTTTTTCGTCTGATTATGCCACTGACCTCTAATATACAAGTACGCTGGACTTCATATTATCGATGACAAAATTAAGACATTTGATTTTCGCCATTTTGGCGCTGATAGCAACGTGAGTTAACGTGAGATTCCATGGAACTAATATTAGAGATGGGACATAGCCTTCGGTATAAAAATACGTGAGAATAATTTAATACTAAGGAGAACAAGAAAATCCCAATTATTTTAATTGAGATTCATTTCTAAGTAATAGAAAACTTGCTGCAAAGGTTAACTGAAAAATACTTACAATCAGATTGCAAGCTATAAACTAGTGGATAGCGTGCTACTATAGTACATTGTGATACAAGGGTGGGAAGTAGGTTATTGCAAACGAGCTGTCATTAACAAGCCCGAGCCGAAGGCGAGGGTTTTTAATGACACGAGTTTGCAATAACCTACACACCCGTGTATCACACGACGATTTTCAATACAGTTGTGAGAAACAGTAAAAACAAATCAAAGAATTAGATTTGTTTACGCACAAAAAAAAAAAATTAAATATGGCGCGTTTTTGCAACTGGACATATTTTTTTACAAAGAAAACAGCCTATATAGCCTATATAGCCTTTCGATTTTTGACAAACGTTAATGTGAAAATAATTAACTTAAAACTGTTAATTAAACATATTAAACAACTTTAAAAAAAAAAATGAGATTTCAATGCTAAAACGGAATTATTAATTTTTCCTCGTATAAAATCGTATCCCATTTTATTCTATGTATGAAAACTCCTTGCTACTAAACTTTTTTAAATTGACTTATGGTGCGTTTTTGCAACTGGACTAATTTTTTTACAACGATATCAGCCTATACAGCCTATTCGATTTTTGACAAATGTTGATGTGAAAATAATTAAAATAAAACTGGTAATTAAATATATTAAACAACCATTTATAAGACTTTTGAGAATTCAATGCTAAAACGTACGGAATCAATCATTTTTCCTCTTAGAAAATCTATCCCATTTTATTCTATGTTTGAAAACTCCTTGCTCCTTAACCTTTTTAAATTGACTTATAAATTTAAAACTAAACTGCAAACATAATGATCGAGCTCGTAAACAAAAGTCACGACCGCGTAACAGAAAGATGCCTATGCGTAAGATTTAACTTTCGAATCATAATTATAGCCTCTGAAAGTACGCCATGTTTAACAACTGTATTGAAAAAGTTATAGCGCATTACTGTCAGATCAGTGAGATTTAAATATGGGGATAGGCTAACAACTTATCCTTAAAACTAGTATATTTGAGCAAGTATCTGCTCGCTCAAGTATACTAGTTAGTTAATATTTACATTTACAATAGTTTGGATTCACTCGGTTGTAACATCATTCATACAAATATTTGCGTATGAATGAGATGGATAATAATTTACAACGGACATATTTCTCGCTCTCATCGCTGAGATCCTGTCTCTGTAGTGTTAAGGTGCAAATAAGAGTGACATCGCATTCCAGCGACGTGAAGACTTATATCAGTTTTCAACTCTGTTTCAGATGCAGATATAAATTGTTTGACTTAAAAACATTTGTTAATACAATTATAATTATCATGATATTATTCCAGAATTAATTCCAGACAGGAACGAGTTGATTGATACAAGAAGAGAGAGGCCTGTGCTCAGCAGTGGGCGAAGTCGGACTGTGGATGGTCATGATGATGATTCCAGCATTTAGTATTACACATTGCTTTTTAATATATTATTACTGATTATTAGGCATTCATGTAACATTCATCACTAATACCAATATGAGATATTTAGTTGCAACATATTATGAGAAGTCAATACAGTAGATGAGTGATACGCCTTGCCAAGTCTACTATTTTGATATTAGGGTAATTTAAAAATATTACTAATACTCATATACTCGTATTAGTTAAAATAATATAATATTTCCAGGCGAATATATTAGTATTACCTAATCTTGAGAAATATCGGTATTAACCTATCTCTAAATGTGTCAATTTTAGTTCCTCAGAACCTCGAGTGGGGCGCTTTGATTCGGCACAAAAATCAACTGTCATTTCATTTAATATATGTAGTCCAGCGTACTTGTATGATAGAGGTCAGTGGATTATGCTGATTATTTTCGAAAGAGAGACTCTAAAATGAACATGGACAAAACCAAGCCACGGCCATGAAAGCCCATGTTGCACCCACTCCTATCAAAGTCGGAGACTCTTCACTCGAAATTTTGGTCGATTATGTCTACTTGGGACAAACGGTCCAGTTAGGTAGGTCCAACTTCGAGAAAGATTTCAACCGTCGAATCCGACTCGGCTGGGCAGCATTCGGGAAGTTGCGCGGTATCTTCCCGTCAAACTTACCACAGTGTCTCAAGACAAAAGTCTATGGCCAGTGTGTGTTGCCAGTGATTACCTACAGGACAGAGACGTGGTCACTCACAATGGGCCTCATCAGAAGGCTTAAAGTCACCCAAAGATGCCTATGATCGCAGTTTCCTTGCGTGATTGAATCAGAAATGAAGACATCCGCAAGAGAACCAAGGTTACCGACATATCCCGAAGAATTGCCAAACTTAAGTGGATGAACGGAATGCCGTTGGGGACGAAAAGTTCTAGAGTGGCGACCGCGTACTGGAAGTTACAGCGTTGGAAGGCCTCCCTCTAGGTGGATGCGGTACGCACAGGCACAGGAGCGACCAGTGTGGCGATGCTTGGGGGAGGCCTATGTCCAGTAGTGAATGTCTTTCGGCTGAAATGATGATGATGATGCTGATTATGTTTATAAGTACTTTGATCGCGTTCGGTTCCGTTCCATGACTATAGATGGTGTTAGCGGCGACTTGCAACTAAAAGGGTTTACTCGGTTCGTGACATTGTTTTCTTTAAATACAGTGACGATTTATTTTATAGTATTTTTTGCACGTTTTTACAGTTTCGTTGTACCAAAATGTTTTACAATACAAAGGACATGGCTAAACAACTGCCCTTAGCATGAATAGAAATTGTTCACTAGCTCGTAACATCCAAATATTCCTTAATGAATTATTACAGTTTTATTATTATTCTAGAATATTCGCGAATTATTCAAATAATTAAAAGTTTTTGCATGTTTTTGTTTGACAAGATGAACATAACATTCAGTTCTACGAAAAATTGTAGTCATTAAACCTACTTTTAAAAGCCATTTGCGTAAGTCGAGACGAACAGTATTCATTATTATTTATTTTTTTACCTATCGTAATACATCTCAAATATTCATTAATGAATTATTACAGTTTTATTATTCTTCTAGAACTTTCGCGAATTAAGTGTTTTCATGTTTTTGTTTGACAAGAAGAACATAAGATTCCGTTTTACGAAAAATTGTAGTCAATAAACCTACTTTTAAAGACATTTGCGTAAATTGAAACGAACAGTATTTATTATTATTTATTTTTGTACCTTTCGCTATACATCTCATCTTAGAGATAGAACCTTAATTTTGATTTCTTTAATTGCATTTATCTGTTTTCTAGAAATTATTGGCAAAATCTGGAAAGAAACGGCACTTCTAGATTCTAGAAAAAAAATACATGTTGGGGGTGTCGTGGGAACTCACTTTGAACGAAGTTTCTTTCGCCGGGTATTATGTATTAATAGTATGGCCTTAAGTTTCAATAGCGTATTAATTCATCATGAGATGCATAAACTGTGGTGTAGCCACAAATGACAGATCTTCAAATGACAGCCGGGACCAACGGCTTAACTAGCTTTCCAAGGCACGAAGGAACCACGGAATGACCTCGGCTAGCGTTGCTTAACCTTGAAGATCGACCTGTGCGGCTGTTATTATTAAACCACGAGCTCCTCTAAACGCCTTAATAAAGTATCATAGCAAAATCTTATTATTTTACAAGTTTGTATACCTATTAATGTAGACGTTTCTACGATTTTATTTTCAGGATTGTGACGATATAAAAAGTTCCAGTAACCTTTTTCATACGAAATACTATTATTCAGCTATTCAGCATTACATATTACTAGGTAAAATGTTTATATATTGCTAGGGCAGTCGTCCATACTTTATTTAGCCATGTCCTTTACAAAAAAGCTCGTGGCTAAATAATAACAGCCGCACGGGTCGATCATCAAGGTTAAGCAACGCTTGATTGACGAGGTCAGTCCGTGGATGGGTGACCATTTCAACATACCGAGTTTGCTACGTGCCTCGGAAAGCACGTTAAGCTGTTGGTCCCGGCTGTTATTTGAAGATCTTTGACAGTCGTTACGGATAGTCAAAAGCATGAGATCTGACACCAGTCTTGCCAAGCGGTACCGGGTTACCCAGTTACTGGGTTGTGGAGGTCAGATAGGCAGTCGCTCCATGTAAAACACTGGTACTTAGCTGAATCCGGTAAGACTGGAAAGCGACCCCAATATAGTTGGGAAAAGGCTAGGCAGATAATGATGTCCTTTACAAAATCAAGTGGCATGCACCAGAAATTTAAAACTGCGCCATCTATTGGAATCAATTTCAAATGATCCTTTCAAAATTCTTTGAAATGTAAATTAAGAACCTAGAGAATTAGAAAGTTTGTGAGTGTGTGTGTGTGTTTATATGTTTGTTACTTTTTCACGCTCAAACGGCTCGACGGATCTGGACGAAATTTGGCACAGAGATAATTTATAGTCAGGAATGGCAGAAGATAGTATTCCATAATTTTGTGCTTAGGAGAGTTGATTAAACAAGAACATACAATTTTATGACACACAATTTAATAACAAATCGATGCATATCGTGCCATCTAGTGACATTTATTTGAACCAAATTTTCTTTGTGAGCGCTGGGAACCCTGTGGCACAGTGCAAAATATACTCCTCGTTTATCGCTCTTTCTATAATGAAAATTCGTTGCGTGGTTTATGAAGAACTAGGCGGAGAACATACAGAGACAGAAAGCGACTTCGTTTTATAAATAATATTTAAAGATAATCTTGCGGTGATGTTGACTCGTCTAAATCTCCTCCTATCTAAATTGAGCTACATTTTATTTGTTTTCATTTTTGGGGGCGATATCAATTCTGTATCCAAGCCAGGTTCTAGCAACAATATAAGCTACTTTTGTTTAATGCGTGTAATGAATTACAGTTGCCATCGCGGTTCTAAGTAGAACGTTGGCTCTAAAGAGACTTAAATTAAATCCAACAGTGGTTCGGGCTCTAGTGTACAGTACAACTATTTTATTAATGTCCCTTCGCAAACTTCGTGTTTCGTCAGTCTTCGACTTTCTATCAGTTGCCCTTTGCACTTGGTGCAGGACGCTCTCAACCATCTTGGAAGTATATAGAGTTGTTAATACTCTTTTGTAATATGATGATGTAATTTATTTAAAAAATGCAAGGAAAGCTGCTAAAGGAAAATAGTTTTACAGCTCTATTCAGATCACACGGAAATAAAAACAAAATAACAATTAAGTACTTAGTTCTGAATTCAAATTATTGTACACGATAAATCCAATAATTGATGGACATGGAAAAAAGCATTATGTTTATATTCGTAAATGCGATGATTGCTGAGGGACATTAAGAAAATGGTTGTACTGTAAGATGATAGCAATAAAATAGCTTGTGTTTAATACGTGTAAAGAATGACTGTTGCCATCGCGTCTTTATGTGGAATATTGGCATTAAGAGAAGCCAATGACCAGCAGTGAGTATAGTCGGGGTCTTGATGATGATGATGATGATGATGATGAAAAAAGAATTTACTCAACCAACGAGTGGTATGTGATCGAAGGTACAGTACATATCTTGCCAAGTTTGAGTATCGCATCAGCTCCTATACCGCA
Organism: Orthosia incerta; assembly: GCA_948252205.1. Taxonomy (NCBI): domain Eukaryota; kingdom Metazoa; phylum Arthropoda; class Insecta; order Lepidoptera; family Noctuidae; genus Orthosia; species Orthosia incerta. Next base: position 40,895,778 of record OX411741.1, read on the forward strand.
TGTTTTAACAGACTTCCCAAAAAGAGGAGGTTCTATGTTCGGCTGAATGTTTTTTTTTGGCATTTCGTTGTCAACCTTTAACCTAGAAGGTTGTCGGCTATTAAACCGTACATGCCTCAGATGCCTTTAATATTTAAGCTCTCTGTTTATGAGGCGAAATTCAACGGCATATTAAAATTATTAGTTAATCACTCAATCGTTTGACAATCAGTTAACTAATTTTCGTGATAGGCCTGGAGGCCAAGTTAGTTACAAGACTGGAGGATTGGGCTTATAAACGAAGCGATTAATCGCTAAGATCACTTTCTAATGATTATGGGCCATTTTAAAACTAGCACTTCTCTGTCAGGATAGGTAGAGTGATTTATATACGCAACGAGACGTTGATATTTTAATAATAACTGTTGCATTTTTACCTTCAGCACCGCTATTTAGGTGTCGACTTGACTAATGTAAAATAAATTTATTCGGTGACCTTTTCAAAGGGGTTTCTCTTTATCTTTTGTTTGAATCTATCTATGTCGTAAGTTAGTAATGTATAGTAGGCCACGTCATTTCGTGTCCAGGCAGTGTTTGCCCATTCCAGCATGCCTGGACTTGATCGCGGAATGCGATAAGGCGGCCAGTAGTTATTTTTCTTTAGTGTAAGCCTATAAGGTATCCTTTATCCTTTGCTCTGGTGCACTTATAGTATACCCACATTTTACCAGACAGCCAAGTTACAAACGTTTCGTATCGAATCTCTTTCCACAATCGTTAACGCCTTCTATTTGTATGGCCTGAATACGTGACTTAGGGGTACACTAGTCGACGGCACGAACTATTTTGTGCGCGGGGTTAAAATGCATTTTATATCAACCGACAACACGTGCGGAAGAGATAGATGCTGTGATGAGCAGTAGGAAGCTAGTTCGCGTACGAATACACACTTTTGCAAATTTGTAGCGAAATGGATAATGATTTAGGACGAAACCGCGCGCGGGACATTTTATAAACAGACCTTTGGCAGTCTAGATATCATGAAAAAACGACTAAATCTATCTGTTCAAAATAAAATTATTTGCATTGTTGAACTACTGAGGCCGTTTTGCAATTTTCAGTCTTCTTATGGTATTTATTTGCGCCCAAAAATGCGTTAAAATTAGTGTCGAAATGTGGAACTTTCGACGCTCATAAATAACTTTCAAATATTTGTCTCAACATTATCTAGCCCTGTATGAAAACAAAAAAGTAAAAAAAATAATATTTGAAAGTTATCGAGCGTCGGCAGTTATAATTAATTAACGCATCTTTGGGCGGCAGTAAATACCATAAGAAGAAGGAAAATTACAAAATGGCCACCATACAGTGATAGATTAGTAGTTCAACAATGCAAGTAATTTCTAAATCTAGACTCCCAAAGTTCTGTTTATAAAATATCACGCGCTTGTTTTCATCATAAATCATCATCCATTTCGCTACAAACTTGCAAAAGTGCTAATTCCTACGCGAACTAGCTTCTTACTGCTCATCACAGCATCTATCTCTTTCGCACGAGTTGTCGTATGAGATAGCAGGCATATTAACCCCGCGCACAAAATAGTTCGTGCCGTCGACTAGTGTAACCTTAACGTTCAGATGTGTCATTCCCATACATTGATTCATTATCTACTAGCGTTATCGATTGTAGATTGTCAACTTGGCTACAGGTGCAGGTATGTTTACGTTCCACATAGGGCCAGCCCATCTAGACTACTTGCGACCCTAATCCAACGAGGCACTTAATAAGGTATACAGATAAAGTACGTACCGCTTTTCTCTTCTCAGCGCCCTCTACCGGCCCGGCCGGGACCGGCACGGAGGCTCGTCCGCGGAACATCTCCTTCACTTTGTCCATGGCACTTGGGCGACGGCTCGACGATGCTGTTATCGTGTGGTAGTACTGTTGGGGAGAAATTAAAGGTTTTAAGGTCTTTATTTTTAAAGATGTCAAGCAACATCTTTAAAAATATAGACCTTTCCTCTAGGGTCTTAAGTTAACCTAGCACACTGATATTTAAGGTTTCAAAAAAAAATACGTGTAGGGATTAAACACCTTGGGTGTTTTATTCCAAAAAGGAGGAGCTGTTCGGCTTTACGTTTTTTTTTCACCGATTTGTATCACGCCATTACGTTCTAAAGGGATACGCAGATGTGTATATAATTCACCCAGGTACATTCTCATTTCACAAATTTTATGTCTTACGGTTTATCTTTTCTGGCATAACTTTGGGCACTATAGGTTCTTTACTATAGAACTTGCTCATTACCTATGTAACACAACAAAAAAAACTTACCTATAAAAACACTACAAAATCAAAAATAACTTCAATTTCGGAAGTCGGTGTCAAAAAACGAAGAAACAAAAACAGGAACTTCGATTGCTGAAAGTGAAGTAATTTTTCACTTTGTAGTGTTTTTATTAAGAAATCGGTTGATTTTTTTGTAAAAATATTCCTTTATTTAATTTTTTTTTTGTATTTTACGGACTTTAAGTGTTATTCAATTTCGGAAGTCGGTGTCAAAAAAAGAAGAAACAAAAACAAGAACACTGATTGCTGAAAGTGAAGCAATTTTTCACTTTGTAGTGTTTTAATTAAGAAATCGGTTGCATCTTTTTGTAAAAATGTTCCTTTATTTATTTAATTATGTGTATTTTACGGACTTTAAGTGTTATTCAATTTCGGAAGTCAGTATCAAAAAACGAAGAAACAAAAACAGGAACACTGATTGCCGAAAGTGAAGTAATTTTTCACTTTGTAGTGTTTTTATTTGGAAATCGGTTGCATCTTTTTGTAAAAATGTTCCTTTATTTATTTAATTATGTGTATTTTACGGACTTTAAATGTTATCAGTACAAGTCCAGACACATTATTAGTAGGTAGGTTTTGTACGTAACAGAACATTACGCGTATATTTCCTGAAGTACTTGGGCCTCTTATACTTGCTGATGGTGATCACCGGGGTGGTTTTAGTGAGGTAAAATCCACACTCCTAGGTTTTCCCCAAAAGTTCAGGCGCCTTTTGACGGTTTCCCTCCGTTAACAAAAAAAAAGTACCAAGACACATCCTTAATCAGATAGCGTTTAGTGATCCATATAAATAAACATCAATTGCTACATGAATCAACACTTGAGACAGGCTCCACCGATTAGGTGGCTTATGTTTGCTGTATTTTCATTGTCCAGACAAGTTGTTTGAAAGTATTTTTTTGTAAAATTAACCGAATATTGCACCCGTGCGAAGTCGGGACAAAACTTTAAAGTACACCATAAACACATAATATTGAAATAGTGAATTTGTTTTTTAAGTTGGGTTCAGCAATTTTTCTTTTTGTTACGAGTATATGCTTGCGTTGACCACTATCTCGCCAGAGGCCTTAGTGCGAGTTTTTATTCAAGCTCAATCGCGTTAACGTAAACGTCAATTTCTACTGAAACTGGAAAAGCACTGTCTGGTGACGGTAAGGAGAAACCTTTTTTTTTGTATACATTTTGACATATGAGATCGTTTCCGTTATCACGAGTGAGTACGTTATAAACTCGGAATAAGCACACTGATGTTAAGCGATGATGTACGACGACGGTGAACCACGCTTGCCTTGAAGTAACCTATTCACTCTTGACTTGAAGACCTTGATAAGACGATAAGACTACATCAAAAGTACATCACATTTGAGCTAACAAATTGGCCATAGCGACCTTAGCCATAAGAATAATAACAGTGTGAGCGTGTAGCGGCAGTAAATGATTAAAAAATATAAAGGTGCTCAACCTTTTCGTACCTTGCATGTTCTAGCAGCGCAGTCAGGACAGTACACTTCGCTTTCTCTACCACCTTGCTTACTGACTAATATTTTATTTTACTATAAACTTTACTGTACAGCATAATAAGGTATATTCTAAAACAGATCACGTCTTGACGATTCAAGAGAATAAGATAGACAATGGTTACCGCTTAATAAAATTATACCTATTGGGCAGGTGATTAAAACTTCTAGACACAAATGAAACACTCACCAACATATATATTGAAATAGTTAATTTGTTTGTTCAAGTTGGGTTCAGCACTTCAAAAGTACATTACATTTGAGCTAATAAATTGGCCATAGCGACCTCAGCCATAAGAATATATTGACAAGCACCGTGTTAACCTATTTCTTTCAATTGACACCCATAACTAACGGGAAACGACGACCAATTGAGATGCCACAATTTATTTAATATCAATGAAGACAAGTTTGCACAATATTTATTATTAGTGATAGTTTGTAGACAAATAAAGAAAAGAAAAAAAAATGTTTGCACGCACTAATAACGGTCGTCAAGGTGTCGCTAACAAGTTATTGTCAATTAAGTAATAGGGATGTTTCCTGAGTAGAAAAAACATAATTCTATTTAGTCCGTCAGTAAAATTATCAAATAATTGTACTCTTATTTTTTGCTTTATCAAATAAATAAAAATTGACAAAGATAAAGCGCATCAAAGTACAGGATTCAATCGCATCTAACCTTGTGACGTCACTTTGAAAGTATAAAGTGTAGCACACCGTGACGTCACACGATATTTATATTTCAACGCACTGTCATTCAACACATCGTCGTATTGTTTTGTTTACGTGGCAAAAGAAAAATACGTGTCCAATATTTTTTATTAATCTACCTGACGGACAAAAAAAATATTTTTAGTCAACATCCCTATTCAAGTCATGTCGTTTATTCAGCCACGATTACAAACAAGCTACGATACCTATAAAGTATCTTTTGAATTGACAGATGAATAAAAACAGCCTTGCCAGGAATTAGCATTCTTACGGTTGGGAACGATATACGGGATGGTATATTTTATGGTCTCCGTGAAGAGTGAAAAGGCGAATCAAGTATTTTACTCCAGCACATAATCAGCTTATAACATTCCCACAGCTGGGACTGCCATATTGGATTTAGAATGACGCCACTTAGCCATGCATTGTCATCCAAATTAACGTGTATACAAAATTTCATCCTAATCGGTGGAGGATAACTGCTTTAAAATTCAGTTGCAAGATTTAACCTGAACACACTCATAAATACGTACATTGTAAGTTAAATAAAAGCTTGTAAAAAGAAGACAATTTTTTTTTTTTTTTTTTTTTTTTTTATTATTGATAGGCTTGCGCTTGACCACTATCTCACCTGATGGTAAGTGATGATGTGGTCGACGATGTAGCGCGCTTACCTAGAAGAAACCTATTCACTCTTGACTTAAAGACTCCCAGGTTGTAGCTCTCAGGAAATACAGACCCCGGCAGGGAATTCCACTCCCTTGCTGTACGCATAATGAAAGTATTCCCAAAACGTTTGGTGCGTATGGGTGGAATGTCCACCATGTACCGATGACACATCGCCGTACGTCTTGTATTCCGATAATGGAAAGGGCTAGGAGGAATTAATTCATGCAATTCCAACGCACACTCCCCGAAATGTAACCGATAAAAAACCGACAGACTGGCAACTTGGCGCCGATGTTCAAGGCTCTGGAGCCTAGACTTGACCAATATCTCATTGCCGATGAGCCTCTTGGCCCGCTTTTCGATCGACTCTAGTGCATCCAGCTGGTACTTGGCAGATCCGTCCCAGAGGTGAGAGCAGTACTCCATGCATGACCGAACTTGCGCCTGATACAAGTTGAGCAGCTGTTCTGGCGTGAAGTATCGTCTCACCTTTGTAAGGATCCCCAACTTTTTGGCAGCCAGTTGAGCTTTTGCCTCAATGAATGGCCCAAAATTGAGGGTCGATGTCAACGTAACGCCAAGAAGCTCGAGATGGTCCGTTATCGGCACGGTTACACCGCGGAAAGTAGGAGCCGGGTGGAATTGGCTCCTTTTAGCGGAAAAAAGACACGCCTGGGTTTTAGCAGCATTAAACCTGACCAGATTGGCATCGCCCCATTCGGAGACTGCTTGCAAGGACAAGTTCAAGCGCTCCACCATGACCTCCCGGAGAGACCGGATCTGAGGCCCGGTAGCACGCGCGTCGGACAAGTATCTCTCAGCAACAGTGCTGTCGTCTGCATACCCAAAAGTGCCGGGTTTTAGCAGATCATTTATGTGCAACAAGAACAATGTTGCCGAGAGTACCGACCCCTGAGGGACCCCGGCGTTGATATCCCGTTGGTCAGACGAGCGGCCATCTATAACCACTCGTATAGACCGGTCCCTCAGGAAGTCTGCGATCCAATCGCACAGACCACCGGGCAGACCGAATGACGGAAGCTTACCAATAAGGCTCTCATGCCAGACCCTGTCAAAAGCCTTCGAGATGTCGAGGGAGACGGCAAGCGCTTCCCCGTGCCTCTCGATGGCTTCACTCCATATGTGAATGGCATACGCTAGAAGATCCCCAGTTGACCGATTTCGGCGGAAGCCATATTGGCGGTCACTGAGGATGTCGTTAGCTTCTAGGTATGCCAGGAGCTTGGAGTTGAGCACCCGTTCCATACTCTTACAGAGGATGGACGTAACTGAGATGGGTCTATAGTTGGCCGGGTCAGCCCGACTGCCCTTCTTGGGCACAGGCTGAACGTTAGCTTGCTTCCAAGCATTCGGTACTTTTCCAGTCTCATATGAAAGGCGAAACAGGCGAGTCAGGATCGGAGACAGTTCAGGCGCACAAGTTCTTAGAACAATTGCCGGTATCCCATCGGGGCCACTAGCCTTGTTCACGTCAAGATTCCGCAGCACCCTACGGACGTCTTTTTGATGGATGCGAATGTTAATATATAAGTGAAGTATATAATATTCGTGCGAAGAAACGTGCGGGAGACAACATCTACTGCTTATGCTGTCCGCGTAATCAGTCTTTTCGGGACAATATTCCAGTCAGTAGAGATAAAAAATCTTTCTAATAAATAAAACAATTTCTTTTCCAAAGTCGCTGTCGTTTTTCGACACCGAAGAAACTGTTTTTCGCTTTGTAGTGTTTTGCCTTGGAAGTCGGTTAATGATTTTTGTTAAAAGTTTTCTTATTTGTCTCTTTTAGTTTTGGTACCTTATCAAAATCATTTATACCCATGAAAATCATTTATAGCCAGAGTACATCTCATGACGAATCCAAAAAGCCCAAACTTGACTAGGATATATACATTGTATTTTACCGAGTTCTAGTGCCTACCTTCCGGCTTCATCATCAGATCAGGGGGGTGGCCATAAGCTCTCAGAGCGGTATCAATTTGAGATCGAATAAGAGAGAATATATCCTCCTTTTTGGGCAGTCGGTTAAAAATAAATCTTTGCCCTACGAAAGTTTGTGACTTCGAGGAGTGGTCGCTCGGGCCGCCATCTTGGATGAAAAGTGCTAAAATCTTTTATTTTTTCGTACGGTTGATCCTACGGCTAAAAATGTTCAGAACAAACTTAAAGGGAATAAAATTTTGTAAGTATTTTTTTGTAAATCTTACCATTTTTCTAGTTATAGCAGCGTAAAGATGCTTTTTTTTTATTAAATGGTTTAATTAGTCACAAAACAACTCAAAGTTTTTTATTAATTTATTAAATGTTTAGATGGCAAGCAAGGTAAGCTTCGTTTACGGAGAAGAAGGTGTGTGGCGTCTCGCGGCGCGTCGCTTCTCCGTAAACGCTCTCTTATAATACTCACAGCAGATCTTTGTGTCTCTGAATTGGCTGCAAAACCCTGCGCATTAGCTATTTTTGGGTCAATGTTGAAGGTGAAGATAGCATTGTATAACTGTCTCTTTCACTCGCTTACGTTTGTCGCATCGTCTTATCTTACTTATTCTATGCCATATACTCGATGACAAACTGTTTTCCAACTTCAGAGACACAAGATCCGCTGTGACTACTATACAACGCCATAAGTTTGAATCTAGTGCGGTCCGCACTGCCCAAAGCGACTCCTCACTGACTGGACTACAAATCCTTAGGATGATAATCAACAGGAATGCTTCATAAACTTGCACAGTTAGCACCGTGAACGCGAAAACCGCCTAATTAAGACAAATCCTAAGGTCGATAATCAATGGTACATACCCTCGTGTCACTACCAGAATGAGGATGTGCTGACCCATCCCTGGCCTTCAGCACAGGCCTGGTCACTGCTGGCTCTACCTTCGACGTCTCCAGTTTGGTGAGATCTTTGGCAGGCGAGTTTGACTTGGTCATGTTCTGAAATCGTTGACAGCATACTTAGTAACAGGGATTACGCATGTAATTTTTTTATTTGTTAAATAAAATACTTATTAACTACAGTAAACAAATACGAAATTTTTTTCAATTATCTCGATCAGAGACGAAGTGATAAAGCGTCAAAGTTGAGAAATAGAAAGAGTAGTCCGAGGTGCCACATGACGTCAGATGGCACGATGCGGCGTCGCACAGTGGTGCAGGTAGTACGGGCATGCGGAAATATTATTTTTAAATGAAAAGACGTTGCGTTTCTTTATAATACATTATTAAAATGATATAATGAATGTACCAGTATACAAAGAGAAAGATATAATACGTATTTTTTTTAAATTAACATCACATCTTCATCATATTTTTTCACATGAATTCAATTATAAATATGATGCAAAATATACAGTCTTTAAGCATTTCTATATAAATAAATATTAATAATTTAAATATTAAATAGAGAAGACATAGTTTTAATGTTTTTTTAGTTATAATGCAATTTTTCTTACTTACAGAGCGTCATTAGTTAAGCACCTGGTATTTCCAAGATCGCAGGTTATCGCAGTCAAAACTGATGTATTCTTAATCTATAGGGTCTAATTAATCTCCGAAATTATATTATTACGCATCGGTCGATAACGGAGATTAGTTATGATCTCATGATTGAAAACAAAAGGTACCAAATGACCTTCTTCTTCACTAAAAATGTAATAGCAAGTAATTATCATTATATCATAATTATGTTTATGTATTTTATTAATACACACAATAAACTTATGACTAAACTAAAAATAAAAGTTGATAATTATAGTATTTAGGTTTTATTCATACTTGAAATAACAATATTTTTTGCACGATTTTTGTTAATTCTAGATCACCCTACTTTGGTATCATATAATTAAATACTGTATAATTATTTACCCGTATTAATTTTAAGACTTGTTTCTACTAACATTCTAGTATGTGTGTACCAAATTGTAGACATTTTAAACAAGGTCGAAACAAAGTACTTTTTTCCGCCCCTGAACCAGTGTGCGTCGTCCATACAGCTGCTATAGAAAACGGCTGTCGCAGAGGGACAGATGTATTTCTTTAAATTGTTATATCTCTTTCGTTTTTTGATCAATTTTTGATTTTGTTTTCACCATTGGTATTCTATTTTAATATTTTTATCGATAAACTAGTCAAATGACATACATACATTGCAAGTTAATAAAAAGCTTGTAACATACGTCATAATAAAGACAAAATTTCAAGTTCATAGGTCAATGGGAAGCTAAAAATTTCTTCGGCAGAAAATTTTGTGACAGACGACGGACAGAAAGACGGATAGACGGATACGTGAGTGACAGCAATAGGGTTCCGTTTGGGCCTTTCGGTTACGGAACCATAAAAAAAAAGATAGGCAGCCCGACCTTAGATCATATTATTATTGACTGTGTAAATTTTCTATATTTGTGAATATATTTTGGTGATAAGAGGGAACAGATATTTAAAAAATATTAAGTTAAAAGCCGTACCTGATGGGATTTGCCATTGGCAACTTCTGATGGCCTTTAGGGGCCAGGAAACAGATGGCACCACTAACTTTAATTTACAAACAAGTCTAAGTACCTACCAACTTCTACGTTTCTGACTCCAATGACAAACTTCCATACATTCCCTACTAAACCGTAAGTCATTTTATTTCAAAAACCTTTCCTTAGTTCTCAGCTTCGTTTTAAAAAAAACTCATGTGTACAAACTACAATTGCATGTTTTAACGGTACAGTACGTCGCCTGTCAGTGATAATTAATTAAAGAATTTATCAACATTAAAAGTGACAACTCGCGCTGCTCTAGTGTCTATGATTGCTATTATATCACACAATTGTTACTATCGGTCTCTGATTTCTCAATGCAGGGCTGGCCTAATTATAGGACGCAAAAACTCATTCAGTACATCAGTGACTACACTTACCGTTTATAAAAACCACAGAACAAAAAAAACGCCTACTACAATAGAAGTCGCAAGTGGGCGGGGCCCGCGTACCCCGAGTTGTGCTCAGTTCTGCATATGTTTCCTTCCGCGCACACACTACGCACATCAGTCTTGGTTCAACCGTAACGGTGACAAAAACTTGAAAAAAAATATAAAAATGCCTTATTGTGCTGTTTTAGAATGTAAACACGATAGCAGAACCAAAAATGTATCAAATGTAGGTATATCTTACCATCGGCAAGTCTTAATTTATTTTATTTCGATAAAAATGTAAAAACAATATTTTATTAAACAAGACAAGTAAAAGTTGATTTTATAATGTTAAATTTAAGGTCTACTTTCTTTAAAACTCAAACATTGTTCTCGAAGATTCCAACTATGCACATGTCACATTCAGCTACTCAATTAGAGATTACCAATATCGATAATGAGTTATCGATACTTTAAACTTACAATATTCGAAAAAATCTTCTTACGCGCTAAAAACATAACCCTTTCCTTGCAGCCGTGTAAAAGTAAAGATTACGACGAATTGAGAACGTCCTCCTTTTTTTGAAGTCGGTTAAAAATCTACAAAGTGCAATAATAATAACACATGAACATATAGAACCTCTTTCTTTTTTTAAGTCAGTTAAAAAGTGGCTTATGTGTTAGTCTGAAATTTAAGATCTACTGGTGTATAGACCAAAATTTCAACAGTTCGATAAGGCGATATATACACCCCAATGCTAACGCAGTACTGGCCGTGCGCCCGCTCGAGTCCAAAATATCAAAATTGAACCTCCTTTTGAACAGTTTTGTTTGCAAAATATTATTTGATTTACGATATGCTATGTTAGTTATGAAGAAATACCAGCCATCAATTTTTCTGTGTAAAAATATTTTTAAACATCCAAGTCGTTTTGGAGGAGTTTCCAAAAGTTGCGAAAATTATCGTGTTGTTAATAATTTTTTTAAAGCAAAACTATTAGTTACACGTAAAAACCTTGTGTTCAAAATTATGTACATGAATCAGTAATAATTATTTTTTTCATACCTTTTAACCTAGCCGTTACTAAGGAGTATGCTTTAGAAAGTTGCCGTTTTACGGCACTAAAGCGTATGTAGGCCCTTAAGGAGTTAGTCAAGCTAATCATAATAAGAGTGTAGCCGCAGCCGAAAGCGTAAGCTTCCCATATCAGTAGGACGTATTGCATTTGTAGTGTAGTCTATCGCATAATTAATAATAGTACACCAAAGACTACCTAAAGTACTGTATTTCCTTTCATTTTTTAAATCCATCCAAAGGTTGTCTTGAAAAGATCGCTTTTAGCGATAAGGCCGCCATTGTGTCACCCAGTGTAATGTTTTCTTGGTCTATACTTTCTGTAACTTATATGGTGTACATAATAAAGAGTATTCTATTCTATAATTCTATTGATAGAAAAAAACACCACATACAATCATTTTCAAAATCGGATCAGTAGTTTACCATAAAATATCTTAATTATTCTTTCTATAAATCGTAAGTATTAGAATAAATTTATATAAAAACTTGATTACAAACATAATAATATTTATCGACTCTAGTTATTGACTGTATTTTGTTTGAATATAAAACGGGATGTCGATAAATAAGCCAACGACAGTGGTACATCCCTACAGGAGGACGGGTAGTAATGACCTCATTTCGCAAATATAAATCTTATCGTTAACGAAATACGGCTTTGAATTGAATGCATTTATTATAGTGACATCTAGCGGCGAGTAGCGTAACTTGCTCATTAAACTATTCCGTGTACGCTTTAAACGGAAAAAGTAATAAATACTCAAAACGTGTAGACAATAAACCAACTCTATGGTCATAAAGCTGTGGTTTATTTTCAAATAAGCGACGACTGACATATTTTCTACTTTCATCTTAAAATTAAACTACCAATCACACTAAAGATTTCTTAGTGTTATGAAATACAATTAATCTGTATATGTGGGAGTTTGGGTACGCTGGTTCCGATACTAATGAAGCTATATGCGACTTCTACTGTCTTCTCTGTTCTGTGATAAAAACTACACTGTTCTGTAATAATTCAATACAATAACTGTCATTCAAATAACCATCCATTGTAATGATAACCGTGTTTTAATTGAATACCGTGCAATCAGTAAGTACTTATGTACTTCAAATAGATTTTATTAAGGTGACATCATTTCATTGTTGCTTCGATGTCCAGTCGCGAGAAAAACAGTTAAATGTGTGGTTTATCGTGACTTTTGTGTCATTTAGAATATTAAGAACTTTTAACGTAAGCTCCTTGCAAGGTTAAAAGTTCAAAGTGCTAAGCACCTTGGCCATCTGGCAAGATATTAAGTTATTGCATACCTTGCGTTTCTCTGTAAGCCACGAAAGAGTTCGCAGCTGTAACTTGTACTCTCAAAACCAATTTTTTTAAGCAAATGAGGTTGTCTGGATTCTACTCTTGTTAGGCCTTGGATGTGTCGTATCGTATTAAGTTTGTTGATAGGACTTCTTACCTCATTATACTGGTACAACTTTAAAAATAACTAATATAAAAAAATATAAAAATAATACAAAAATATAAAATAATAATATGAAAATATAAACTAACATCATAAAGAAGTTAAATTGTTTATATCTTCGTCATTTCTGGAAATACTAATAATATAATAAAACTAGCTGACCCGGCAAACTTTGTTTTGCCATAAAAACTCCAAACATTCACCTACCCTACACCTACCCTACACCTACCCTACACTTAAAAAAAAAAAAACAAAAAAAAAAAAAAAAAACGTAAAAACCGGTTAGGTAACCGTAAAACGGTTTAGGGTAGGTGTAGGGTAGGTGTAGGGTAGGTGTAGGGTAGGTGTAGGGTAGGTGTAGGGTAGGTGTAGGGTAGGTGTAGGGTAGGTGTAGGGTAGGTGTAGGGTAGGTGTAGGGTAGGTGTAGGGTAGGTGTAGGGTAGGTGTAGGGTAGGTGTAGGGTAGGTGTAGGGTAGGTGTAGGGTAGGTGTAGGGTAGGTGTAGGGTAGGTGTAGGGTAGGTGTAGGGTAGGTGTAGGGTAGGTGTAGGGTAGGTGTAGGGTAGGTGTAGGGTAGGTGTAGGGTAGGTGTAGGGTAGGTGTAGGGTAGGTGTAGGGTAGGTGTAGGGTAGGTGTAGGGTAGGTGTAGGGTAGGTGTAGGGTAGGTGTAGGGTAGGTGTAGGGTAGGTGTAGGGTAGGTGTAGGGTAGGTGTAGGGTAGGTGTAGGGTAGGTGTAGGGTAGGTGTAGGGTAGGTGTAGGGTAGGTGTAGGGTAGGTGTAGGGTAGGTGTAGGGTAGGTGTAGGGTAGGTGTAGGGTAGGTGTAGGGTAGGTGTAGGGTAGGTGTAGGGTAGGTGTAGGGTAGGTGTAGGGTAGGTGTAGGGTAGGTGTAGGGTAGGTGTAGGGTAGGTGTAGGGTAGGTGTAGGGTAGGTGTAGGGTAGGTGTAGGGTAGGTGTAGGGTAGGTGTAGGGTAGGTGTAGGGTAGGTGTAGGGTAGGTGTAGGGTAGGTGTAGGGTAGGTGTAGGGTAGGTGTAGGGTAGGTGTAGGGTAGGTGTAGGGTAGGTGTAGGGTAGGTGTAGGGTAGGTGTAGGGTAGGGTAGGTGTAGGGTAGGTGTAGGGTAGGTGTAGGGTAGGTGTAGGGTAGGTGTAGGGTAGGTGTAGGGTAGGTGTAGGGTAGGTGTAGGGTAGGTGTAGGGTAGGTGTAGGGTAGGTGTAGGGTAGGTGTAGGGTAGGTGTAGGGTAGGTGTAGGGTAGGTGTAGGGTAGGTGTAGGGTAGGTGTAGGGTAGGTGTAGGGTAGGTGTAGGGTAGGTGTAGGGTAGGTGTAGGGTAGGTGTAGGGTAGGTGTAGGGTAGGTGTAGGGTAGGTGTAGGGTAGGTGTAGGGTAGGTGTAGGGTAGGTGTAGGGTAGGTGTAGGGTAGGTGTAGGGTAGGTGTAGGGTAGGTGTAGGGTAGGTGTAGGGTAGGTGTAGGGTAGGTGTAGGGTAGGTGTAGGGTAGGTGTAGGGTAGGTGTAGGGTAGGTGTAGGGTAGGTGTAGGGTAGGTGTAGGGTAGGTGTAGGGTAGGTGTAGGGTAGGTGTAGGGTAGGTGTAGGGTAGGTGTAGGGTAGGTGTAGGGTAGGTGTAGGGTAGGTGTAGGGTAGGTGTAGGGTAGGTGTAGGGTAGGTGTAGGGTAGGTGTAGGGTAGGTGTAGGGTAGGTGTAGGGTAGGTGTAGGGTAGGTGTAGGGTAGGTGTAGGGTAGGTGTAGGGTAGGTGTAGGGTAGGTGTAGGGTAGGTGTAGGGTAGGTGTAGGGTAGGTGTAGGGTAGGTGTAGGGTAGGTGTAGGGTAGGTGTAGGGTAGGTGTAGGGTAGGTGTAGGGTAGGTGTAGGGTAGGTGTAGGGTAGGTGTAGGGTAGGTGTAGGGTAGGTGTAGGGTAGGTGTAGGGTAGGTGTAGGGTAGGTGTAGGGTAGGTGTAGGGTAGGTGTAGGGTAGGTGTAGGGTAGGTGTAGGGTAGGTGTAGGGTAGGTGTAGGGTAGGTGTAGGGTAGGTGTAGGGTAGGTGTAGGGTAGGTGTAGGGTAGGTGTAGGGTAGGTGTAGGGTAGGTGTAGGGTAGGTGTAGGGTAGGTGTAGGGTAGGTGTAGGGTAGGTGTAGGGTAGGTGTAGGGTAGGTGTAGGGTAGGTGTAGGGTAGGTGTAGGGTAGGTGTAGGGTAGGTGTAGGGTAGGTGTAGGGTAGGTGTAGGGTAGGTGTAGGGTAGGTGTAGGGTAGGTGTAGGGTAGGTGTAGGGTAGGTGTAGGGTAGGTGTAGGGTAGGTGTAGGGTAGGTGTAGGGTAGGTGTAGGGTAGGTGTAGGGTAGGTGTAGGGTAGGTGTAGGGTAGGTGTAGGGTAGGTGTAGGGTAGGTGTAGGGTAGGTGTAGGGTAGGTGTAGGGTAGGTGTAGGGTAGGTGTAGGGTAGGTGTAGGGTAGGTGTAGGGTAGGTGTAGGGTAGGTGTAGGGTAGGTGTAGGGTAGGTGTAGGGTAGGTGTAGGGTAGGTGTAGGGTAGGTGTAGGGTAGGTGTAGGGTAGGTGTAGGGTAGGTGTAGGGTAGGTGTAGGGTAGGTGTAGGGTAGGTGTAGGGTAGGTGTAGGGTAGGTGTAGGGTAGGTGTAGGGTAGGTGTAGGGTAGGTGTAGGGTAGGTGTAGGGTAGGTGTAGGGTAGGTGTAGGGTAGGTGTAGGGTAGGTGTAGGGTAGGTGTAGGGTAGGTGTAGGGTAGGTGTAGGGTAGGTGTAGGGTAGGTGTAGGGTAGGTGTAGGGTAGGTGTAGGGTAGGTGTAGGGTAGGTGTAGGGTAGGTGTAGGGTAGGTGTAGGGTAGGTGTAGGGTAGGTGTAGGGTAGGTGTAGGGTAGGTGTAGGGTAGGTGTAGGGTAGGTGTAGGGTAGGTGTAGGGTAGGTGTAGGGTAGGTGTAGGGTAGGTGTAGGGTAGGTGTAGGGTAGGTGTAGGGTAGGTGTAGGGTAGGTGTAGGGTAGGTGTAGGGTAGGTGTAGGGTAGGTGTAGGGTAGGTGTAGGGTAGGTGTAGGGTAGGTGTAGGGTAGGTGTAGGGTAGGTGTAGGGTAGGTGTAGGGTAGGTGTAGGGTAGGTGTAGGGTAGGTGTAGGGTAGGTGTAGGGTAGGTGTAGGGTAGGTGTAGGGTAGGTGTAGGGTAGGTGTAGGGTAGGTGTAGGGTAGGTGTAGGGTAGGTGTAGGGTAGGTGTAGGGTAGGTGTAGGGTAGGTGTAGGGTAGGTGTAGGGTAGGTGTAGGGTAGGTGTAGGGTAGGTGTAGGGTAGGTGTAGGGTAGGTGTAGGGTAGGTGTAGGGTAGGTGTAGGGTAGGTGTAGGGTAGGTGTAGGGTAGGTGTAGGGTAGGTGTAGGGTAGGTGTAGGGTAGGTGTAGGGTAGGTGTAGGGTAGGTGTAGGGTAGGTGTAGGGTAGGTGTAGGGTAGGTGTAGGGTAGGTGTAGGGTAGGTGTAGGGTAGGTGTAGGGTAGGTGTAGGGTAGGTGTAGGGTAGGTGTAGGGTAGGTGTAGGGTAGGTGTAGGGTAGGTGTAGGGTAGGTGTAGGGTAGGTGTAGGGTAGGTGTAGGGTAGGTGTAGGGTAGGTGTAGGGTAGGTGTAGGGTAGGTGTAGGGTAGGTGTAGGGTAGGTGTAGGGTAGGTGTAGGGTAGGTGAATGTTTGGTGTTTTTATGACAAAACAAAGTTTGCCGGGTCAGCTAGTAATAAATAAAATAATGTGGATCGCCGATCTTTGTGCCGATTGTCGTTACGGCCAACGGCCTGATGGCCAAGAGCCTCGACGACCATCTGTCAAGGCTGTCATTGCGCGGTTGGATCAAGGGCCTGATACAGAAGGTAGTACTTCTTGAGACGGCTCGAATTGTGAGGAGGTTCCTGTCTCTGGAGCCCTAACCACCGGTAGCTTGGACCCTATTCCCGATACCGGTTGGCCTCTACTTTTTATATTTTTAAATGTTTATTTTTAAGTTTTCTTTTTTAAATATTTAAAAATGTATTCAATAAGAATGTAAATAAATAAAGGCAATAAAATAACATAAAAATATAAAAATAATATCATAAAGAAGTTGATTTGTTTATATCTTCGTCATTTCTGGAAATACTAATCCCGACACGAAAATGTTTTAACAGACAGAAAGCTACACAGTTGCTAAGTGTCCACAGGCTACTATTATTGCGGCAAATGTCGGCCACAGAAGCAATGCCAAGCGATAAAGCTAGTCGTAGATAAAGTACTGACCTGCACAGCAGCCATGACTTGCTGCAAGATGGACGGTTGTTTCTTGGCATCACCATCACGCTTCGACTTCAGGACGTCGAACACCGCAGGCCTTCGACTAACCACGGTGGTTCCTAGAAAAAACATTATTCAATTTGAAGTCACATCACATCACATCATCAGCCTATTAATGTTCCCACTGCTGGGACACAGGCCTCCTCTCTGATAGGGGAATGGGCCGTATCCACCACGCGGGCCCAGTGCGGGTTGGTGGATGTCACATGTCTTCGAATTTTTGGTTCTAGGACATGCCTGTTTCCTCACGATGTTTTCCTTCACCGTTTTGAGAGCAATTTGAAGTGGTTTTCTCGAATAGAATATAAATACTAGTTTATTATATACAGGTGGTTTATAGCAATAATTTTTACCGCCTATTTCGTCGGACTGTACAGGCTGACGCATATTTAGGCGTATATAAAAATCCCTACAAGGTAGGCGGGTCGCACTACACATGGTGCATTGAAATAAAATGCGACTGAACGCGTGTGCAATGTGTCCACTTATTGTTATAACAGGAATCTGCAAGCTGGACGTTAACTACTGTGGTCTATATGAAAAGGACTCAATCGGTTGAGTATTCAGATAAATCGCTGCAAAAACCATTTGATATATCGGTGTATTTTAGATTCGTATCATACCCAATGTGAGTACGGTGCCCTTGTTCAAGTCATGACTCAAATGCTAGTGTTGCAAGTGCCCACACACCTGCACTTCAAAAGCCCTCATGAACGTCATTGACACTGCTATTATCGTGGCCACCTTACCACAGAAGGTCGAACGATCGACTAGAAAAGAGGAAGAAAAGCAGGCAAAATGTGGGCGTCGGTAACCTTAAATACCAGAGGACTTGCTATACTATTGACATCACAAGCAGATAGTCGACTCAACATGTGACTGGCTTTCTCCACGGCCAAAGAACCAGCATTCAATGTAGCAATGCTGCTAACATGTGGACGATTTTAATGCTGGCAAACTAGATCTCCCCTCATCTTTTTATTATATGTGTATATACATGTGTATGTGCTCGTATAGTCCTGTCTTAAAACTAAAATCCTCCCTCTTTTTAACACGCTTTTATTAGCTTGGTATGTATGTATCTATGTATCAATGTATCAATGTAACAATGTATCAATGTAACAATGTATCAATGTAACGGAATCTTTGAACGTGATTTTCACCCACTTCAAAACGTTGGATTGATTTGAAACTTTGCACACTTATCAAGGACCGATGACAATGCAATAATTTAAACAGTTTGTCCCATTATCCTTACCAATAAAGCGTGTTTTTTAGTTTTTAGAACTACAATTTATTATACCTGTATATACATGTGTATGTGATGGTATAATACTGTCTTAAAACCGAAGAAGTAATTTTGACTAGATAGATGTATGGTAAATGACGATGTACGTAAATGAAGTACCCCTCTCCTCTTTTTATACCTGAATATACATGTGTATGTGCTCGTATAGTCCTGTCTTAAAACTAAAATCCTCCCTCTTTTTATACCTGTATATACATGTGTATGTGATGGTATAATACTGTCTTAAAACCGAAGAAGTAATTTTGACTAGATAGATGTATGATAAATGACGATGTACGTAAATTAAGTACCCCTCTCCTCTTTTTAACACGCTTTTATTAGCTTGGTATGTATCTATGTATCAATGTAACGGAATCTTTGAACGTGATTTTCACCCACTTTAAAACGTCGGATTGATTTGAAACTTTGCACACCTATCAAGGACCGATGACAATGCAATAATTTAGTCTAAGTCAAAGTTCTTTTGAAAGTCAAACAAAAATTAAATTTTGCATGTAATAAAAGTTGATTCTACCGTGCGCGTTTAGATTGTTTGTCCCATTAGCCTTACCAAGATCTTCAGGATTAGCGACTTTTTAGTTCAATTTACCATTAAAGCGTGTTTTTTTAGTTTTTAGAACTACAATTTATTATACCTGAATATAAATGTGTATGTGATCGTATAATACTTAAAACTGAATAAGTCATTATGACTAAAGTCTGTTTCTCTATCTCTGAGATAAAAAAAAAAACAGACTGTAGATGTATGAACGTAAATGAAGTAAAAAGACGATCGTCGTGCATGTGGCGTTCTGTTCTTTTCTTTTCTGCCTTATCCCATGGGAAAAAGGCATGCGTTTCTATGAATATAAGTAATTAAAATGTTGAATTACCGTGTATAGTCTGTTGGTACATAGGATGTGCTCCGCCATCTTCGCTGGAGGTACGGCGTCTGCGTTCTCCCACAGACTGCGTGCTTCGAGTAATCGCTGCATCCAGACGTTGCTCTGAAATGTACACAATCAACATTAACACTAGTGCTCGTTCACTGACTCGTTGGTCAAGTGGCAAGGTCAAGTAGAGCATGAGGTCCTAGGTTCGATTCCAAGATCGGGCATTATTGGGTTTTTACACCTGCAATTTATGGAAGAATTAATTATTATTTTTATTTATTTACTAGCTGTGCCTGCGGCTTCCCTCCCGTCAACTGCCCACGCTACCTACCACCTACCATACTTGCCGTCCTGCCTACCCTACGTAGCCAATTTATTTTCTAGGGTCCATCTTTTGAGGCAAATCTTAACACCGAGTATCTAGATACATTTGCGTGTGTGATATCTCTAACTATTCTCAATCTCATTTTTTTTCTCTTTTAATTAGACTTTTTACAATATTTTTCAATCATCTTTATAGCCCTTTGCTAATAGTTACAGCACTGATTATTTGTGCCACATATTAAATTTAGTGTTGTTTTTTTTTATTTGTTGTTTTTGTTTTTTTTTTGATTGTGTGAACATTATAGGCTTTCTAGATTTCTAGATGATTGTTTACATTTGTTAACTTTTTATTTCGTTTTACATTATTTTTTTGTTTGTTTTTTTAATTTCGTACGACTTATTGTCGGGCCTACGTTGTCCCCCCATATCCAAGTACTAATGCTGTAACATGGAAATATTGTAAAACAAAATTTTTAAAAGAGTAACCATGGAGTTTCTTGCCGCTTCTTCTAGATAGGAAACGACTAACCCGAACCGTGCACCTTTTGTCGACGTTTTATAAGTGCCCATGTAGGCCTATGTAAAATAAATAAAAATTTATTTTGATTTTGATTGTGTTGTGATAATTTAGGGTCCGTGCCCACTCGACCAGATAAGACTCAACCCGAAGAATAATACCTGCATATTTCTTTTACTTTTTGAAAACTTTAAATTCAACTAACTTTTGATAGAGTGAACCGATTGTGATGAAACAAAAACTAAGTAATACTTCAAGTTACGCAAAACTTTTATATATCAAAGTTATTGTTACAAGATAGGGCAACGCCATCTAGTGACGAGTATCAGAACCAAGTAGTTACTAGTGGCGCCATCTAGTATTGAATAGTGGAACTAATCTTCTCATGTCGAATAAGTTTCTAGTCGCTTCGGGAACAGTGAGTTCGAAAGTCGATTGTTCTGGAAGTTTCTCGAATTATCTAGAACAGTATGGAACGTTCTAGAAACATTTTCGGAGCTATATAAAGAGCGGTCCGGTTCGTCGTGGGTCAGTTCCGATTCGGAAGCGACACAGAGCGATCAGAAAAGGAAAATAGGGCGAAGTAATAGAATTGTTTAAGAAGTGTTTTTGTAATAA
The DNA here is from genome assembly GCA_948252205.1 of Orthosia incerta. NCBI lineage: Eukaryota > Metazoa > Arthropoda > Insecta > Lepidoptera > Noctuidae > Orthosia > Orthosia incerta. The sequence goes on from OX411741.1 coordinate 40,916,395, forward strand.
AGTGTGATTAATTGAAGTCTGCTGTTTAAATAATTTATCCCCGAGCCCCAGCTCGTAACATTATCTATATTGGTTTCGGACATTTTACGTGATGCGTGCACAAATAAACAGACAAAAATCCAAAAATGCTGAAAATGGGTTTTGTTAGTTATCCTTTAACATCCTAGACATTTTATTTGGAAATATTTTCGATGTACAAAAACGACTTTTCTACAGATTTATTACATGTATTGATTTATTGTCTTTATTTTTTTTGCCTTTCTATTTATCAGTAGCAGCGTCTAGATTTGAGCCCGGTTGATGACAATTGGCTCCTCTCCTATAACATGGGACTTCAACATAACTGCCAAAATGAGGATGTACTATAGCGCATCTCTGCCCAACCCTTCGGAGGGGGCAGTAACACAGGCGTGAGGTTATTGTATTTAAGTGGTAAAAAAACGACCTTTGTTCACAAAAACATAGGTGTGTGCACTTCTTACACAGATAAACATTAATTACGTCAAATCTCATACTCCCCCGTGCGCATGCTTAATAAAAAGGGATACAAAGTTGAGAAAACTTTGTATCCCTTTTTATTAAGCATGCGTTTTCATGTAGCAGCGTATAGCTTTTATTAAAGGTTTTCATTATTAGTTTTTCAAAACTAATAATGAAAACCTTTACTTTAATTTAATTTTTATGAATTCTACTGTACAGGGCTTCTTTTTATAATGTAGGCAGAAGGCACTAAGAAGGGATTTTTGGAAATTCAACCTTTAAGGGGGTGAAACTAAAAAGTCATCTGTAGGATAAAACACAGATCACGCGAATGAAGTCGCGGGCGAAGTGCTAGTATTTATATTTATTCAAAAGTTCAGTTGGTAGATGTCACAATAATTTCGACTGGGTTTTAGGAAATGCCAGTTCCCTCAAGATTTTTTTCATCATCGTTTCGATACAATCTTGGAAAAACCAGATAATGAAGTCATATTTTTACTCTATGGAATTTACTACTAATAGTTGGTGACGATGTCGGCCGTAACTAAACAGAAAACAACTCAATGTGACCTCTAGAGGGTTATGGGATTTTTCATATAATATTTTTCATGGCCTAACAAGAATAAAAAAAACAAGAAGGAATCCCGGGCACACTATCTTGTTCATAGTATATTAAATACAGCTATAGGATAGGATAGATGGTCCCCTTTGACTTGCATTTGGTCCATTGTAAGTGCAGGCCTCCTCTCTGTGAGAGGGAATGGACCATAATCCACCATGCGGTGAGCCCGCATGTTGGTGGTAGTCACATGTCTTCGAATTTTTTGGTTCTAACACATGCCGGTTTCCTCACGATGTTTTCTTTCACCGTTATGCGAGCAGTGGTGATGAAATGTACACAAAGTAAAGCACCTGCCTGGGTTCGAAACCACGAACTACAACTTGTAAGTCGCGGCCGTTACCACTGGGCCACCACTGCTCTCAATGCATTTATAACAAATCATAATCAACCGAAGAAGGGGAGGCGATAAACCGTTCAGTCAGTGTGTGCGTATCTGTGTCTCAATCTACATACCGACAGCGGTCACGCGGTTATGTTACAAAACGGTTTCCATTGATGCACGTCACTCGTCATAACTCGACTAACATCCTTAATGCTAGCATAGTATCATTAAGAAGTCCATTAGACAATAATACGTCTTTGACTTTAGAACCACTGGGTAAGATTCAGACGAAAATCTGTACAAACTTCGTTTCTATCTGTCAACATCAGTGCTCGCTCTAGTGCTCTAATACTAACACGGATCTACTGCTTCAGCACATACCATCGGCTTGCGCCATCCTCACAATTCTTGTCATCTAGCTAGTGCATGCAAGAGAGTATTACTACCACCATCGCCACCACCTGAATGACAAAAATTTTATTTCGGTGAAGAAAATCATTACAAAAGTGTTTGTAAAGACAATGGACTTGTTCTGGCACATCCTTATGCCTCGCAAAGGCAGGTGGATTAATTTTGATCAGAAATCATTTAACTACCTGTACAAATTAGGAAGGAAAAGTCGATCTAAAATACCCTAAATTTGAATTTTTTGGTAAGCGGAATATCCTGCATTGAAAATACCTGGGATGTCCTAGTATTAAATACCCTAGGTACCTACTTTAGTGATCAATTCCACTATTTCCCTAAACAAACGCGCGAGAGTATTCTATTTTAATAAACATAAAATTAGTATAACTATTCTATTCACGCCGTGAACTAATTTACATAAAATCTGGCATTCCTTTCTGAAGCTACAGAAGGAGTGATGTGATCGATGTGCCAAGCTTAGTTGGAGAGTACAATTTAGATATAGTAACTAACTCCTAATTGAATATGTACCGTTAAGCCTACTGAAGGTCACGAGCAACCGGCTCGTGTTGTTACAGTTATAGAATTTACGCACTTCTCGCGGAGTTACGAGCGTTGCAATTTGCAAATGCAGCATGACTTTGAAGAAAGATGTAAGTACCGTACTACCCTATATTATTTTCGATAATGAGGGAAAATGAGATAATGACAAAGATTTTTAGATGTAGTGACACAAATAGAACAGATGAATGATACTAGTAAAAATTATTTACAAAGCAGAAACTGCTAGTTTGCTACTGTTATGCTATATTATTTCAAGTTCTTTCAAAAGGCCAGGTCCGTAGTACTCATAACTGGGGTGCGTGTAGGACCACAAGAATAAACGTAAACGACGCATTTCGTTTTACAGTTTCTGCCTACCCCCATGTAAAAAAGGCATGAGTTTATGCACCTACCTATGTAAATACGTTAATGAAAAAATACGCCCCACAATAAAAATTATACTAGTGTTACAAAACATATCAATTCTTATGTCGGACAACAAATACTTAGCGTATCACTCACTGTATAAATTTGCTATTGAAACTATTAAACGACCCTTCGCGGCGCGCAGACATCGTAAACAAGATTACAGCAATGATTCTTCAACTGACGGCGTCATTATTGTTTACCGACATTTATTTTATTAGAGCCGAGTGTGAATCTGTCTTTTGATAGTCAGCTGATGTGTAGACGTAACGATTGCACAGTTGTATCTAAGGCTACTTTTCACTTGCAACTGCAAGTAACTCGCATACTAGTTTCATTACAGTAACGGCGGAGCCATATTGTGTGGTCGAAAGTGATCCTTAATAAAACGACGACTAACGCCAACGACCTTGAGGGATCAAAACGCGCACTCGTTTCACACTCGCGCGACCCAAAATTTAGAGGTATTCCTCGAAGCGCTACAGTTTTGAGGCGCACCTAATGAGGCGCACCATTTTTATTCCTCGGAGCGCACCTTTTTGTAGCGCTCCCGATAAAAATTAAAAATATTAACTTTTTATTCCTCGAAGCGCACCTATTATTAACTTTCGAATAGAGATAGGATACTAACTGAAACTATCGATAAAAAGTAAAACAAAAAATCAACCATAAGCGCGGTGTAAATTTAGCCAAACTGTTAAGATACTTGCAAAACTACTGTAATAATTTTGCTGAAATAAGATTGAAAATGAACATTTCTGAAAATCAAAAACACGCCCAAGAAAGAAACAATATAATTGAAAATATATTATATCAATACGTGACTGGCTCTATCTCTATAGGACATTGTCTGGAGATGTTAAGATTTTAATATTTTTATACCTTGTAAGTAATGATTAATTAGTCAGTACTAATTGAGATAAAAACGATCTGTGATTTTTAATATTAAAGCCTATTTCTTTTTTATATACTTACTCTTAGTGTCAATATTGTTTTAAATGTGATTATAACTGGGAATATGATTTTATGTATCCTATTTGTAATTGTTAAACATTGCATATGAAAATGAACCATCTGTGATTTTTTATTATTTAAGACAACGAAACGATCTGTGATTTTTAATATTAAAGCCTATTTCTTTTTTATATACTTACTCTTAGTGTCAATATTGTTTTTAATGTGATTATAACTGGGAATATGATTTTATGTATCCTATTTGTAATTGTTAAACATAGGCATATGAAAATGAACCATCTGTGATTTTTTATTATTTAAGACAACGAAACAATCTGTGATTTTTTTGTAAATTTAGTATTTACAATTAGATAATAATAACTTTTCAACTGTTTCTCCCCACTAGTAGTACTTAATGTGATTGTTACCCGTTCTAATTATTATGAATCTGTTATTATTTATATAATTAAACAATACCAAACAAAAAAACTAATATTAGGTTTTTTTTTAAAAAAAATGTGTGAGAATCGTTAAAGAAAATGTATGATTTAATATATAATAGTTACCAGTTTAACACTGGTTGTAAAAATTCAAATTAATAATCAGCAACAAAGTCTTAAGATTCATTGACTAAGCAGGCTAGATGTCACCTTACATTATGTAATGGGCCTTCTCGCTTACTCACTCGTGTTGACGGCTGTTTTTGCTATGTCATATTACATTTTCGTAACTTTAAATTCATTTATATATTTTTTTAATGAGTAATCTTGTAATATTATTATGTAGGTCCTGCTGTAATGTGATTATTATACGCATATCATTTAAATTATATCTGTGCTTTTTATTTATTAATAACATCCTCTTTGAATACACTTTACTCTTTGAATGCACAATAACATTGGTCTTTGAATACACATTATAGTGCCGAAAGCAAAAACACATTTTTCTCTCAATTTCGTACTTTTGGTTAAGCAACTTCGATGATGATGATGCACAAATGAGTATTTAAAAATTATCGATATAATTTATTACGTTTACTTCATGCTCTTCCCTATTTTTAAACGTAGGTGCGCTTCGAGGAATAAAAATTTAATATTTTTAATTGTTATCGGGAGCGCTACAAAAAGGTGCGCTCCGAGGAATAAAAATGGTGCGCCTCATTAGGTGCGCCTCAAAACTGTGGCGCTTCGAGGAATACCTCAAAATTTAGTAGATTTTTGTACTTTCCTTATTCAAAAAAAACCTCAGATCAAAATGTAGATAATTAAATAGTCTTTGAGATGGTGTCAATTTCATTCAAATACGCCCAGCGGTGTTGGTGCGATTGTCCTGTTTTTGTCCGTTTTAGACATAACTTTACAAATAAATTACACTATGTTGTAAAAACAAATTCAAAATTTTCATAAATCAAATTATCAAGAAAATAGTCTAATATAACATATAATTTTTACAGTAAATTACGACTAGGCGTTTAGACGTGATTCTCATTTTAAAAACATCTACTGACTGTGTACTGTATACACAGCACATATTTTCAGGCAGTAGATAGAGTTTATTGAAGGTGGAAATAGGCGAGAGCCAAACCTCGTATTATGACTTTTTACTTAGGAAATACAGTCGGATGTCTGCGTCCGCATTTCCTCATAAGTGTTACAGATTTATGTTGTAATATCAGTTCCATAATGGAGCCAAAGTATTTAAGTGGGCATAGAAACGTTATGCATAATGTATTTTGCGCGCTGTGCTGTGGTATATTCCGTGAGACTTACACATTCATAACGTACAACATATTAATTAAATTCAACGACTGTTTAAACACCTGGAACAGCTCTAGCTGTTAATTTATGTGCATAACTCCAGCTTCCTCATATGTAGTAGAATAGTTCTATCTATGCCAATAATTTAGGCATAATAGCAGCAATCAAAGTTCCGAGTCTTAATTTAGCTGCCACAAAAACTTCGTTAATATGAGTCGTTTAGTATGTGTTAGCTGGAGTGACGTCACCCCCCAGCTTCCTCATTCAATACAGGCAAACCAGTGAGGTTAGGGTTTTGGACTATAGTCAAAAAAATAAGGCATAAATAGCTGCACATGGAAGGAAAGAACTGAACGATAATACTTAAATTGTGCTGAAACTATAATAAAAAACGTGTGTGTAAGTTGGAGTGACGTCACCCCAGCTGCCATGTCATATCTTCCGAACAAAAGAAGATATAATTATGTACTACAGCTCAAAAATTGAGGCAGAATACCAGCCATTGGCAGCAAAATTTTCAAATCTCTGGTCAAAATACTCTATAATGCCTATATTATTGGCATAGATAGAATTATTCTTCCTCATATGAGGAAGCTGGAGTTATGCACATGTTAATTATAGCAGCACCGGGACTGCCGTTCATTAATACCTAGCTTTTATCTATAAGGTTTTGCGTTCATCATCATTACCATGTTACTTGGGTTCTACTTCCATAATTATCACCCTGTCCACCGTCAGTCCGTCCGCTATCACTGACTCCCTTTTCTTTCATATCACTCGTCACAGCGTCCATTAATCTTTTCTTGGGGCAAGTGAAGTGAAGTCCATCCACATTTATATTCATAACTCTATAACGCTCTCTGTACGGTATCGCGATACTAAAGCATGTCTAAAATTAAGGAAAATTGTTTTTATCGCGCGTAGACAAACATCAGTACGATAATGGGCGCTACTTATGCTATAACCACAGCTAACTCAAGGCCAGCGCAGGCTATTTTGCATCTTAAGGTTCACTTCCGATCACAGCGGCTCTAGCGTCACTGTCGCCGCGTCAGTGTCGCTGCGCTCGAATGGTGTGGTGCCCATACATTTCCATAGTGCATAATAGTCACCGCACCCGTATCGGTGCGACAGTGAAGTCTAAAGTGAACCTTAAGTGTTACAGATTTATATTGTTGAATCTGCGTAATGCAATTTAATTTACCTTTATTTCTCAAACATACCCAGCTGTTATTTTCTCACACCGTGCTATCAAGTGCGACAAATTATATAATACAATGCAAAAAAATACCAAAAACGATGTTGTTTTAATGAGGAATGCGTACCTAGTTTTCTCAATCATTTGTCGCAAAATTCACTTTTAATATTGGACTAATAAACGTGTACAGCTAATGAATTCAATTGTGCACCTACTAAAGACTATATGTGTATTAGTTGCCTGTCTACATTGGCCTGGCACCTTTGCGTTCGGACAAAAATAAGTATAGCACAGCGGTTTGTGCATGTGCATATACAATAATATATTAGGTTATTTAATGCGTCTGGCAGACAAGCTAAATTATTTTCATAATATCTTCAATGAACAGACATTTCCTCCTTTCGACAAAGCGTTTGGTTTCAGCAAACTCATAAGCAGTTTGGGCTTGCTTTGGTTTTGTATGATGGATAGCTCAGCAGTTTAGTAGATGTGAGGTGAAATACCTATTAGTCAGTAAGTTACGATAAATAATAACCACAAACAATATAACGCTAATCTCAGTAAGTCTCGCGTTAACATCGACCCTTACGACTAGCTAGACGGTTGGCGTAGAGCCAGCGCGGGCGCGGGGCGTGCGACTCAAAAATGTAGGCGCACTCTGGCAAACATTGCGAGATCTACTACACTTTCCGTCTATAATAAATCTATATTTACTAACGAATTACATAACTTGCCGTTTATTTGTCAACACAGTTTGCATCAACACTTTGTAAGACTTCGACTGCTTATGGCCAGATAATGCAAATTAGAGCAATGAAAATATAACACAAAATTAACCTGAGCTAGCACTGTCATGTCAGTTTTAATGATGTCATTATAGTCGCGTGCTGGACCTATGCCACTAGATACTGTACTAGAAATTCAACAATAATAAACAGAAAGGTCGTCTGGAAAATCACGTTTTCTAAGCTCGACTCAAATTATGTATCAAGTTACGTCATTATATTTATCACTTACCTCGTTTCTGCCTCCGTTCGTCACTGCTGCGTCGTACCTCTTTTTCTTTCTTAACGGGAATCTTTTTTATTGGCTCCTTTCGTATCGTCCCAGTCGCAGCACCCCAGGTTCCAGAGCGCGCTCTGACTTGCTCTTCTTTCTTCACAGACGCTTTGGCGCCTTTCGTCCCAGGTACTACAGCTACATTTTCATTTATCTTGAATAGTTCAGCTTTGGCAGAGGGCTCTTCTTTAAGGGCCTGTAATTTATTAAAAATCTAAACTATATTTTTACTGTTTGAGTGTACCTTTTTACGTCGCTTTAAATTTTAGAATCTTAGAAATAGGTACTTACTTTGTCTTCACTCCTTTTAACCCAAATGTCTTCTGAACTAGCGGCTACTCCATCAACGATAGATCTAATTTCGATTAAGCTACTATCAAAATAATGTTTGTCAAGATGGAGATTCTGTCCTGCAAATATGGAACGAACATTTGGCCGTAGTTCTTCAGCGCCTTTCGTTCCAAAATGAACTGTATGCGCGTTATTCACATGCGAGCGCAAGGCTCGCTCCACAGCCGGTGGCGCAGAAGGCGTGGTCACAGGCGCAGGCGGCGTGGTCGTCGTCACCAGGAACTTATGACGAGCTCCCATCACAGTTCTCTTCGGAGGATCTTGTCCGTCAATTGCGACATTACCATCAGAAGCTGCCAGCTCGCTAACAACATTTGCATTTTGGTCCTCAAGTTCCGGAGTGCTGTAGTTTTTAGCAACATTTTTCTTGTTTCTAGAACTTTTTCTTTCGTCCCAACTATCTCCTAATAACGACAGTAGATCGCCATCTTTTCTCTCATCGTCTTCATCTTCCTCGCGGCATTGTGATAGCCTTCGACGCTCCGAAAACGGAAAAGGTGAATTAGAATTTCTACTTGAAAGACTGTTGCAGTGATTCATAAAGTAGTGTTGAAAGAAACTATCTGTTTCTGGAGTATCATTATTGTCGCCTTGGATTATATCCTTTAGAGCGGCTAGTGACGTGATAGTGTTGTAGTTAATAGCATTTACTAAGTCTTCGCTATCGGTGGAGCTGGCTGAGACGCTGCCACCGCCGTCATCGTCAGCCAGCTTGCTCGTTTGTTGACATACTTCATCTAATGTGATGTTTGTTTTTTGTGCCTCAGCTTTTTTCTTCTTCTGATTTTTACGTCCGCTCTTCTTTACTTTTACATTTGAGGTTGCTTTTTTTTCGGTATCCATTGAACAGCATGTGCTTTTGCTGTTTGGCCAAATCTACGATATTTAGAAAAGCGGCAAATTACTTTAGGCGCTTATTAACTTTACACAGTTTTTATTCACAAAAAGTCACATGATAGTACAATATAATGTCACAAGTTAGGTAATATCGTAACAAGTTTCGTGGCTTCCGTCACCGAACATAGGGCATGGTGCTGTTGTATGGTTCCAAACTATGTCTAGGGAACATTTTACGAATCTGGAATCAACATTGATTTGATGGTCACGTCACTTCTTTATTTTCCCTGACCTATTTTGCTACTTGCCGCGTAGTCTTGGAATTGGCATATTTTGAAACTAATACTAACATAGAATTTCGTTGCTGAAGTGACATTTGTCTTGTAGGATATCCTCTTAGATGATATTTTTCTGAGTGGAGAGGAACGGATGGTTCTACACTACATACTACACTTCTACATTCTAAAAATATTGTCTTCAACCTGTAGAAGTTCAAGAAGATAATCAATAAGATCGGTGATTGTTTCAGTAGGCGTTAGGCGCATTAGACCGATATTTAAAAAACATCATGATTTGAAAAAACGATGCGAAAACGGAATTGAGCGATATTTCAGGCTATGTACACTACGATAGTATCATCCGACGTGTACCTTTGGTACACATAAGTTACGACAGTTATGTTTAAGTAAGGGAGCCAGCCTAGTCCCATCAACTAAACCGAACCAGAATCCTACATGTTTGAATTTGATTTGAATAAAAAAATCATGATAATATTGAAACTATTTTCAGATGTCAATTTCAATGTATTCTAGGAAGACTAGGAAGTACTACTAGGTACTCTGGGTTAATTTATTCGCGCCGCCACTTCACTCTGTTATCTAATCAAAATTTGTTATAACAACGCGTGAAGTTTACGACGATGAGCAACAAAGAGCATGATTTGTTAAATCTCTTGTCAAGTGTCCATCCATAACGAAATTACATACAGTCATCGATATGTTATTTCCATTGTAGATGATCTCATGATAATTTTTAAATATAGACCGTATAGTAGTCATAAACTCAAGCCTTTTTTAAGGGGTAAGCAGAAACTACAAAAGGCCACTTGCTACGATCCTTACTTACTCCTTTTATTTCATCTAGTTCATGAGTACCTACTTATGGTACCTATACTACCTACTGTGCACCTGGCCTTTCTAAAGAACATCATTTTACATAGACCATTCCTAGGTACCTACCCTTTTCCAATTAAAACCGGCCAAGTGCAAAAAACGGCAAAAAAATCACGTTTGTTATATGAGAGCCCCACTTAAATATTTATTGTATTCTGTTTATAGTATTTGTTATTATAGCAGCAACGGAAATACATCACCTGTGAAAATTTAGACTGTCTAGCTATCACGGTTGATTAGTTACAGCCTGGTGACAGACAGACGGACCGCGGAGTCTTAGTAATAGGGTCCCGTATTTACCCTTTGTGTACGGAACCCTAAAAAAATCGAAATTGGTCGACGTGTAAAGAACAATCATTGAAGTTACATAAAAAAGTTCAGTTAAATTAAGAACCTCCTCCAGTTTTAAATTCGATTTTTTAGGATAAATAATTTTCAAATTCATATGTCGCAGACAAGACTTCAAAAACTCAAAAGATCACTATACAAAATATAGCAGTACCGCAATAGTCAAAGAAGCAGCAAAATCACAAAGATTGAATCGATATTTACGGAAGCGGTTTCATGAATGCTTAAAATAGTTGGTCTACATCTCGCCAGCTCGCAACACCGTGATAATGTCAATCAAAGAACAAAGAACGCAAACAATCCAGGCTTACGATACAACCGAACAGCATCCATAAAGTAATTAGACGAGATCAAGAAGTCATCAGCTCGTCACATGACATCTCAACGCTCACTCTAAATAGACGCACGATGAATGGCCGTGTACCGAATAATAATAGGCCCAGAAGTACCTCACGCACTTTGTAACAATCTTATTGTCTGTCATAATTGAAGCATCTTCTTCGTTAATAGATTAACAGCTGATGTGTAAAGCGACTCGTTATAGAGTAAAGCAATGGTTGTCGCAGTGGTTGCTGTTAGAATGGTCCTACCCACGCACACTTCCAAAAATTAAGCTACACTACACTGTGGATTACGAATGGCTCATTATTGAGATCCTTTCGAACTTCAGTCAGGCTATAAATGGATTGTATACTGATAATTAATAGGCGAATCGCTGTGCATGGGGAACTATGTGTGCAAAGTGGTAGCATAATACTTCTCGCTTTGCGATTAATAGTACAGGGATACAGCAAAATCTTTCTATTTGTATGCATACAAACACAACATATGAGGTAAACGAGCAGGTTAAATCTGCATTCTAATAAGAACTTAATGAGATATTAAAGCACGTACACGCTCACAAAATCTATAATATGGTCAAGGATTTGATCAATATCTAAAAGATATGAAATATAAATAATTGCATACCGTGTTTGTATATTGAAACTGTATTCTAGGCGATTATTTATTTTACTGGTCAAGCCATTTTGAGATTAATGAACGATCGATGCTAATGCGGGTGCACAAGGACGCAGTCACAAAGTGCATAACTAGCAAGCTGACGCTACTCTGCTGTATTGCCTAGGTAAATTAATTGTAAATAGTAATCTATACAGGTTTTTGGAGGCCAATACTCAACACTGGACTCGTAGTACAGTAATAATGGTATACTCGTAGATGGTTTACAGCCATAGATATATTACTATGTTTACAGCCCATACGGCTTAATGGATTAAGAAATAATTATGAGGTATCGTTGACTTTATCTCAATTGTGGGAGTGACATAGGCTATATAGGCCCGCCATAAAAAGGAGGTAAAACATTTTTTTTTTACAAAACAATATGGGTATCAAATGAAAGCTACTGAATAGACCATGCCAAAGTATATATATATCGTAACACTTTGATGTTACTATTTTGCCACCAATTCAAGATAAGCATAACTTTTATAAGAAAACTAAAAAGTCTGAAATAAAACAAAATTTTATAATAACAAAAACACTTCTGCAAAAAAATTATTAACTGAAAAAATACTATTTTTTGGCAGTCGGTTGTATTTTTATTTTCACTTTTTAGTTGTACCTAGTAAATAATGAGCAAGTTTTGTAGTAAGTTACCTATAATGCCGAAAGTGATGCTAGAATAGATTGAGAGTGTACCAAGGTGATCTGTATATATCTGTTTACCCCTTTATAACATACCGGCGGCGTGATGTTATGCTATGAAATGGTGTAGTAAACTATAAACAGACATGCGATAAATTCCGAGATATTTTCCGTCATTAATTGAAGAGTTCTGTTGTAGGTATGTCTTCAAAGTTCTTCATCAGATCTTCACCAAATTTAAATGGGACCAATTCGGAAACATGGCATACTATGTCAAATACTATTTTCATAGTATGTAATATACTATTACCATACAAAAAATAATTTTCAAAATCAGTCCACAATTAGCGAAGAAATCGGTGAACAAACACAAAACATACAGTATACAGTCGAACATAGAATCTCCTCCTTTTTGGAAAGTCGGTTAAAAATAGTAAAAGAAAGTATACTTTATCTATACTATAATATTATAAAGCTGGAGTTTGTTTGTTTGTTTGAACGCGCTAATCTGAGGAACTACCGGTTGGAATTGAAAAATCCTTTTGTGTTGGATAGTCCATTTATCGAGGAAGGTTATAGGCTATATAACATCACGCTACGAGCAATAGGTGCGGAGCTTAAATGAAAAATATTGCAATAATGGGAAAAAATATCCTTTTTGTGGGCTTCGGTTGCGTGCGCTGCGTAAACGGTATAGGGTAGGTAGGTTAGGTAGGGTATGTGGGTAGGTAGGTAGCCAGTTGACGGGAGCGAAGCCGCGTGGGACAGCTAGTACATTAAATAATATTATGAGGTGCTGCAGGCGAGGACAAACAAAAAATATAGAAAACCTACTATGTCGCCGCTCTGGAGGCACCTCATAATATTCAATGTACAAATCATACCTAGTACTTGTTTTTCTCTTTTCAGTTAATTATTTTTTTGCAGTCGGGTTTATTGTTTTTATAATAATTTGTTTTATTAATAACTATATGTAAGATTTATTAACGGTGATGAATTGATGATGCATGGCGTGGCAACAGCCGAGACGCTTTGTAATTTTAGCAGACGGTGGTTTTGTAAAAATATGTAGAAAATTAAGAAAGATTTCTAATTCCTCGTGAAAATATTCAAGATGTCGCAGCGGAAACTAGCGTCGCCGACAAAACGACATTATGAGCAGATCGTCCTATTCTCAAAATTACTTATTAGCTAATCGTCCTATTAGCAGAACGTCCTACTGTCAAAGTACATTTATACTGAAAAATTACTAGCGAGTTAACCATCTGATGATGCTTTTAAAAATACTTTCGGTCTGATGGAACAGAAAACTGTAATGTGGGCTCACAATGGAGGGTGGAGGCGACGCCGCCTAGTGCGCAGGCGTCGCCTAGGGCGCAGTACCCAGCCTAGGTTGTGCAGCTCCGTGACCTCGTCGCGACAGTCGGTGCTGTGAATAACGACTCGCTTCTGGTCGTGGTCCAGTCCATCGCTATAATGCAATAATGCTTTGGTTCTTCTTTTTGTTTATTTTTAGTTTTTAAATAAATTATATAAAGAGCCTTAACGAAAATATAAAGATTTTTTTCAGTATAACTGTACTTTGACAGTAGGACCGGACGTTCTGCTAATAGGACGATTTGCTAATAGGTAATTTTTAGAATATTACGATCTGATGATGTCGTTTTGCGAATAGGACGTTTTGATACGGACATGGAGTCGCCGTTTCAATAGCAAATGAATTATTCCAAACGAACGAATTAACAAACATCCTTTAAGGAAAACCAGGAAAACAAACGAGACAACAAAAAACTACTTCTTTTTGAGAGTATGTGTTTCAATATTAGTTCTGGAAATAAGCCCGTAACCTCGAGTATCGGCTAAGAAACACATTTCCTACAAAGGAAACCATACCATAATAAATATTCATTCAGACAATAGATTTTAAACAAACAAGTACCTATATGTCGAGGATAGACATTACGTCATTTTGCTATCATCCATCGTAACTGAATCATAGACTATACATTATCACACGGATTATGTTGAATGTAACTATGTTTCTCGTGGGAAACCGAAAACACTTCTTTTCTTCGTTGCTCTATAACATATTTGATGATAAATTATACTGCTTGCTTATTGTTGGAGAAACACGGAACAGTACCACAACAAGTCTACGATTTATTTTCATTTTTTTAAGTACCAACTTGTTAAAACACTGACCGGTATATTAAATGAAAATTGGTTGATTGCCTTGTTGGTCTAGTGGGTGCGAGCACTATTGTTGAGCCTGAGGTCCTGGGTTCGGTTCTCGGGTTTCTGGAATTGTCAGTAGCTCTCCGGAGTCTGGATTAGTGCCCCGTTAATGACAGTAGGCTCGTTCCTTATTCCCTGTAATAAGGGGCTTACATAATTGGCGAAATGTACAGCGCGGTCACGGGCACTCAACGCGCAGAAAGACAATTGGTTCAAATAGATTGCACTAGATGGCGTGATAAGCTTTGGTTTGTTATTGAGTTTATTGATATATTAAGATTTTCTAGAGACGATCCTAGGAAAAAGCTTTGATTTGTTATTGAGTTTATTGATATATTAAGATTTTCTAGAGACGATCCTAGGAAATGTATGTTCTTGTTTAATAAACTCTCCTAAGCACAAAATTAAGTAATATTGGGCTCTTAATTCACATTTCAAAGATTATTTTGAATGGATCATTTAAAATTGATGCCAATTGATGGCGGGGTTTTAAATTTCTGAGGCATCCATTAGATTTTAAGTTTATTTTGGTACAATGAAACTGTTTAAAATTTGCAAAAAATACTATAAAACAAATCACTGCTTCATTTAAAAAAAAAAAATAGGTATTCACGAGCCGAGGAAATCCTTTAACTTGTAAGTCGCTGCTAACACCATCTATATCCGTGGAACGGAACCGAACATGTTCGATGTTCTTAGATAAATAATCAGTTTAATCAGGCGAAAAACGCTAGTTACGTCGGCACGGTATCTTTGTATGGGATGAGACATCTGTATGCTAGTATTATAGGTATTATAATTATGTGGCGCGGTTAAGATAACTGAGCACCCGAAGTGTCAAACGACCCCACACCGCCTACCCGCGCGGCGCCCCGCTCGAGTCTCGGGAGCCAATAGCGAGAGTCGAGCGTCAAAGTGACAATTGACATTTCAGGTGCTCAGTTATCTTGACTGCGCTATAGGTGTACTATAGAAACCCCTGTCCCACACTACGGGGTATACAGGCGTGATTCTATGTAATTGGTTCACAATGAATACCTCCAGAAATGCCAGGAAACAAATGCTAGCATTCGAAGAATGTGACGTCATTTAGAAGCTATCTAAACCAATGTAACATACGACAACATTTACGTCAATTATTTAACTTAGTATCAATTTGAACATCATCACTCGTATGTAACGACTTGATTACTCATTTTACAGTTTAATTACTCAAAAGGTGTAATAAAATAAAATTAACGTTCTAATAATCAAGTTTTTGCGCGAAGAGAAGTAATGTAGATTTTACACTGTTGTACAACTCACGTTATTTCATGCGTGTACTCGTATATTGACACGCAAATTGCTTGTATTTCAATCATCCTATACTAATGAATGATGACTAAACTAAAACAATTGTATTTTCACGACTGGAAAAATAGATTTATTAAATAATTTCAATCGTTTTTTATTAAATAATTTCTCTATATTTCTTCATGCTTGCCTATGTTTATGTTGCGGGCAAATTATCTACTTTCATGTAAGAAAATACAAATAATATGTTTGGCGTAAAAATAATGGTTTGGAGAGCTATAAGTAGATAAAAATAGTACATTGTGTATTAAGGGCGGTAAGTAAGGAATTACGATCGAGGCTCTAGTAGAAAGAAGCCCGAAGTCGAAGACTGAGGGCTTTCTGAGTCGAGGTTCGTGATTCCCGTACCGCCCGTGAAACATACAACGTTTTTCATTTGCGAGTAAATAATTATGAATTATAGCTTTAATACACAAGTCAGCACAACTATTATTACGAAATACGTGAACTTTTTTTAAGCGGATGGCGGGCTTTTTGCCCACACCACAGATTATACAAATGTTTCTTTCAGAAACGTTATGGGCAAATACTTACGGAGGTATACAGCCATGACAGAGTGTAAAAAAAAAGAAATCGACGTTTTGATACAAAAAACTATTAAAATCGATTATTAATAACATTAGTTGAGTATTTAAGTAACATTTAGAGAGATGCAGAGCAGTGGTGGCCCAGTGGTATCGGTAGCGACTTACAAGTTGTAGGTCGTGAGTTCGAGCGCAGGCGCTTTACTTTGTGTAAATTATATCATCACCACTGCTCTCAAAACTGTGAAGGAAAACATCGTGAGGAAACCGGCATGTCGTAGAACCAAAAATTCGAAGACATGTGACATCCACCAACCCGCACTGGGCCCGCGTGGTGGATAACGGCCCATTCCCTCTCACAGAGGAGGCCTGTGTCCCAGCAGTGGGAAAATTAATAGGCTGCTGATGTGATGATGTAGCGAGATTGCAATGAAATTCCTATTTATAAAATATTTTAAGACAATTTTTCAATTGCGTGTAAACTCCTTGCTTGAACTTGCATGGCCTGTATGCTGTGCTATAAATTAAAAAAAAAAAACTTACTGGCCTTGGGTTTCATGACAAAAAGAAAGCTCGAGGGTTTTATATGGGGCATGACGGCCAAGTTAACCTGTATGCTTATATATTGTTTACGTGCAAGTGTGATGAAAAACTATGAAAGGACCTCGCCCGCTCTCATTAGAGCATAAATAGCAACAAAAGTTTTTAGCCGGTACCAAGCCATGAAACACGCAGTAATCTAGAAGACTGATCGCATAGGATCAGCTGATCAAAAACTAAATTTTCTGATATAGGTATCACGGCTGTTAAAAAATTAGCTTTAATGGGCCTGGGCTGATAAGATCCTGCTTAGTAGGCTATATGCTCAAAACCATTCCAAAGAGGCCTGTAAACAACATCAAATAGATGAAAGTCATGCCCAGGAGATACCTCCGTGGAACGAACTCGGTAACTGCCTAGGTTAACCACCGCCATCAGTATTATATTGAGAGAAGATGACAGCGATAAAGAAACCAATCCTGTTGTAGAGGACCATTTAGTAGGTATAATTTTTCCCACTTACAGCTCTAAAACGCGACATTATTAAACTGAAGAGAAACTTGGTTTTCCAGTGCTATTTCCATATTATAAAGACAATAAGCGCAGTTAGGAAGCAGCCAAGTTGAAAGCAGTTATTTTGTCAGGCACTGCAGTGAATAGAAACGGACAATGGACAGAACCTGATGCCGGCGGCCGTGAACCGAAAGGTTTTATTGTTGCTAACAGCCAGACAGAACAAAAGGGCGACCGAGTTATATATTCTCTAATCTCTAATATCATGTACAAAAACTTGGGTCACGTTACAATCAAATCTAAAAAAATATGCGTAAGAAATCCAAAATGTATCTTGTTGTCAGATATTCTGTTAGCTCTGTTTTCTACAGCTAATCTCGTAGAAATAAGTCTAGTTGCATTTTTAAGACAACTACAACTTCAATCGATCGAAGTATTAGCATAACAGCAGTATATTATAATGTAGTTGTAAATATGAATTCATAAGCATAGTCAATTTCAAAACAAGATACTTACATTTTAATGAATTCATAGAGTGCCAACTACTTATATCAAGCACAGTATGCGTCGGTAGCTTTTAAAATTAAAGAGGACATGCAATTTCGTAAATAAGTCGTTTCCTATGGCATCGCGTGGAACATTGGATGCGACAGCGGAAGCAGGTAATGTCTACCATGCAGACCACTTACGAGCTAAATTAGACCGAATGCCTGTGTTTGAAACGTCTCATTACGATAAAGATACCGAGGAACTGAAAAGCAAAAGAAAACGCACTGCTTTCACTGCGAGTAAAATACTAGTCCATATGAAATACCAGTCCAGCCTCCAGCCTCTCGATCAGTGCCAGCGACACACTTGCTCACAAAATGATTAAGAAGTGCTCATTAAAATGTCATCTTCTGGCGTTTTTATTGCAAACGTGTTTGTAAACCGTAAAAATCTGATGACCAGTCGAGAGCAAACTAAATGTATATTACATACATACACCATACATAAATTCACAGCTTTTTTCCATGGGAGTAGGCAGAAACTCAGAACGTCACCTGCTGCGATTCTTACATACGAGTACTAAAATTGACCTTTTAATAATAATAATATAAGTACCCATTCGGGCAACCAACCAACAATCAAGTACGTTTTAGGGTATCGCTGCAATTGAGGATTATTACTTTTTTGGGTTGTTACTGATTCTTTTTAGTGAATTTCACTATTAGAATAAATATATTTTGTTTAATAATAGAAAATCAACTGACAATCAGGATTCCTGGAAAAGTGTGTAAATAGCGTTTTTACAAAACCATTACAATTTCTGCATCAAAACTGAAAAAAATGCATCGATATATGGAGCGACATCATTTGACACGAAAAGTGATGATGAGAGCCGTCGGAATGTTGCTGGCTGGTTCCAGGCAACGTACTGTGGCTGTCGCTCTTGGCACTACACATAGCGTCATAATCCGCCTCTGGAAACCATGCTATCGTATCACAAGCAGCGTGGCCGAGCGACATGGAGGACGATCTCGTATCACCACTCGCAGACAGGACCGGTACATGAAAAAAACAGCTCGACGGAATCATACCACGACCGCCATGATGTTGGCTACGAGGCGACACAGATCTTCAGGCTTGCTGATAAGCGAACAAACCCTCCGAAATCTTTTACGTGAAGTGGGTCTGCGTTCCCGAAGGCCGCTGAGTGTTTCACCTATAGCACCCCGCAATCTTAGGGCCCGTTTACAATGGGCTCGTGAACACAGAAATTGGGTGGAAGATGACTGGCGTTGTGTTTGCTTTTCCGATAAATCTCGTATCGGTATGAGGCCGGATATAAGACGTAGTCGAGTTTGGAGGACCTCTGGACACCAAGAATGTTTGAAGTTTTTTCAGGCAGTTCATTCATATGGAGAACACTAATGGTTTGGGCCGGTATTTGGTTTGGTGGAAGAACCGATCTCATTTGGATCATGGGCAACAATCAATGCACAGATATATGCGGAGAGGATTGTTTCAGACATGATCATCCCTTTGCGACGCCGGTTGGGTGATTTGTTTTGACTAATGCACGACAGTGCACGTCCGCACACGGCTAGAGTCGTAACACGCACTCTTTCCGATGCTTGCATCAACGCTCTACCGTGGCCTGCTCAATCGGTAGACCTCAACCCAATTGAGCACGCTTGGGATATGCTCCAAAGAGCTCTGCCGAGTAGGGATGCCGTGCATACCCCACAACAACTTTTTAACTTGTTAGAAAGAACGTGGGCGGCCATTCCTCAAAGTGATTTTGATGAAGAGATTTCAGGCATGCCAAATCGCTGTGACTGCGTGATTCGTGTCAATGGTGGAAACTGGAAACACAGATTATGAAATTTTTAGCCTTACAACAACAATAACAAAATTAAAAATCGTCATTTTTAGGGCTTCCATACCTCGAAAGGACAAAACAGAATCCTTATAGGATCACTTTGTTGTCCGTCCGTCTGTCTGTCAAGACCCTTTTTCTCAGGAACGCGTGGAAGTATCAAGCTGAAATTTATATCAAATACTCATGTCTACTGTCCCTTAAAGCTGTGAAAATTAATATTCTAAGCCAACGCAATTAAAAGATACAGCCGTTTATGCCGCAAATTTCCGCAAATTTTTGACACTCGCAAGGGAATCAAATCCTACAGGGTACTTCCCGTGAACTCAGAATCTTGAAATATGGTACGAAAACCGTAAACTGCTGAACGTTGATGGTGCTGGTTAGTAGATACTACCCAGCACCATCAACTGGATTCTTCACGAAAAAGTGCGATACCTACAGTGTAGGTACACTAATCCCACTTTTTCGTGTATCAGAAGAGTTTATCACTTCCTGGTGCGAAGTATTCAAATCTTACCTATATTTATAATGCTCTAATAAGAGTAACAAACAATGAGAAATAACTGGCGCCTAAAACATTTCACTACTGCCAAATCTTAACAACATCATCTTCTATAAATAGAAAAATCCTACTGTTCGAATACAACAACAGTCAACTGACTACAACAAAAACAAAGCTTGTCTATAATAGGTATATATGGGCGCAGAAATTATAATATAATAATTTATGTTTGTCTAAATGTTTTTCGCAATTATATGGCAAATATTGCCAAGCTATGTTGCCTTAAAGTTGCCATTGCCATTGGTATCTATTGATCATCAATGGATAGTAATGAATAAAAAAAACTTTTTTACAAAAAAATACTACCGACTTCCAAATAAGAAAACTACAAAGTGAAAAATAACTTTATTTTTGGAAGTCGGTGTCTTTCGTAGGTACCATTTTTTTTCGTTATGGACACCGACTTCCAAAAATAAAGTTATTTTTCACTTTGTAGTTTTCTTATTTGGAAGTCGGTAGTATTTTTTTGTAAAAAAGTTTTTTTATTTTTCACTTTTTAGTTGTACCTACCTAATAGGCAAGTTGTTTAGTAAGTTTCCTATAACGCCAGAATAGATTACCCGAATATCATGAAACTTGAACAAAACCGATCAAATGAGAGATCTGCTTACCCCTTAAGAGCATACTGGCGTTATGTTATGTTATGAAATGGTATAAACAATAAACAGACATGCGATTTCAGCAGTCCCGAGAGATTTGCCGTTATTTATTGAAGAGTTCTGTTGTATATCTTCGAAGTTCTTCATCAGATCTTCACCAAATTAAAATGGGACCAATTTCGGAACATACTCTTTCAAACAAAAAAAGAATTTTCAAAATCGGTCCACAATTGACGGAGATATCGGTGAACATACACAAAAAAAAAAAAAAAAAAAAAAAAACATACAAGAAGTCGAACACAGAACCTCCTCCTTTTTCGAAAGTCGGTTAATAAAAGGTAGATCTGGGTCCGTTGAGTACCTACTCGTATTTTGACCAATCAATCTCTTCAAGAACTTGGCATCTGACCTTGGTTTAAATCTAGCAGAGAACTGCTATGAATTAAGGTTCATTGATTTAAAGCAGTTACGTAGAATATTTCCATCAACGGCTTTAGGTCAAACTCAAAATCATGTACAAGAATCAATGAAGGGCGCCTCAGTGAGTTTAGGTGCGAGTAAGACGGGACCATTTCTTAGGCGATAAAGCCACATCGCCCGGTAAACGGTTTCGGGGTCATGACCATCAACAATGTTGCGGTACTTCACCAACCAACATCTATGAACAGTTGATATCTAACATGTAGGTACTTACGTGATAATTTAGTATAGTTCTCGCCAAACTTCTTGGCTGCCCTGAAGTTGGCTTTCCGATGCGCAAGGCAAGGATCGGTGCTGTTTTTACCTGACTGCTGAAGAAGGCTAATGTGTTTATCAGTCTATGTTTTGTATGTATGTTTGTTCCTATGTGGCGTTCTAGAGTACAAACGCGTTGGACGACTTTGATGATTTTTAGGTCAATCGATTCGTCTTAAACTAGCGAGTGTCACTACATGTGTGGCTACATTAAAATTGGAAAAAAAGAAAATTGGCGGACGTAGGGTTAAAGAGGTGATTTAAAAAATATATAACAGTTATATGTTTAAATGTACCTAAATCGGAAAAAAAATATGTTTACTAAAAAGTTATAAAAAGTAAAAAAGTTAATTCAAAAAATTAAAAAGCCGACTGCTTAAGTATATGTATCCTCCGACAGCACACCATGATTTTCTTCTTGTTTACGTCTTTTTAGGTTCGCTTCTTAAGCAGTCGGATTTATGATATTTTGAATGAGATTTACTACTGCGCAGCCATTGTAGCAAACTTCAGGGCGGCCAAAAAGTTTGGCGAGAACTATAACTAGTTACTATTGCTAGATTTTAGAGTATTTGTATGAATAAGTATAATACCATATTATCATAAAGTAATAAAACTATGTAATTATGCACAGTACTGTGATTATGTAAATAATTTGACGAGACAAGTGGAGCCGATATAGACATCGTTTGCTAGTAGGTGTTCCTATGTGTGAGCACTTTTTATCAGTCGTTCTTGTGTAGCAAACATATTCTTATGGTTCTAGCCTCTTCTAAATCAGATTAATAGGTACATGTTTATCTAATCACAACTCATTACAGAGCCCTTGTCTTTGTTTTTAGATCACTCTTGCCATTTCCTTATAAATAATCTACATTGCTTCAAGTGTTTCAGAAAATAATAATATAATGGAACAAAGTTTATCTTATCGCCCAAATATTTTAAAAATACCTTAAGCAAAGGCAGTAAACGTTTACTTAGTGTTGGTATTTCAACTCGACTGACATTGATTACATGTCCTAGATCTAGTGGCGAGAACGTTGCTAACTGCTATTAATCTAGGACCTTAACCTAACCGCTACGATATCGAATTTATTCGTCATAATCATATTAACATGGTGTTTTCGCAAGTTAACGTGAATTCTGGGCTGCCTCGCCTTCTAACCCTCAGTTATCGTAACACAGCCAAGGCGAGGCAAATTAAAAAGTGGATGCTTCGCGCAAACGATAACAGAACGCTTCGCGAGGTCGCGTGCTGTAGTTCCGGCTAATCGCAAGTGATGCCCACACGCAGTGACGTCATATGGGTCTTCACTACGATGATTACGTTACTTGTTTGTAGCTTTATACATCTTTATACAGCAATGAATTTACTTGCTACACGCATTGTTATTGGCGTAATAAACAGTATTTCTCTGAATGCTCTGATACAATCACGCAGTATGTAAAGTGTGAATTACTTTTGCTTTGTAAAAAGAACAAACGGGGTTTTATTAAAACTCTTTAGGACACTATTTAACCTACTAAACCATATCTTAGTAGGTATTTGTAGTTACCTAATAACTGGAATTCAGTTTGTGCAATTTTAAATATGTACTGATGATTGATGGTCTAGAATAGAGATAGTTTGAACCCTGTTGATTGCCCTTCTACAGACATTGGGATTCTAACACAAATTACATCTACAAACGGATTTTTGAAGTGAAAACGTATTTCCGCTCGGAGTAATGCACGTAAGTTCAATATTTCAGGCGACCAAATATTAAGATTTCAATCGTTAATAACTAACAGACCTTTAAAACTAGAGAAATGGTTTAGTACGCAAACGAAAATATATACAAAAATTTTAGTCTTGATTCCATTTTCATATGAAGTCTACTCGCGTATGCAGGCGAATGCGCACTATCCTCTATTTTCACAATTTACGGAAATTCAAATGACTATAGTACAATGACTAGTGTAGTTGTAAATTTTTACAGAAAACAACCACGTCCTAAAATTAACAAACAAATACAAAAATTACAAACAAATACAACCGACTTCCAAAAACGAAGTGTTTTTGGAAGCTGGTTGTATTTTTTTGTAAAAAAGCGTTTTTGAATAATAATTTCAATTGCGGAAGTCGATGTTCCTACTTTAAGATTCCGTACCCAAAGGGTAAAAAGGGACCCAATTACTAAGACTCCACCGTCCGTCTGTCTGTCGCCAGGCTGTATCTTGTGAACCGTGATAGCTAGACAGTTGAAATTATCACAGATATTTCTGTTGCCGCTATAAAAACAAATACTTAAAACAGAATCAAATAAAACCTTAAGTGGGGCTCTCATACAACAAACTTGATTGTGCCTCGTTTTTTACGATAATAGTACGGAACCCTTCGTGCGCGAGTCCGACTTGCACTTGGCCGGTTTTTCGTTTGTTCGTTTTTTGACATCGACTAAAGTTTTTTACATATAACGCCCCAAGTGATGCCAGAATAGATTAACCTGAGAACATGAGAGTAGACCAGGCTGAACTGCACACATCTGGGTACCCCTTTAGAGCGTACTGGCGTGATGTTATGTTATGAAATGGTGTAAACAATAAACAGACATGCGATTGCAGCAATCCCAAGAGATTTGCCATCTATTATTGAAGAGTTCTGTTGTATGCCTCCGAAATTCTTCATCAGATTTTCAACAAATTTAAATGGGACCAATTTGGGCAAAAATAGTTAAAAAAAAAAAACAAATTTGACATTTCGATACACAATTGACGGAAAAATCGGTGGACAAAATAAATAAAAAGAACATACAGACGAATTCAGCGGCGCGGGCTTGAATTAGGTCATAGGCAAGAACTGTACAATGCAGAAGACCCGCAAAAAGAAGATGCAAAGTACATCACCACTGAGGACATATGGAGAAAACACATTTGGACTAAACAAAAACCATCCGATAACAGAATTGACATAGTTAGGGACATGTACTGGATGATTAAAATGAAATCACAGCTATCCTCAACAAGCAAGATTACCATTTACAGTGATTTTCCAACCCAGGTAACTATAGAGACTTATGGAATTAAGTTATGGGGAACAGCAAAGAACAGCAACATACAGATTTTACAAAGATTCCAGAGCAAAAGTCTGAGTAACGTAGCTCAGTATTCTGATTCTGTAATACATCATCAACAAATACATTATTACATAGACTTATACTTATACATACACTGTTCAGTAAGGAATTGCCAAATTCAGCTAAAAGTATCAGACTTGACTGAAAAATCACATAGACCTATAAGCAACAAGGTTCGAAGACACGAGACACACTCAATACTTTCTTTGGAAAAGACATAGCATACCTTCTCTAGTAAACCGCATTTAAGACCACACTACATTGGCAAGCTTGCTGATTTTGTTTTTCTTATTTAAGAGGCTTTTAAAGCTACAAAACAAGACAACCAAATGGCACTTTATGTAATGAAATGTTTTAAAAAAGACAAGAAACACACGGGTTCGGTAGTCAGCAAGAACATATATGCATACCCTGCACACACGGTATAAAAAAAAATTAAAAACAATATAGCGCAAAATCATGATTTATTTCTGCAGCAATCATCATCATTATTTAAGCTGAAAGACCTTAGATTCCACTTCTGCCCAGCTTAAATCAGTAGGAAGTGGTGATAGAGAGGCATTTGGGCTAGTTATAATGAGCAATATTAATTTTATCACATGGGTATATTGGTTTTCTGAGATACAGCAGTAAAGGCAGGTACCATAACCATTTTTGCTACAGAAAAACGATCTTAGAAGTCTGCCCTAAACTTTTCCAAAGAATACTCACAGCACAATTTAAAAATAAATTACAGACTGTAACAGAGTAATGATTTTGTTGATGCCAATAAGATTCTAATAAGAATCAAAAATGTTTGCTGTTTGTTTGACAATAATCAATGTAAACTTTTAAGTCACAGAATATGGTTAAGTAGTCTAAAATGACAAAGGATATTTGCAAGGGTAGTTCAAACATTCATTCGTTGAAGATTGTATTAAACACAGTACTCAAAATCTTTTACTGCACTTGACCCGGATCTCAACTCAGCCCAATTAAATTGACAATTATAGCTTGTTACTTAAGGAAAATAACATTCATCATCAACTCGAAACTACTCGTATGTTCTCATAGCAACCAAGGCAAATGGATGATGGAAGTTTCAAAAGAATTTGCTCACTAAAACTCATATGAGTTCATTTTTCATGCAGTCAGTTTATACTTGATATTATGTGTCTGGT
This sequence comes from Orthosia incerta, assembly GCA_948252205.1. Lineage (NCBI taxonomy): Eukaryota > Metazoa > Arthropoda > Insecta > Lepidoptera > Noctuidae > Orthosia > Orthosia incerta. Next base: position 40,942,221 of record OX411741.1, read on the forward strand.
GGAATTCTTTGTATAAAAGAAAGATTTTTTTGTCAAAGACATGGCTGGTTTTAACATAGAATAATGTTATTTTGGTTATGAATACTTTATTAATAATTATGAATACTTACTTTGATATAAATACCAAGTAAGAAGTAATTTAGCAAATTTTATTTTGTAGACATTGAGGGTATCATCAGCAAACATGTAAAATGTAGGCTCCTACTTGAAATGTTTTCGTTAATACCTTTACAACACAAAAAGCTGTTAAAGTCAATAGCAGTTTCCTCAATTTATTTGTTGGTAACAAATAAGCAACATCTTCAGTTGTTTCACAGTAAGCTGTCATATTCATAACATTGTTATACATTAAACTGCCTTTTGGGTATATCTATACAAATTCTCACTTCAATAGTACATTTATCTTAATAATATTGTAATGCAAACATTTGGATGGATTGATTTATTACTCAATCATGCCAGAACGGATCTAGATGAAATTTGGCTCAGAGATAGATTATAGTCTGAAATAGCACATAAGCTTATGCCTGTAAAATATACCCTTGGGATGATAAAACAATTTTCACGCAGGCGAACCCGATTGCAGAAACTGAATATGCATAAATCCATAAGCAAAATAGAATTTCCTATCCAATAAAGGATGATTGAATTAACTGCTACTAAAATAAACAGAAATCTAGTACCTACCTCAATTCTTAAACAACACAATTCTAATTATACTGTCGATCCCAGTGGTGTAGGCTTAGCAATGTCTGCCAGTAAATGAATTTCAGATATTTTTATTTGTAGATAACAATAAAATTAGAAACAATATAGAAGTTTAAATAAGAGCAAAAATTACATAGTGAAAACTTATTGGTTTCAAGGTAAATCACAGAATAAGGCATTTGATTTCCTGGTAACTGTTGATATATACCCTCTAGGAGTCTTTTAAAAACACGAGTAGGTACTTATTGCATAGTTTTAAAGTAAACTGCAAGTTAACACTTGTTCCGGCTAAAATAAGTATGAATAGATAGTACCTTAGCTTTACTATAGTTTAAATAAATAACATCATCACAATTTACACTGTAGCATTATTTTTTTCCAAGACTTCGCGAGGCACCCGCAATGGGAATACACGAAGGAGACGTGACCAAATAATTGCGAAACAAACCGTAAACACATCAATAACACTCACTGAACTAGTTCATAAATCAAAATATCCCATCACAAAAAAAAATACTTTGCAAATTACTACGACACTTAACAAACAATTTTCACGAGTAATTATAGAGTTTTATAATATTCCCCTTTTTTTTTTTTTTTTTTTTTTTTTATCCTCATCGGAGGAGTTTGGCTTCGCACATCTTGTGCATTTGCCAGAGTCAAGTTATTTCTGATTTTGTCTCTCATTTTCAGTTCTTCTATATTTTTATTAATTTCTTCTTGTGAAGTTAGTATTGATCTCTCAGGCTTGAGTTGCATCATCTCTTGTATGGGTAGGAAAGACGAGGAAATGCAGGGGAAGAATAGTTTTTTTTTTTTTTTTTTATAATTAAAACGGGGAAACGTATGGGTAAGATAAAGATCGCGGACGGACGGGAATAGAACTAACATTTAGAGAAAATGATCAAGGAAGGAACAAAGGGAAGGGAAAGAGAAAGAAATGAAATGAAATTAATAAACAAATTAATAATCTAGAAATAACTAAATACAATTATATTAAACTATTAAATAGTTACAGTTATAATTTTATGTCATTAGCTTCGATAAATGAAGCTAAGACTTTATATATCGGAATGGAGTTATCAAACAGTAAACACGGTATGCTAGTGGGAAATGGGACTTCTAAAATCGATAGTCTTGTATATAGCAGAGTATGATCATACAGTGAACATCTAAGAATAATATGATTCGTGTCAGCATCCTCCTCCCCGCACTCGCAAGTATCATTGTCGATAATGCGAAACCGAGCGAGATGTGCAGGACTGCACACGTGACCCAAACGCATGCGTATCAATACTGAAGTAGCTCTTTTACCAAACTTTGTTTTAAAAAACCAAGGCTTAATAGGGACTTCAGGTTGAATAGAAAAGTAATACTTGCCTTTCACTTGACTACTGCTCTTCCAAGCCTCCCCCCAAAATTCCTTGAGACGGACCCTGGGAAGAGCATTCAAGTCCTGAGGGTAGATTTTAAAATAAAACGTATCGCCACACGCAATGGCCTCATTAGCTAATTGGTCCGCTTTTTCGTTTCCAATAATTCCACTATGACTAGGAATCCAAGCGAAGGACACCGAATATCCCTTACTTTCACACTTTAGTAATAAATTTCTTGACATCAGAGTAACCGGGGAAAGATTGTTTGATTTAAAGGGAAATTTTGCTAAAGCCTTTAATGCACTCATGGAATCTGCGAAAATTACTGTTTTGGAGAGTTTCATTAGAAGGACGTATTCTAGGGCCTTAAAAATACCAAAACATTCGGCAGTGAAAATTGAAGTTTCTGGAGGTAGTTTAATTTTTTGAACTATTTTGTATTGAGAATGGAATATGCCCACACCAACATTTTGATTTCCTGTGTGTTTTGAAGCATCGCTGTAAACATGGTGCCAACGAGGCCAAAGCTCGTCAACTACAGCTTTAAAAGAGAAGTTGGCATTAGCGTCACCTTTTATGATATCATTATTCAAATGTATTTCAGGTGAAATTATTAACGCTTTAAAATCTGATTCAAAAATAGGAAAAATTGAAGAGTGGTGTGTGGGTGTAGTTATGATTGTGTGTGTTCTGAGACTAACAACTAGATGCGGTAAAGGTTTATGTACCCAGTATGGGGATGAATTGATGAAATCTGAAAGTTGATGAATTTTGATGACCAATGGGTGGTTGGAAAACTGAAAGATGCGGTAGAAAAATCTGTCTGCCAGGTACTGTCGACGTAACTTGAGGGGAGGATCAGCACATTCGACCTGTAATGCGTTTATGGGGCTAGATTTCATCGCACCAGTTATGATTCGAAGGGCCTTGGCCTGGACGTCATCCAGTCTCTTCATACCAGCAGCGCTACACGGTTCCAGTAAAAAAGTGCCATAATCCAATACACTCCTTATCAGTGCATTATAAACTAATTTAAGTGAAAAAGGATGTGCACCCCACCAGACACCTGACAGGCATCTGAGGATGTTTAGAGCACGTTCACATTTTCCAGCAATATAATCACAATGTGGATTACCAGTGAGTTTAGAGTCTAAAACTAGACCTAGAAATTTAACATGAGATTTTACCGGAATAGGCTCTCCATTGTATTTTAGAATAATTGGAGGAGGCTTACGTTTTCTAGAAAAGAGCACCACACAGCACTTAGATACAGAGAGTTCTAGTCCATCTTTGTCCAAATAGATCTTAAGAATATCTAAAGCTTTGGACAAAGAGGCACAAGCGATATTAATAGATTTGTCAGTACTGTAAACAACCACATCATCGGCGTACTGCAGAATTTTGCATGTTGAGGCCAGCGAGCTTTCAAGGTCATATGTATATATGGCATAGAGAATAGGGCTGAGCACGGAGCCCTGTGGAAGCCCTTTCCATAGCATTCTGGTCAATTCATTAATTGTTATTTTACGACCAGACAAAAGATTAATGATAAAACGGATTAGGTTTGGAGGAACTTGTAACTTATGTAACTTTTTCTTTAGTATTGAAAGGCAAACGTTATCGTAGGCTGATTTTATATCCAAGAATGCGGCTACCACAGACTCATCTCCTGAAAATGCCAGACGAATATCAGTAATGAGTAAACCAGCATTATCCATGGTGCTCTTTCCCTTTCTGAAGCCAAACTGTGAATCTGGGAGTAAATGATTGTTTTCTAAAAACCATTCTAATCTATTTTTTATAAGGTGCTCAGCTAATTTCGCTATCACAGGAGATAGAGCTATGGGGCGATAAGAGGTACTTTCTGATGGATTCTTATTAGGTTTTAGAATGGGCAACACTGTCTGTAACTTCCATGATTCCGGAACGTCACCTGTCAGAATTACGGAGTTTATAACCTCTAAATAATAGAGTAAACTATTATCACCAAGATTTGAAAAAAATGAATAAGGAATTCCATCTTGTCCAGGAGAAGAATCCCGGACATAGGATAGGACACCTTTGAGTTCTGCCAGAGTTATGGGTCCATCAAGGAATGAAGTACAAACATTTGAAGAAATTTGAGGAGGAACAGAAACTAAATCTTGTTGTGGAACAAAAGGAGGAGCTAAATTCTTTAAGAATTCCTCGGTTAAGGACGAAGGAATAGTATTAAAAGTGTTTGGAGAAGTTCCAGTGCGGAAACGTTTTATGTTTGTCCATATAACTGAAGGAGGTGTTCTAGGAGAGATGGAAGCACAGAAGCTTCGCCAACTCATAAATTTCTTTTTCTTAAGGAGAGTTTTTGTATCAGACATTATATCCATTAAATTATTAAAGTTTTCGTTGGTCATGTTTAATTTGTATATATCCTCTGCCTCTTTCCTTTTTTTAATAGCCAATGTACATTCATTATCCCACCAAGGAGGTGAAGGTATTTGGCCCTTAGAAGCATTTTTTATAGGAAAGTATGTATCAGCTGCTTGTATCATTAGTTTGGTAAATTCTTTAGAGCATATTTCTGTGTCACTATTTTTGGGTAAGTCTGAAATGTTAGTGTCCATGTAGTTTTTAAACTTAGGCCAATTGTCATTTACAAGTTTATATTTAAGTCTGGGTTTGATTGGAGTAGCTTTGACTTTTTTGCCAGGGAAAGATACAATTATAGGAAAGTGATCACTGTAATAGGTAGAAGAGAGTGTGTGCCAAGTAAGAGAAGAAGCCAAGGAAGGTGATGAGATTGAAAGATCAACGGAGCTGCGATGTTGGGAAGGATTTGTACGGCGAGTTGGAGAACCTGTATTAAGGAGGCAGAGATTGTGTTCGTGAAGTAAGTTGAGAAGTTCCTGTCCATTGATATCTGATTTTGTACTGCCAAAAGATGTGTGATGGGAGTTAAAATCACCTAATAGAATGAGAGGCCTAGGAAGAGTCTGAAGAATGTTGCTGAGCTGTTGGAAACTAGAAGAAGAAGGCTTTGTAATATATATAGAAACGAAACATATATTAGTAATAAGTGCAGCAACTGCTGTAAAATCATCATGAGAGGGAAGAGGAATAGGTTTATATAGGATATTGTTTTTAACAAGTAAAGCTACTCCAGCATAACGGTCACTCCTGTCTTCTCTAAGACAGGAATAACTTTTTATTTTGAAGACAGAACCTGGTCTAAGCCAGGTTTCTGATAAGGCTATTATTGTGGGACAGTGTTTATTCAAAAGGTATGAAAGTTCTGCTTTTTTGTCATTTACACTGCGGCAGTTCCATTGCAGCACCACATGGGGGTAATGCAATGAAGACAATACAGCGCTAGCATTATTAAAGTTATTCGGCACATTGTTGGTGGCAGCCATTATGAGTGTGTACGAGTTTGTTCAAGGTTTCAACTATGGATGCAACGTGGTCAGGTTTAATAATTGTTGAGTGTGAAAGGGAGCTAATTAGGGTCAAAATTACATCAATTATAGATGGAGGATTTTCTTTGTTTGATTGGTCTGTATATGCACAGCCATTGGCTGGACAGGGGATTTGATAGTCTTTGGTCAGTTCTTTATGTGAGGACAGGTGATTGGATGGATGATGTTGACGTGGACTGGGTTGTCTAGTAATTGTCTTTTTGTATGATGTCGTCTTTACTGGAGATAACAGTGTGGGGGATGAGGTAGGAAAGTTGTTAGAAGACCGGCCTACACTAGAAGCATGACTTGATACAATGTCAGCATATGATCTTACAACAGGTGGGTGTATTTTATTAGCCTCAGCATATGAAATGCAGGACTCAGCCATGGAACGTTTTATGCGTTTTTGTCTGTCAAGCTCTGGACAACTTTTGCTTGTCGCAAAATGAGACCCTGAGCAGTGACAGCAGGTAGCCTTGTCCTCACTAATCTTACATGTTTCGCCTGTGTGTGCTTGACCACATTTATAGCAGCGGGGCAAAGATCTGCATTGTACTTTAGTGTGTCCAAACCTGGCACAGTTGTAACATTGTATTGTAGGGTATGTATAAAGTTCAACCTGGAGAGCATTGTAGCACATATATATTCTCTTAGGCAACACCTGGCCATCAAATGTCAGGACTACTGTTTGTGATGGCTTCCATACAGGAGAGCCATCTACAACAGTCCTGTAATTTAAACGCCGGATCTTCAGGATTTTTCCGCAACCAATAGGCACTGAAATGTTGTCACATACCTCTTCTGGAGACCATTCTGACGGAACGCCCCTAACGAGGCCCATGCGAGTGATATTAAATGAGGGTATAAAGGTTCTAAACCCATTATTTTTATGGCTCTCATGGTTCAAAAATATGTTAGCTTTGTCGAAATCTGTAAAAGTAAGGGACATTCGATTCCTTCCTATTTTTTTTAAGCTGCCATTAACTATACCTTGGAAATTTTCTTTCCTGAGGAATTTTCCAAAGGTCACCGGGTGCAAGGATACTGAGTCATTAGGGTTATTGTATTCTCTTTGAATGTGGACGATGTAAGGAGCTAGATCAGTATGTTCGTAGGTTAGCCGTCCTACTGGCGTAGGTTGCGGGCGGGTTGGTTTTGAAAAAGCAATTTGTTGATGGTCTGATAAAATATTTTGCGGTGGATGAGAGATTTGAGAATTAGGAATCTGGTTCTTTTCATTTATAGTATCAATAGCGTCACATGTACAGTCCGTTTCTTTACATTCCGCAGTTGAGTTGCGTTTTCGCCGGCGTTTGTTGCAATGGCGACAGGTTTTGTGAGTGCGGGGACGTTTTAATTTGCGTGTAGGATTAGCAGAAACTGTGTTATTGGAACAGATCGATGTATCTGTTTCCATGTCTGATTCGTTTGAAGGTAAAGTTATAAAACATGTTGCTTGGGGAACTGAGCCCCCTGGGTCAGGGGGCTCCTCCATACAAAAACAGAAAATTCAAGGACTTACCAAAGAATGAATGATGAAATAATGAATTAAATACTAAAAATAAAATAGTTATATACAAACTACACCCTCCTGACCACTATTTACAATATAAATCAATTTTTTTGTAATAAGGAAAAAAAATCGCGCCTATCAATTCGAACGTTTCCCGCGCTTTTTCTATTCCCCTTCTCGAAACACTTCATTTTCATTTGACAACTAAAATCACTAAAAACCACAGACAAGTAAATAATAACATGTCTGTTTTGGGAAATTAATGACCTGGCTAATGAGGCCTTTAAGTAATCTTTTTTTTTTTTTTTTTTTGTGTTTTTGTAGGATGTAATATTACACTACAATGTTTTTTGGAGTAATTGACCGCAAATATATCGAGTTACGCAAGTTCAATCCACAGAGTACTTTTTTTTATATATACAGTTCAATCATGCATGCAGTAATAATAGTACTCCATACATGTCTGCATGTCTGGGACGGATCTGAAAAATACCAGTTCGATGTACATAGGTCCAGAGCCGAATCTTTTTTTGGCATTTTGTGCTGCAGCTCAGGGCCCCTGTGAAGCCCACTCGCAGAGGCCTTGTTAGAGTTGTATCATGATATGTGACATAAACCGACGATTATCTCTTTAGACACTACGTAAGTGCAACCAAGAACAATCCCCGTTGGTGCAGGACTATTGTTAAATATGTAGACAAATAATATATTGGGTTATGGATTTGGGGCGTTTAGTGGATTGCCTAAGAATACTTTGTTAATAACATAGTGTATTTTTTTTATTTTAATAAAAATAAACACAACATTTTCTTTTGTTTTTTTTTTTTTTTTTTTAAACGTTGCCCCACACTAGGAATTTCTTCCTGTATCGTGGGTGCGTTTACAAACATATAAATTCACATACACAAACACCCAGAGCTGGAACAACTATCTGTAGGTCATACAAATATTTGTTCCGTGCGGGAATCGAACCCGCGACACGCAGCGCAGCAGTCAATCGTTCAACCACTGCGCCAACCGTGCGCCCAACATTAATAACAAAGTAAAATACTCATTAACTAATAAATACTTTTATGAGTATAAAGTTATTGCAGTTTTTTTGTTTTCTGTGAAACTATTGTATATGCACCTGTATGAAACTATTAAACACTATAACGATACTAAATTAATAATAACTACTAATTTTAGCTCTATAAACTGCACGGCCGCTTTTTTGTAGCCATTCAAACTTATTATTATTATATCGTTTTAATTAATTAGTGTAATGAGCTGAAATTTTAAATGTAAATAGTTGCAGTAAATATACACACACATATTCCTATATTTAATAGGAATATGTTTTATTTTGCTTTTTCATTAAAATGCTATTATTATCTAAATTAACCTTTATGAATCCTTTATCTGATTATCACACATGACTAAATATTTACTGTTAGTAGCTGGGTCAGTGGGTCGTCTAAGGGCTGCTCTATAAATAATATATTTAGTCAATTCAAGTGTACACTGTATTATCACAAAATAGAAAGTATACAGAAGGTCCACTCCGTCTCTCGCGGTCCCGCCGTTTCGAAAATATTTTTTTTATATTTTTGACTATGCCACTGGCTTGTTTTCGAAAATAGGGATGTGAACTGCCATTTTTCCACCATAGGTGTCGCATCGTCGCTATGGCTATTGAAAGCTGTCAAAACCATACATTTTGTAACCTATCCTTCAGTGAATTAAATTTTTCTTGAAATATGCCTTTCCGTGCTGTACCAGGATATACCAACCCCTATTCATTTATTACAACATAAAACTGGGATACAACGCTAAAAACTGGGAAATGGCTATACACATATATAAGTTATGTTTTATACCTGTCAAATTAACTCTTATTATGTTGCTTGGTAATCTTCGGCGATATAGTGGAACTATTAACGTATTGATAATGTTCTATAGCAGGAATGTCATTTGCTTGGCCTTCAGAAGCTTGAGGGCTTGGATTGCCAAAAATTAAATTAAATTTCTAACCTAAAACGTAAAGAATACCAACACATTAAAGTAATGTTCTCTCATTTTTTGTAAATTTAAGTCTACCTTGAGTCAAGTAATAAATAACTCGCTCCAACTAAAAACATAGCCAAATCTAGAATACATCACCGATGATAAATATTTTATTATATAAAAGTCTGCCTCTCAATAAGGTCTGTTTTCTTGTCAGTTGTCCTTGTCCCTCATTTCTTTAGTTCATCTTTCAATTTATTAAGCTTCCAGGGACAGTACATACTGTCAATAACGATGGTAGACCGGTTTAAACACAAAAAATAACAAAAAAAACCGGCCAAGTGCGAGTCGGGCTCGCGCACGAAGGGTTCCGTACCATTATCGCAAAAAACTGCAAAAAAAGTCACGTTTGTAGTATGGGAGCCCCACTTAAATATTTATTTTATTCTGTTTTTAGTATTTGTTTTTATAGCGGCAACAGAAATACATCATCTGTGAAAATTTCAGCTGTTTAGCTGTCACAGTTCATAAGATACAGCCTGGTGACAGACGGACAGGCAGACAGACAGACAGATGGACGGACCGCGGAGTCTTATTAATAGGGTCCCGTTTTTACCCTTTGGGTACGGAACCCTAAAAACGTGATGTAAACAAAGCAAAATTGATTTGACAGCAGCCATTGCGCCAAAGAGTATGTAACACTACGTTTAACTGCGCCACCAGCGCCATCTGCGCTCAGTTTTGCGTTCACATCCCTATTAACTCCAACTCCCTGATCCATATTATAGTCAGAATAATCTTTGCCCTGACTAGAACTCATAGACTGTTTAGTTATCTGTGCGAAGATTTATCTGTGGCAACTGCTCTACAAATGAGGTAAGAAAACTATGGAGACGGCATATTCTCCTATATGAAGAATAGTTATACAAATATCTATAGTATCGACACACGCGTGCGTTTGTGAGAAAAAACGCCATTCGCGGTGGATCTTTAGTTCTTGTTTCAAACAAGTTGAAATGTAAACAACGTTTAGATTTAGTTAATCTTTCTATTGAGCGCACTATTGAGTTGTTTTGTGTTGAACTCGAGCGATACGTTATAATTTGCGTTTATCGACCCCCCTCTGGTGATTTTAATAGTTTTGAATCGGTAATGAATGATTCACTCAATAGGTTAAAATCAAGTAATAAAAGTATAATTTTATGTGGAGATTTTTATATGAATATTTTAGATGTTACTCCATTAAGTATTAGACTTCTTAATCTGTTTAGGTCTTATAATTTAATTAACTTGTTTTTTGAACCTACTAGGATCACGGCATCTTCGTCAACTTGTCTTGATAATATATTTTGTGATTGTGATGCCAAAAATAAATGTGTGTTAAGTGACTTAACTTCTGACCACTGGTTTATTGGCTAGCTTCCCCATGCCATTACATAAAAAGCCGCGTAAAATGAAATGTAGGCCCTATACAGCTAGTCGTTGCAATAAGTTTAAAAACAATATAGCTAATAGAATTACACCATCTATAGTAGAACACGAGAGTCCTAATGAAATCTATGGAGCCCTTTTTGATGTCGTGCAAAAAGAGTACCAATCTACTTTCAAGACCAAAACTATTGAAATTAATGGCACCACCGTTGGCTTTAACCAATGGGCCACTCCAGGTATTTATAAAAGTAGAGCGAGACTATACGAGTTATATGGTTTGAAAAAATACAGGTTTGATACTCCTTTCCTGGAGTATGTCAAAAATTATTTAAAAAGGTTAGTGTTTATGCTAAATCAAAATTTTAAAGCGATAAAATAAAAAAAAACAATAATAAAGTAAAAACCACTTGGAAAATAATTGACAATGAAACGGGTAAGTCGGTTAAACAAGATAAAGAATTTGAGATTATGGTCGACAATAAATTAGTTACTAAAGCAGCTGGCGTAGCTGAAGCGTTTAATGAGTTTTTTGCCAACATACCCATAACTACGACTCGCTCCTTAAATTCGTCCCCATCTAAAGCTGAAAACCTTTTGCTTAGTAGTGTGTCTAAAAGTATTCGTTTATTTAGCTTCGAACATGTAACGCCTCGTGATGTAGTGTTGACTTAGGAACTTTTCCTGACCTCATGAAGAGTAGTAAAGTCATACCAGTATTTAAATCAGGTAATAAAAATGACGTTGGCAATTTCCGGCCTATTTTCATTTTACCAGCATTTAGTAAAATATTTGAAAAGTTAATACTCAAGCAGTTGCTAAAACATTTTAATTTAAATAGCCTCCTTCATAATGAACAATATGGCTTATCTACAAAAGGTCGTTCGACTACAGATGCGGGTGTTGCTCTGCTGAAACACATATTTAACGCATGGGCGAACTCGCAAAATGCTATTGGGGTTTTCTGTGATCTCTCCAAAGCTTTTGACTGCGTGCACCATGACACGCTAGTGCGTAAACTGCGTCATTACGGTGTGCAAAACGAAGCTCTCGATATTATAAATTCTTACTTACATAATAGGTCCCAATGTGTAGATGTTAATGGTGACAAATCCTTCGGGTTACCAGTTCAGTTAGGTGTACCTCAAGGCTCAATACTGGGTCCATTCTTGTTCTTAGTGTATATCAATGACTTACCGTTCTTTTTAAAGGGTATCTGTGAAGTTGTACTATTTGCAGATGATCCCTCTCTTATTTTTAAAGTTGACAGGAATAGACATGATTTTGACGGTGTAAACAGTGCTTTCTCAATGGTTACGGATTGGTTTACAACAAATAACTTAGTTCTCAATTCCAAGAAAACGAAATGTATAAAATTCGCTTTACCGAATGTTAGAAATCTAGGACCCAACATCGTGTTAGATAAAGAGGTGCTTGAAACTGTGGGCTCGGCAGTTTTTCTGGGCACAACAGTAGATGCCAAACTTCAGTGGGGCCCACATATTTCAAGTCTAGCGGGAAGGCGTAGCTCGGCCACCTACGCTGTCAGGAAAGTAAGACAATACACTGACGTTGATACTGCTCGATTAGTCTATTTCAGTTATTTCCATAGCGTTATGTCCTATGGCATTCTGCTGTGGGGCAAAGCCGCTGACATTCAAAATATATTTGTTCTTCAAAAACGAGCAGTTCGAGCAATATACCAGCTAGGTGCCAGAGTTTCTCTAAGAGATTTTTTTAAAGATATTGGTATTCTCACAGTGGCATCACAATTCAACTTCGCCAATATCTTATATATTAGGCAAAATATACACTTTTACACTCGCTACCACGGACTCCACCGCGACAGTCGACACCTCTCTCTTCCTAAACTAATTGTTTTGTCCGGGACAGTTTACTGTAATCAAATATAACGGCTTTAGAACCAACCGCCTTTTTATACAGTCCACTCATCTCTTCATCCACGAGCTAACAGTCGCTGTGATTAACTCAAGACAATGTTTGTGTTCTTTCTCCAGAATTAGCTTACCTAATGACAGGTTATATGAGTTATATATTTGTTTTATTTTATTTTGACAGTTTATGTCAATTTATTTTAATTTAATTGTCATATTATTGACATAATCGACTCACTATACAATGTTTTTATTTTTTATTTAATGAGTTGTATTGCAATATGTGGTTAGCTAGCGACCTCGACAGTGGATCATATATTATTCTTGCCTTACTGTTGATTTATTTTTTACTTCGACGGTCCTTCGTTTTGTAGTTTATCATAATTATGTGACTTCGAGTTACAGCTGTATTAGCTATATGTAGGCGGGCACGCCCTTTATGCCTGGAGGCTTTATAATTCGGGTACTAAGTTTCGTTTACGTTTTTATTTTTAGTTTTTATTTTCGCTTGAGTTTAGATTTCGATGTTTTTGTTGGTATATTGGCGTGTACTAGCTGTCATTATGGCAAATATATTTTATTTTAATTTTTTGTGTTGAGTAATGTAAATGATTTGCATACTATTGTATAGAATCAAGTATTTGTTTTTTTTTTCTAACTGAGCAGACAGCTGTGCTGCTGGGGAGTTTGTTGCGCCACTTCTTCTTCCCAGCAAAAGCACTAGGAAGTGGTGAAGTGTGGGCGTTTTTGGGGGACTGTCTTATGTAATTTTGACATTCGGAAAGTGCTGATTCTCAGCCTAGTTTGAATAAATGACTTTTGAATTTTTTTGAATTTTGACGCATGTCAAAAAGCGTTTTGTCTCTTTTTAACTAACCAAGAGCTGCATATGAAAAGAGAGACATCTAATTGTTTGTAAAGGACTAAACTTGGTAACACTTTTGAGTGACGTCAAAATCATGTCTATGCGTGACCGATCGCTATGTTGATTGCCGAAAAAATTGGTAGTTGTGTCCCGTATATATATTTTATCTGTGTAGTTGTGCTGTCAAACAGTTGCAAATGGGCCAATGAGGTTATAAATGGGCAGCCATCTTAATTGCCCGATTTTTGTAGGTATGCACGCTAATTTCGTAGGTATGGCAAGTCCATAGGTTTATAAGTCAGTATGCTCTACACACTGCTGTCTGTCACTGTCACAAGTGCTACACCACTGAATGACACCCTGCCTATGCACCCTGCTCAGCTAACACCACGCTCTGTGATCAGTGGATATAATAGTTCTCTGTGGTCGGTGGTCACAGCGTACTTGTATGATAGAGGTCAGTGGCACACTATAACATGGACATATAAATACACTATACCTTCATGGTCACATCACACTTTATTTATGTAGTCTGTCGTCAATTTTATTTTTATTTTTTATTTTTTCTATCATTGATCTTTTTTAATTTTTAAAAAGATCAGTTGTAGCTTTTAACTTTGCGAAGATTTATCTGTGGTAACTGCTCTATACACAGCTGTCTGTCACTGTCACAAGTTGCCACTGACTTATAAACCTATGGACTTGCCATACCTACGAAATTAGCGTGATACCTACATAAATCGGGAACTTAAGATGGCTGCCCATTGGCCAATGAGGTAGGCCATTTGCAACTGTTTGACAGCACAACTACACAGATAAACGTACATAAACAGCACACAACTACCAATTTTACTCGGTAATCAACATGGCGACCGGCCACGCATATACATGATTTTGACGTCACACAAAAGTGTTACCAAGTTTAGTCCTTGACAAACATTTAGATGTCTCTCTTTTCATATGTAGTTCTTGGTTAGTTAAAAAGAGACAAAACGCTTTTTGACATGCGTGTGTCGATTTGATAGATATGTGTATAACTATTCTTCATATAGTAGAATAGGCCGTCTCCATAGATTTTCCTTCCTCATTGCAAGTTGCACATATGTGTCACACCACTGCACTGACTTATAAACCTATGGACTTGCCATACCTACGAAATTAGCGTGCATACCTACAAAAATCGGGCAATTAAGATGGCTGCCCATTTGTAACTGTTTGACAGCACAACTACACAGATAAACGTACATATACGGCACACAAGTACCAATTTTACTCGGCAATCAACATGGCGACCGGTCACGCATAGACATGATTTTGACGTCACTCAAAAGTGTTACCAAGTTTAGTCCTTTACAAACATTTAGATATCTCTCTTTTCATATGCAGCTCTTGGTTAGTTAAAAAGAGATAAAACGCTTTTTGACATGCGTGTGTCGATATATAGATATTTGTATAACTATTCTTCATATAGTAGAATATGCCGTCTCCATAGTTTTCCTACCTCATTGCACCACTGACTGACACCATGCTGACACCACGCTCTGTCGGCTCGGCAGTGGTCAGTGTGGTCAGTGGTCACACGGTAGTGGTGGGTCGTTGACATTTTTACAGTCGACGAAACGAGACTGGTTTACCGTCTACGATAAACTAGTTCATCAGTTTCGACTAGTTTACTTCATAGACTGAACAGCGGCGTTTAATACGCAGTTTAGTGAACGATCGGATTAGGTCGTTTAGTTAAATACTGGTTTACTAGACTCTAAGTACTGTAAACACTATTTACACAATCCACTTTTAAAATCATTTATTTTTATTGATTTATTAAGCAGGTACTTTGTTTCATACTTATTTATAATAATAGGCTAAACTTTTTTCGTTCATAAGTTCGCTAAAAGTGTTTAATGAACGAAAAAGTAGGGAATGAGATAGTTTATTATTTCGCCTTGACCGACACGTAATACATATTTTCAATCAGGACTAAAAGAGTAACGTACCTATTCAAAATTCAAAAACATTAATTATTTAACCAATTAAAGATTCGATATCTATTCCATTTGACTGCAATCACATAGTGAGATGAACGTGTTTGTTTCTGCATGAGAAAGAGAGAGAAACAATAACAAGCAGACCGCACGTCGCTTATGCTTCAGCTCGGCAGTCTACGAAATCACTCGATTCACTCAATCACTCGATTCACTCGTTCCGTTCCGTCGTGCGTCGACTACGTGAAATCAAGTCGATGCTTAAAATATCGTTCATGAGTAAACTGGTTTATCCGTGAACCGTAAACTATACTTCATAAAAGATAGCTTGATCTCTGCGACAGCTGTGAGTATCAATACAGTAACAATAGCGCTTGACATGCAACATTAACATAACAATAACTTATACGTCAGTTTGACATAATATGTTGCAGAGATCAAGCTATCTTTTAAGAAGTATAGTCGAGTTGTAGTTGACGCCAAGTAAACAGTCTAAAAATACGGTTAGTTCATTCAACGCCCACCATTACACCAGGGTTGACACAACACACATCACACTCATTCCTTCGTTAGAATAAAAAAATTGAGAGTTTTCGGTTTATTGCACAAACGGTTATGTAACCGATATACAGTTTTCATATCGATATCGAAAACGGTTTTCAGTTATAAATATCATTATTACAGTTTGCAAAAGTTAACATGTTATTTAGATGAGCAAACTAACAACGAACGCGAACTAAAGCTTTTACGGGATAGAACTCAAAATCGGTTGAACGAACGGTAAAAAGGGGTTGTAAACATTTTTAATGTTATTTCAAATGGAGTTACGTCGTATTTGCTGCATCTTTTTTATAACATTAAAATAATATATAATACTTTGAAAGTGAGGTAGAGTATTTCTAGCGCTGGTTCCTATCGTTTGGGAAGTTTACGTTTTGTTCGTAGTTCGTACGTTTTCGCATTGTTACGGTTTTTTTATTTATTCGTTCTCTCACGCAAGTAGAGGTTTTGATTCGATACAGTTTTGTGATATAGGTATTTTGATATATATATATCGATATGATATCATATCTTAGACATATCCGATATAAGTTACGTTTTGATATATCGGCCCCACCCCTAGTCCCTAATACCAGTCTTGAGTCTCGCATAGAGTCTATCTATAAGTCGTAGTATCTACCTATAATATGTAGTCTGTGGTCTATTTTATTTTTATTTCAATTTTTTCCACCATTGATCATTTTTAATTTTGTAGCTTTTAACTAATTTTGCGATGTCACATTGAATGCTATTCAATGCTGTGTTTTTAAATGCAATTTATACGTGGTTGTGTATTTTTAGTATAAACAAAATGATTCCTTATTTACTATTTGTGATATTTACGACTACATTCGCTGACGAAAGCGTTAAATATGCCGCTATTATATTCAGGCACGGTGATAGGACACCTGTAGAGACCTACCCTACGGACCCTTGGCGTAATGAATCTCTGTGGCCTGTAAGATTTGGAGAACTCACCAATACTGGCAAAAACCAGCATTATGCACTGGGGAGATGGTTCAGACGAAGATATTCGGTAAGAAGATACCTTTGTTATTATTCTGTCGTGTCATCATAATATTGCTATCATATGAATGTAATCTGAGCACACATACACCCCGTATTTTTTATATAAACATAGTTGAACCTTGAACACATTTGTATAATGCAGTTCAATGATAATAAATATTACCAACTATGTTCATAGATAAATAGTTACTTACTGAAAGTAACATTCTTGCATTTAGGTGAGATTTCTTCACCATCTATTTAATGCTGAGTGGCTTATAGCGAGTGTGACAATAGCATGTTAAAAACTTGTAATAAATAGTATTACAATGCTGAGCATCCTACATATAATTATAAATGTGAAAGTTAGGTTCTATATAGGTTCTTAATTTCTCAACATAGGCTAAGCGATTTTATGGAATTTCAGGTTCCGTACACAAAGGGTAAAACGGGACCTTATTACTAAGACTCCACAATCCGTCTGTCTCCAGGCTGTGTCTCATGAACCTAGACAGCTAGACAGTTGAAATTTTTACAGATGATGTACTTCTGTTGCCTCTATAACAACAAATAATAAAAACAATAAAATAAATATTTTAGTGAGGCTCCCATACTACAAAAGTGTTTCTTTTTGCCATTTTTTGCAATAGTGGTATGGAAGCCTATGTGTGCGAGTCCGAGTCGCACTTGCCAGTTTTTTTTGTCTTCACATCACTCAATGGATGAATGGTAGAAAATTTCTTTGGCATTAAGTCTCTGAGATGTGTGCATGAAAGGTTCATTTTGGTTACCTGCCCAGCTTTAGAAAAGTTACAGTCAATCAGCAGAAGCAATTGTCAAAAAAAATATGTTTATGAAAAATTGGTTTTCTGCCACTTGATACCTATATTTTAAACATATTTTTTTTTCATTTGATATCCACACTTGATTATGGTAGTAAAACAAAAAATACAGACACCTTCAGGTGATAAAAATCCAATCAAGGCACCTACGCCAATGAATGAGTTATACTAATACATTGAGTAAATCCATGGTATATAGGAGACTAGCTGTCCCACGTGGCTCCGCGCCCGTCAACTGGCTACCTATCTTTCCTACCCTAAATACATGAATGTTGCGTAACTTTATTTAACCACTTACGCAGCTTCACAGCTTGGCTCATCGTCGCAAAGTTGTCTGCTTGTCGGTCTTCTACAGACTGTACTTTGGTGAGTGTGCTCTAGAACTCCACGACCTCATCCCGCCAGCCCCCTTCTACCTTCGGACATCCAGACGCACTGCAAGTTATCATCCTTACCCTGTTGCCATTCCACCATTTCGCACCAAGAGCTTTCAAAAATCCTTCATATTGCGCACAGCGAATGAATGGAACTCACTACCTACGTCTGTGTTCCTGAACACATTCAACCCAAATCTCTTCAAAGTTAGAGTGAACAGGCTTCTTCTGGGTAAGCTCGCTCCATCTTCGACTCTGTCTCTGTCACCTCTGACCTTAACTAGAGTCAAATCAAAAAAAAAAAAAACTCAAAAAGGAATAATTTTGCCCGATTTTGCAAAATTTTTCAATTATGCTCCGTTTCTATTGGTCGTAGCGTGATCTTATAAAGCCTATAACCTTCCTCGATAAATGGCCTATCCATTAACCAACACAAAAAGAATTTTTAAATTCCAAACAGTAGCTCCTGAGATTAGCGTGTTCAAACTAACAAACTCTTCATCTTTATAATATTAGTATAGATATTAATTAGCAAAATGTTGGTTTGGATAATATCTTCAAACTGTTGCTTTGGTATAACATCAATCAATGGTGAAGGCTATGCTTAGTTTCCCAGAAATTAAGGATGTATAGTCCTAAGAATTACCAAATGTTTGTGGCAGTGGTGGCAGTTTTTTTTAGAAAATGAGCTTAAAGTGAGGAAAAAATAGCTTTTATTAATACGTTAATCGCAAACAGCGAATGACGAGTAGATATGGCACTGAATGAGTGGTTGTTATGACTTGATGGACGTGCTGATTGTGAACAGCTGCATTCGAGTTAGGTTTAAAAATCCGTTTACTCAACCTCACAATGAATACTGTTGAATTGTCAAAATGAAAGCGTGGGCGCATGCTTTGAGCTTTTAATAAAGTTAAGCAATTAGGATGCAAGTAGAGCGTTCTAAAGTACCCGCAAAAAAGGCAGCAGGCGAGTGAGGGGAGTTTCGAGAAGGTTTTTTAAATAATGTAATGTGTTATTTCTCGTTAATTAAAAGTCTAAATAAAGAAAATAAAATGTGTCTAATGAAATAACTGCGCCTTAAACTTATTTCCGATTTTAATAAATTCTATACAGTTCAATTTTAAATTTCAGCATTTACTCTCAGAAGACTTTGATCCTTCTGAAATTTACATTCGGTCAACAGACGTGGACCGCACTCTAATGTCTGCCCAGGCAAATTTAGCAGGTGAGAGGCATTTTTTTGCTTTTTTTTTTTGTTTGTTCCCTTTGTGTTTCTTTTATCAATAAAGAAATACTTGTATCTATTGGTTACAGCTTTCTGTGTATTATTGCAAGAATTTCTTATAACAATATAAATACTTTATAAACAGGAATGTACCCTCCAAGCAACAAAACTACATGGAACACTGACATACACTGGACACCAATACCAGTACACACAGTGCCGGAAAATGAAGATGAACTACTTGCTATGAAGAAGTCCTGCCCTGCTTATGAAAAGGAATTGGAGAGGTTAAAGCACTCCAAACCATATAAGGACAGACTGAGTAAATACCAAAGTTTGATGGAGTAAGTTTTTGATTTTCATACATACTAATATCATAAGCAAAGTCAGATGAACGAGCCATAATCACAACCGTTGCATGTGCTGTTACCAAAAAACATAGTGTGTACGTGGTTCGCTAACCCGCTGCGAGTGTTACGCGTGCGAATAGCAGTGAGCCCACGATTACAATTTACTATAATAGATTATTTGGTTTTTATTGAATTAACAAAAAAAATGTGTTCTCCCAAAATGAAAATTAAATAATAAGATAGTAAACTCGGGCGCCAGGGGTGGTTCACACAGTACAAATACAATAAAGGTTGCCGGAAAGAATTAATTGCCAGAGTCAGACTTTTAATCTGCCGGTGGGTGGCTAAATAAAAAGGATTAAAACAACTTGTTTGTCTTTTCTCTATTTAATGGCCCGTAGCTTCACATCTATAAACCATTATAGATAAAAATACAATAATTCTTATATTAACTTTACTAAATTAATGGCTATATTATTACTTAAGGGTGATATTACTGCATCTTGCACTAATTGAAGTAATAAAAAATAAAAAAATGGGAATGTCCTACCAGATTGCTGGCTTTAAGAATAAGTTTAACATAACCAAAGAAGCGATGATTGATGAAGGATTCCCGTAGGGCAGACCAAAAAAAAATATATAAAGGAGAAATCAAAAATTTAAAGTATATAAAAAAAACTAAAGAAGAAAACGCCAACAATGGGCTGGAAAAAAATGTAAAATGTTAGGAAAAGTCAATATAATTTAAACACGTGGCTTGCGTTTGAACAAAAAAACTTACCGTTTTTCTTCTTCAATTTAATATTGATGCGCGAACGCAGCCAATAACATCAACTGTTTGCGAGCGAAAATCATCAAAATCTGAAATTAACAATCCGTCTATTGAAATTCCAACACGAGTTAAACTCAGACATTACATTGTCTAGAAGAATTCCAACTTACCGAAAATTATGGTTAATCCTTCTCACAACATCGTTCTATTAGTTTGCAAGTATTTAGTTCATTATGAAGGCAAAAATATCCGAGATAACTACGGATTAAATAAACAATTTACGAAACATTTAAAATTAACGACTGGACATTTTAAAAGAAGATCGTAGAGTGTTTCTGTCAAAAATGACAGCTCACAGCGGGTACGTTACCCCAACAGGAAAGTGGCTCCTGGAGTGATATGAGTGGAACGTATAATTAGTGCGTAATCTGCTGTGAATGTGCGCCACATAAAAAAACAATGCGGGTCGTCGTTTTTGAAAAAAAAACGGAAAAAAACGATCCTGCTGGAGTAACGTTGTTTCAGCAGGAAAATTCTAAACGAATGATAGGGGTGCGAAATATTCGCAGTGCCTAAATGAGAAAACTTATAAGCTCGCTGAAAACTGTATTTAGTCCTTATTGACGCTTGTATTAACCATAAAAAGTTTCAAAAGCATACGTGCTTGCGTTATTCACACGTTATATAATAAATAAAAAGTGTTATATCAAATGTCTGTGCTTTCGCCAATTATACGCATAATTGGAATCGATTTAATTTATTGCCCAGTAAACAAATAGTAAAAGGCTTGCCGCCCACGTGTCTCATGCAAAATCAGGGGGCCTTATACATTCACTGTGAAATCCTGATTCTGCATTCCTTGGAACCAGTTGTAGTTCTTATGGACTACAGCCCCTTTACGAACGAAACATCTTTTACTGCGTTATATAAAATTTATTGGCCAATGATTTTCAGCTATCTAAAATCTACAAATGCAAAAAGTTTACGACCGTGTCCATTATAGGCTGTAATTATAATAATGTATAATTATATGTGTACATAATTACTCAGACTACCGTTTAAAACCCGTCTCTGTAGACTAGCAAAAAATGTAAGTTGAAGTCGTGATCAATTTTAGTTTGTCATTTAGATAGCTTGGTTTTATATATACGTTTATTGGTTCAAGAATAACAGAAATAATAATAATATAATAATAAAAGTACTTCATGGCCGACATCCGCATGACTTAGAACAATCACATGTAAACAAAGTAGCGTCAAATAAATGGCTTAAAATTGGTAATTTATTCCCTGAAACTGAAGGATTTATGATTGCAATACAAGACCAGATAATTAATACTAGAAACTACAGAAAATTCATCATCAAAGATCCTTCAGTAAATATCGATAAATGTCGTAAATGCCACATCCAGCCTGAAACGATCCAGCACATAACAGGAGCATTCACAACTCTCACGCAGACAGATTACACACACAGACATAATCAGGTAGCAAATATTATACATCAAAAACTGGCTGTTAAATATTCACTCATACAGGACACTAACACCCCTTATTATAATTACACGCCACAAACTATACTAGAAAATGACAAACATAAACTTTATTATGACCGCGCCATACTCACTGACAGGACAATTCACTACAATAGACCGGATATTACCATACAGGATAAAATGAATAAAGTCACTTACCTAATAGATATTGCTGTTCCCAACACAGATAATATACAGAAGACAATTACAGAAAAAATTAGTAAATATGCAGAACTCAAGGACGAAATAGTTAGAATATGGCGGCAAGAAAAAGTTTGTGGTCCCCATAGTCCTTTCCACAACAGGCGTTATTCCGAACCACCTTCTCCATAGTCTGAAGTTGCTTGATCTAAATGAAAACATCTATATCACCCTTCAAAAAGCAGCCATCTTAAACACATGTCGAATTGTCAGAAAGTTTATGCAAATTGATGAAAACGAAATAGCTCCACATCATTTATCCTCAACATAACACACCACATGCTGCATTTACTTGGTCTTGGCCCGTAAATGTAGCTTAAACCAGCCTGAGAGCTGAGAAGTTGAAACACTTCAAAATAATAATAATAAAACATTTATTGCCAGAATACAGTTCCAATTCCATGTCACTATATGGTTTAACAAAACTAAGATTTAAATTAGAATTCTACATAACACAGAGTTATACACCTCTGACACCCAAGCTAAGATTGAACTTGTGTTATGAGTGTCAGGGCTCTCGTTCACTAGGGCAATACAATGCATACAGTTCGGAGTAAAGTACACGTCAAACAAGAAACAAAGACTGTGACAATTCAAATAATTAAATAATTAATTGAGAGGCAAACCGTGTGTATGTATTGTGTTTATGTTATGTGTTGTAAGTGTTTATGTGTGTTTGAGGATGTGTGGGATGGAGGAAAGTTTGGATAAGGGGGAGCAGAATACGGTCACGCATCGAGAATTCTTTCGACCTCATCATAGCAAAGAGTGATGATCCATTTACTGACTTGAGCCTTGCAGTCAAATTTATTGCACTTGTAAATGCTGCACTGTTTGTTAATGAAGTTGTATATACGACCACCTAGTACCATATAATGTCGCTGCGCAAGCGTGGTTCTATGTCTTACGGAGGGACAAACGTTAGCAGTCCTACGCATTGCCGGACGATTAGCGTCCAACCTCAGGTCGGTATGTTTACGCAACGTACAGTTCAGCACAAAGAGCTGTCTCACGGTCAGGACGTTACATTCTTTGTACAGTAGTGCGGTACTATGCCGGTAGTGTTTGAAAGTCATGACCTTGAGGACAGCCCTCTGTGCCCTTTCCAGTTGTAACATGGTTGTCTTCGGAGCTCCACCCCAGACCGTAACGCCAAAAGTTAATATTGACTGGCAAAGAGAAAAATAAACCATACGTAAAGTATCCGCATCAGCACTATACCGCAGGCTTTTAAACACCGTAATTAGTTTTCTAACTCTGCCAGACAAAACCCTAATCTGGGCGCCCTACGAGACCAGACTGTCTATAACCATACCCAGGTATCTTACACTGGTTGTTCTTGTCAGAGGAAGACAAGCACATCGGTTCGGGTGTGCATTGCAAATGTGAGCTTTAACTGTAAATGAGTTGTCGGGTTGCGAGGTAGATTTCAAAGAGAAAGTGATAAGGTTTGTTTTTTCTACATTCAGGGTCAGACTATTCGCCGTCAGCCAAGACATAACAATACGAAGGACATCCTCAGCTCTCTTCCTGGCTTCGTCCCAATTTTCAGCATGTACCAGAAGGGCCGTATCATCGGCATATGAATAAATTGAGCAATATGGGAGTGCTAAATCACATAGGCTGTTTACGTACACTAGAAAAAGTGTAGGCCCCAGGATGGAACCTTGAGGTACTCCGAAGGACAATGTAAACTCGTCACTAACATATGTGTCGATTTTAACGCACTGCGTTCGCTCGGATAGGTAACTGGCGAAGACTGCGAGGGCAGGACCTCTAACTCCTATTTGTTCCAATTTTTTTAGAAGAATAGGGACAGAGACAGTGTCAAATGCCTTGGAAAGGTCTAGAAATAAACCTAGACACTTAGATTTTTTATGCAGTGTCTCAACAACATCGTCAATCAAGGCCGCACATGCGTCTACACAGGACTTCCCTCTGCGAAAGCCAAATTGATTGTTGGAAAGGATGTTATTACTCTCTAGGAAAGACACAAGACGGTTATTGAGGACCCTTTCAAGAACCTTTGATATCGCAGGCAGGACTGAAATCGGCCTATAATTATTGACACTGCCTCTCTCCCCAGTCTTATGGACAGGATGTACGACCGCTCTCTTTAAAACTCTCGGAAATTCACCTTTAGAGAAACACACGTCACATATGTGAGTGATGAGGGCACAAGAGTTTGTCTGCTCAACTTTAGAAGTTTTGAACCGATTCCATCCCATCCCGGGGCAGAATCAGTACGAAGACCCATAATAATATTTTCAACTTCCGTATCATCAGGAGAGAGTAAGGCCATTGAGTTAACCTGCTCATTATGCCTCACATATGACTCATGTTCCCTCCCTGCATTTGCATGACTAGCCGCAAGTTCTTTGCCAATATTTCCAAAGAAGCTATTGACTACATTCAATGAAGCCTTGCAGTCTAGACTGGATACAGACAGCAACTCCCTCGGAGGGGGTTTGGATGTTTGTTTATTAATTATACTATTAATAACTTTCCATGTCTTTTTAGGATTATTTTTGGCTTTCTCCAATTCATTTTTTTCATAATTAAATTTAAGCCTATGCAGAAGTTTATTGCAAAAATTGCGATACCGTAAATAGGTTAATTTTATTTAAGATTATAATGGTCCGGTGTCTTTTTGTGTTCTCGATGCATGTTATCCCTGTTTCTAATGCATCTGAGCAGTCCTGGTGTGATCCAGGGCTTAGTTATTCTCAGCCTAGAAGGTTACGGTATTATTACGTATAATGGACACAATAGTATTAATAAGAAATTCAGTAGCCCAATTAGCGTTGCTAGACGAAAGAATGGCACTGAAATCGGTTTTTTCAATTTCCAAAACAACTTTAGGCAGATCTACTTTCGAGAGGATTTTTTAGTTTGACGTATTTTTATATTTTTAACACAGACAAGTACAGGGACGTGGTCGGTTATATGACTGTCCACGATAAAAGATACTACAGATTTTTCTGTTCTAGTCATGACATGATCCAAGCAATTTTTTTCTCTGGTAGGTGAAGTGTAGGCTAGTAAGAGTCCGTGTGATGCCGTCAAAATCATGTATTCATTATAATTTGGGTCATTACTTGTTGGGCTAATGTTAATGTTCATGTCTCCCACTAGAAATATATTTCTATAGGAGGATAGCGACGTTAATATATAATTGAGGCTATTTAAAAAATTGTCTAATTTACGAAAAGATGGTGGTCTGTATATAGCAATAATAACAATGTCAGTGAGTTTGCATATTAGGCAGTTAGCATCAACAAAAACCGGCTCAGTTATGTCATGTTGTAAGTCAGAGAGAACGTAGACAACCAAGCCATCGCTTTTATTTAGGCTTTTAGTTGATGAATAGGCTGTGTATCCAGGCAATACCGGAATATTAATACTTTCAGTGAGCCAACACTCCGAAAATACAATGACGTCACACCTGATCTTTAAGGAACACAACAATACCAGGACGCTATCGAAGTTCTTGCCAATACTACGTATATTTAAATGTAGCACATTAATCGTTTTATTTGAGTTTCCCAAGATCTGAAGGCATTTATCAGGAGGACAAATGAACGATTCGTGGGACCCAAATGTATCCAGATTATTATTCATTTTTATTGAAATTAATATGATTTGCACTAAAAGACAAAAAAGTCAATCCCAAATTTAACCTTAAGATGTCATAAAAGAACTGATCATTATTGTCCCCAAAAATAACCAGATAAAAATAATATATTCGATATTGCTTCCTAATATTGCTCTGCACATCAAGATGAGTATCATTGCCTGAATTTATCAGTAAACTTTGTGATTTGTGAATGTTTTTAATGTACATGTGTGAATTGTAGACTTGTGTAATTAATATATTTTTGTAAGTGTGTGAAGTGTGTGAAGGTGCCTTTACAAAAAAGATAATGCTTAAACAATAACAAACGCGATCATGGTTAAATAACTTGGAAGCTAATGTTACTCGACAAGTTAAAAAATTACTCTTTATCATGAAATAGGTTTTGAAAGCTGGATTCAGAGATTATGAGTATCGGTTTTTCCCCTTCTTTCTTTCGAATATTTTTTTTTCCGTTTGCTATCCAGCAGTATTGACATCCATTGCTTTTAGCAAACTTTCTTTATTCAAATAATATTGCTAAAAGTCAAAACAACGGTGTTATAACTTTGACGGCAAAATACAAGAAACCGGCGCAACCCAAGATAGGTAGGTGTAAAGCACAAATAAGAGCGTTTAGTCAAAAATAATTAGTAAAAATATTCAGCTTGGAATTTAATTGTTTCGCATTAAGTAGATTTAAACAAAAACTAAACATGTAAACAACGGCTGTTTATCCGACCAAATTCTAATGACTACGAAAAAGCGATGGATTCAAAAATATCGATGACCTTCTTAATTGGACGTATTAAACCTATGCTGTTGTCCGTACATAGCGTTCAAAAGTTTGTTGGTTTGACCTAATTTTGGGGACTAATTAAAATATAAATTAAATGCACCTTGTGACTATAACAAATGAAAGAACTTTTGAACGCTACTGTACGGACAACAGCATAGGTTTAATACGTCCAATTAAGAAGGTCATCGATATTTTTGAATCCATCGCTTTTTCGTAGTCATTCGAATTTGGTCGGATAACCAGCCGTTGTTTACATGTTTAGTTTTTTGTTTAAATCTACTTAATGCGAAACATTCCAAGCTGAATATTTTCACTATATATTTTTGACTTAACGCTTTTATTTCTGCTTTACACCTACCTATCTTGGGTTTATCCGGTTGCTTGCTTCTAAAAGAAAGAAAGAAAGAAAAATTGTTTATTCTGCACAAACTAAACGCACAATACAAAATAAAGGGTGGCATTCACTATAGGTACAAATTAGCCAAAAGCCTCGTATTTAAAACGAAAAAACCATTCACTCCCATCACGCATTCCATTCCATTCTTCTCACTCCGATCATTCGTTTAGAATTTTCCTGCTGGTACAGCGTTACTCCAGCAAGAATCGATTTTTCCATTTTTATCAAAAAAGACGTCATGCACAATTTTTTTAATGTGGCGCACATTCACAGCAGATTACGCACTAATTATACGTTCCACTCATATCACTCCAGGAGATACTTTCCTGTTAGGGTAACGTACACGCTCACAGCACAGATCTAGAGTAGTGTCGTTCGGAAATCGACTAAATCCAAAAACCATGTGACGAGGTTAAAAAATCTCGTCACAGTACACATTTTGTAATCGTTGCGTTACGTTACCAAAAACATAGTGTATACGTGGTTCGCGAGTAGGGCATGCAGTACCGCATCCGGTTCCAGGTTTTTGAGAACCGGCAGCCTAATTGCGTAAGTGAATTCTGCAAAGCAAACAAGTCGATTCCTTCCCAAAAACGACTTTACGTATTAATATGCAATACGTAAACTTGATTTTGGGAGGGAATCGACTTGTTTGCTTTGCAGAATTCACTTACGCAATTAGGCTGCTGGTCTGGCAAGCAATTAGAACCAGGCGAACCGGTTCCCTCGGTTCCGGTTGTTATTTTTTATTTTTTGGAATAATGGCTTTGACAGGATAAGCAATTATCACTAGGAATATGAAATAAAATAGTTTAGATTTGTCTTAGCAACATATATATTTGCAAGTGTTGTAACAAATCAGTCTTTAGTAACAATAGTAGGTTCTTTTATTTATAATTATCTTATATTAATTACTCGTATGTACTTTTCTCTATAATTATCTTATACTAGCTGACCCGGCAAACTTTGTTTTGCCATAAAAACACCAAGATACCCTACCCTACCCTTTTTTCCCCATTTTTTTTGTTTTTAAACCTTCCCTGTATTCTGTCGAACAAAACAAAAAAAGAATTATCCAAATCGGTCAAGCCGTTTTCATGTTATGTCGTGACAACGGAAAACGGGTTTCATTTTTATATTTATAGATTAATTACTAGTAGGTATGTAATTTTCTTTTTAATTGTGTTTGGTATATCGAAAACCAATGAGCTTAAGCGAAGCTTATGTAGGACTATTTTGTGCACAATTTAATAAGGAGTAAGCTTGCTCTTGCATAAAATGCAGAAATACCAATATTTTATGAGAATTAAGAAAAAAGCAGATTTTAGGACCATCAATCACAACAATCAATATTTTTTTATTCTCATGTGATTTTAATGGAATTTTCAGCCAACATTACTACTAGCACAATCAACATAATTCCGGTGAAAATACTGAACGCGGAATCAAAATTCGCAGATTGGCCTTCAATAACAGATGTTTTCCTATTATTATTTCTCACATTTCATTATGTTCGAAACTGTTTCATTCTTTTTTACAACTGTCGATGGAAAACATTGCAATGAGGTATATTTCAGTACCGTTAAATTTCTATAATGCCGTATTTTAAGAACCCAAAATACCCTACCAGAAAACGTCATTTTGAATGTTCAATGGCTCTCTTGCCCATGAGAAATGTAATTTGACTAACTTAAATTACCATACGCTCTGTGCGTACAAAAAATAATCACATATTTTTTATTTTGGCTTATATCTCGAAAACTAATGACAATTAGGGAATTAAGTAAAGTCCTACATAGGACTCTTTCGTGCACAATTGAACAAGGAATATACTTGCTCTGAGCACCAATTGCAAAAAATGAAACTTCACGAGAATTAATAAAAATACAGATTTTTGGGCACAAAAACTTAACCTAAACGACCAAGCTGAGGGCTACCCCCTATGGGTTCGAACCTCGGCTCAGGGCGTCGCTGGGGGACAACTAGGGCTGGATCATGATTAAGTGATGCTACCATCCGATCGGAAATTACCTACGTGGAGAAGAAAGGACAAGTCTACAGTAAATGAGTAGACCCACATTGCGACCCAATTGTTTATTTCAATTAGGCCACTAACCGGCACTGTTGAACGTTTAAAATTTAAATTTAAAAAATATTAATTGATTCTATTTCTGTTATGGAGAAGAACGCACAAAATACTCCACAAATACTCTTTAAAAAATAATTTTTCAATATTTACATACATACATAATTCATATACTTGAGGAAGATGCACCTAGTATAACACTACTATACTACATATAGGTATGACATTTTATAAGCACTCAGGTAAACTTACTTATTTAATAAATAGGAACATGGTCCTCTTGCTCAGCAGTAGCGCTTGCAACCACTAGATTAAATGCTCGTTCACACAGAGGTCCGTTTTACAGGTCCGCTTTATCGTATACGTTTTTATTCGGCGCTGACGTATGTAGTTATATGAGCGAAAACACACACATGACAGTATTCCGAATCCACAAAAATATACTGATCCAACCAAAAATACAGCAGTCCGTTTTACAGGTCCGCTTTATCGCAAACGTTTTTATTCAGCAATGGCGTAGTTTATGAGCGAGTTCACACACGCAATAGTATTAAAAAACTGATCCGTTTTATCGGAAGTCCATACTTGTAGAAAGTTGGTTGGTGTGAACATTAACCCCAGTAGCGAAAGATCCGTTAAAACGGTACTATAAATGTTGTGTGAACATCACCTCCAGTAGCGACGGATCCTTTAAAAACTGGCCAAGTACGAGTCGGACTCGCGCACGAAGGGTTCCGTAAAATAATCGCAAAAAACGGCCAAAAATCACGTTTGCTGTATGGGAGGCCCACTTAAGTATTTATTTTATTTTGTTTTTAGTATTTGTTGTTATAGCGGCAATAGAAATACATCATCTGTGAACATTTCAACTGTCTAGCTATCACGGTTCATGAGATACAGCATGGTGACAGACAGACAGACAGACCGCGGAGTCTTCGTAATAGGGTCCCGTTTTTACCCTTTGGGTACGGAACCCTAAAAATGATCCTGGAAATACAATACGGATGTACTGTGTGTACGTACCCTTAATTAAATTTCCTATTTGTATTACAGCTATCTATCGGCATATACTGGTATGAAAGTAAAAGACTACTATGACATTGATGATATTTATTCTACTTTGTACATTGAATCACTATATAACTTTACATTACCAAATTGGACAAAGTCTGTATTCCCAGATAAGATGTGGGAGCCATCATGCTACAGGTTAGTATTAAACAATACTTAACGATTTCTACTTCAAAAAGTTATTTTTTACAGGAGAAATCATTCTTCATTGATAAGCCCTTTAATTTTTTATCTTATTTATAATTGATTGAAATATTATTTAATATTTGAATCTCTAGCTACTCTCACTACTCTATCTTACGGTGACCAACTTATCTACATTTAATGATTAAAAACACATTTTCTTCGCAGTTTTGTGACACAAACAGGGTCGCCTCTCCTGGCCAGACTGAAAGTGGGTCCTCTACTCAAACAAATCATGACACATATGAATGATGCTATGTCCGCTAAGTCAAAAACCAAACATAAAGTAGTAATGTACAGTGGACATGACCTGACAGTGGGGAGCGTGCTCAATGCTTTGGACTTGTATGACGGAAACTGCCCGTCATACACGTCAACCATACTCATTGAACTATTGAAAAGTAAGTATGATTCTGGAATAAGCCAATTCCAAAAGTACGTACCTTAAACTTTGTAAGTTTCGGCGCTCACTTGCATAAATATACATTATCTATTTGTTCTGATATACAAAGTACTTTTAATTCTTCATAGATTGATTGCTGACGCTTGATGGTTTAAATATTGATACAATACTATTGTGTATTACAGGCAACAAAACCAAAGATGGAAATTATGTGAGAATCTCATACAGGAATACAGTAGAGATCGTTGAACCGAAAGTTCTGAAAATACCATACTGTGGGGAAGTCTGTCCGGTAGAAAGATTCAACAAGCTTTACGATAATCTACTCTCGGTTAACTGGGAAGAAGAATGCAAGAAAGAGGTAATAAACCGTACTAATAATATCCATACATACTAATGTTATAAACACAAAAGTAACTCTGTCGGTATGTATGTTTGTAACCTTTAATGTCTTAACGGCTAAACGAATTAAGATGAATCTTTACACACGGGTAGAAATGCCCTTCATTCTAATTATAATCCCTACCCATAAATATTCTGACTATGGTGCTCAAATTAGAAAATCCTTAGACACAGATTGATAATGCTCCTTCATAATGCTGTAATTAGAAAAAAATGGTAACTGAACCAAGATACAGCGTGAATTAAATAAAAAATCTTAATATTCCTCCACCTGTGTCTGTCCTTGGCATCGTGGCGCACATCGTGCATATTGGTGTTGAGCGTTGAATGAATTTGGTCAGACCATCTGATTGGACTGCGACATCGCGGCCGCCTGCCATCGACCTTAGTTATCATCAACTGTTCGAGGGTATGACCTTCTTTTTGAAGAATGCCAGAACTATGCAGGCAGCTCGTAGAAAGCCTGGTTTTGTTTTTCAGTTGACTAAATATAGACTCGTTTGTGTGGAATGCAGTCTTTGGGATTAAAGGGTAGCATCCTTCGCCAACACCACTCTTGGTGCTGGAGTCCGCAGGGCCAGAGAAATCTAAGGTTATGCCGTTTGAAGTTTTCTAGTTCCCTTGACCTCTCATATGCATTTCGGTTATTCCTATTAAAGCTAGTTTGTGGATTTCTGGATGATTTTTTATTCTATAATATCCAGTTTATTAGTTTATCCTGGAGCCAGAAGTCCACGGACATTCCAGGTTGCGATCCGTCGTTGTTCTCGAATGAATATACGTTAGTTTTTTGTTCGCCAGTAGCATGTCCAATAGCAGATAACTTGTGGTTCGTCTCTGTAGCAGCTTTGGTCGCCAATTTCAAACCATCCCGGTAAACAAATGGCACCGATTGTTAGTCGGATCGTCCAACAAAGTAGCTCTCTCAGTTGTAACTTCCATAGGGGGATTTTCTTGGGCTTGTACACGTGGTTGCCATCCAATTCCTTCTACGGCAATCTGTTAGAGGTAATTTCAGACCTCACGGCCATTGTCAGCCGCTCCATAAATTGATGGAGGTAACGGGTTAGTTAACCGCCGCCCGTAGCTCGGTGAACATTTTACAGCTGGGTCGTTCTTCTCCAGGCCTCTACTCCTCGTATCGTGTTCCTCATTACAGAGAGCCGTGATTTCCCAGTCTTCGCGGAAACCACTTCTCCTTCACCAATATGCGCCATCTGCTTCTATCTTTGGCGTCGAGGTGAGCATCGTGCAGCTTGGTATTTAGGGAGCTCGGGGGCTGAGTAACCCACGTCCGTAGGAGAGTACCCTTTAAGATTCCCTACACGTGGTCCCCGTGGATGGTGCTAATCGGGTGACACTAACTGGTGGTAGGCATTGGCCGAAGGCTTGCGACCACCCACCTTGCAAAGTCGTACCACCAAGTGGCCTAGTCGTGTTCCGATACGATGCTCGGTGTAGCTACTAGAGGAGTTGGGTCGAGATGGACGTATCATGAGACTGGTCGCGGAGGGAAGCGGGATTGGAGGCACGGTGCGCTGCTGGCCGACCGCAGGTAGTTTGGGGACCAAGTAGTGTAGGGCCCGATTGATATTTGCGGTGGGGCTTGGACGTCTCCGCATTCTCCAGACCAGTCCACTAATGATGGCGTCCTGTCAGTGCGTTTCGTCTCCTTCCTTCACTCTTAATAATGACAAGGAATAATTTAAAATAAACTGTACTGTGGCAGCACTCCCTGTCACACAAAGTGCACTTCAGCAACAGTAGAGGGCTGCACTCTGACCTAGCAGTCCATCAGGTTTAGCACCTCGAGACTAGACCAGCTCTACTTTTCTTTTCGGAGACGCAGATCGGATGTCCATCAGACGTGTCGTACCGTACCTATCATACCCAGGGTTTACCCTGGAGCACAATTTTAAACCACCCGCGCGTGTATGCATGTACGCCCGAGACGATATCTGTTATCGGCGTCTCCGTAATCTTGGGGACTCTAGGTTTTCTGTACTCTGGGCTCTGGTGGACACAGGCCTGGATAAAATTATCTACGCCTGTGTCTACCGATCGCACAGTGGAGATCGGGCGACAGTCAGGCTCACAGAACATCTTAGTGAGGCGGCTGATACGGCACAGCAGCGGTACTCTGCCGCCCAATTAGTTATACTGGGGGAATTCAATGCCCACCAACAGGAGTGGCTCTTCCAGTACCAGTGCACTCTCTCTGTATCATGCTGGGTGAGAGACCCGAATGTAACGACCCGCTTGCGCTTGCGTTTAATCTCACCCAGCTGGTCCAGGGGAGGTTGATTCGCTTACATCCAACTGCTTGGACCTTCTGCTGACAACAGATCCAGACCGCTACTTGATGTCGGTATCTTCGCCTTTGGGTAGTTCCGACCATTTTCTAAACATGTTTGCCTCTCTTTTTGCAGAATCATCGTGTCTGGATTCTGGTGACGCGCGACGCTCCTTCTCCTGATGGATGCGAGACAAGTTTGTCGGGCATTCGCATCCGTCAAAAGGACGTTCGTAGCGCAACCTCGACGTGAACAAAGCTAGTGACCCCGGCGGGATACCGACAATTGTTCTGAGAACTTGTACGCCTGAAATGTCTCCGTTCCAGACACGCCTGTTTTGTATTTCATATGAGACTGGAAAAGTACATTCGGTATTTTTGCTTGGAAGCAAGCTAACGTTCAGCCTGTGCCCAAGAAGGGTAGTCGGGCTGACCCAGCCAACCACAGACCCATTTCAGTTACATCCATCCTCTGGAAACTGTGTGATGTGGTAACTGGAATGGAATGGAACGGGTGCTCAACTCTATGGTCCTGGCATACCTAGAAGCTAACGACATCCTAAGTGACCGCCAATACGGCTTCCGTCAAAATCGGTCAACTGGAGATCTTCTAACGTAAGCCATTCATGTCCGGAGTGTAACCATCGAGAGGCACGGGGAAGCGCTTACCGTCTCCCTCGACATCTCGAAGGCTTTTCACAGGGTCTGGCATAAAAACCTCATTGTTAAGCTTGCTTCATTCGGTCTACCCGGTGGTCTATGCGATTGGATTACAGACTTCCTGAGGGGCCGGTCTATTCTAGTGGTTATTGTTGGTCGCTCGTCTGACCAACAGGATATTAATGCCTCCCGGCATAGTTGCTGCATATAAAAGATCTGTTCAAACCCAGCACCTTTGGGTATGCAGACGACAGCACTGTTGCTGAGAGAAACTTGTCCGACGCGCGTTCTACTAGCCTTAGATCCGGTCTCTCCGGGAGGACATGGTTGGACGCTTGAATCTGTCGTTGAAGGCGGTCGCCGAATGGGGCGATGCCAATCTGATCAGGTTCAATGCTGCTAAGACCCAGGCGTGTCTTTATTCCACTAAAAGGAGCCAATTCCACCCGGCTCCATCTTTCCGAGGTGTGACTGTGCCAGCAACAAACCATCTGGAGCTTCTTGGCATTACGTTGACATCGACCTTCAATTTTGATCCTTTGGAAAAAGCTCAGCTAGCTGCCAAAAAGTTGGGGATCCTTGCGTAATTCACGCCGGAACTGCACATAGTTCCGCATAGTAGTTCTCTCGTCGTCTAAAGTTGATAAGAATCCACTTTTTAATATTACATTCATAGTTCCATTAAAGTTCAGTCGGCTCTTAGTCTATATCTTCAATAAAATATTTTGAGCGCAAGTTAAAATGTCTTCTAATAGAATGCCTGCTAAGTGCAAACTTGGCTGTAATAATGTAGCGCACGGAACGGCAACGCCGCTCCGTACCTCCTCCGAAGTAATAATTTGATCTTTTTGGCGCGGAAACTATATTTTTGTTTACTACGTGGAAACTACAAGGACAAGAGATTTGAAAATTTTGCTGCCTGTGGCAGCTATTTTTCTTATGTTTTAAGCTATAATGCATAATCATATCTTCTTTCGTTCGGAAGATATGACATGAGCAGCTGGGGTGCCGTCACTCCAGCTTACACATATTTGTTGGGTTAATAAAATATAGAGTATTTTGTCCAGAGATTTGAAAATTTTGCTGCCAATGGCTGCTATTCTGCCTAAATTTTTAAGCTATAGTACATAATCATATCTTCTTTTGTTCGGAAGATATGACATGGCAGCTGGGGTGTCGTCACTCCAGCTTACACACACGTTTTTTTATCATAGTTTCAGCACTTTTTAAGTATTATCGTTCAGTTCTTTTCTTCCATGTGCAGCTATTATGCCTTATTTTTTTGACTATAGTCCAAACCCCAACCTCACTGGTTTGCCTGTATTGAATGAGGAAGCTGGGGTGACGTCACTCCAGCTAACACATACTAAACGACTCATATTAACGAAGTTTTTGTGGCAGCTAAATTAAGACTCGGAACTTTGATTGCTGCTATTATGCCTATATTATTGGCATAGATAGAATTATTCTACCACATATGAGGAAGCTGGAGTTATGCACATCCTTGAACGGTTACTGGCGTGATCGAAGAGAACGTCCGAGAGGTCGAAGTCCAATTAGATGGTCTTCTGCAGGCAAACTCTCCTCATTTTTCATCCGGGCTTGGGACATGCCTGCTCATAGGCAGAGTTAAACATTGTTAATAACTTTAAAAACATTAAGGCCCACTTGAACAAGAAACTTAACTCAGAGTAATATTGTATGACAAACTGTCAATTTAACCTCGTGTTAGCAACTAATTCTTAGGCCCAGTTTTTCTATCCATAGTTAACTTAACCAATGGTTAAATATGCTAACCAGTGCATTGGAATAAACGCGTTCAAATAATGAATTCTCTTACTAACTTATTAACCATTTGTGAGGCTAACAATTGATTAAAACGCAATTTAATGGAATTTTAAACCATTGGTTAAGATAACTCTGATTAAAAAACTGGACCGTAGATAAGTTTTGCATGCAAGTGGGCCTAATAATGAAATGCTTGATATTTTTCAGTTTGTCCTTCACAAACTAAAGGTTCTACGAGTGTCCAATTAGGTATAATTATAATCCTGTTAACCTACACATGTTCAGGGCCCTACTAAAAGGTCTTAAAACCATCATGATGCCAGTGTGAGAGAGAGACGGAGCCATACAAAGCGAATAGCACTATCCCTTTTCCGCAGCGGAATTATGATGGCATTGGGTGGGACTTTGTAGTATGACCTCAGTATTGTAGACGTAGACGTATTTTAGACAAGTTTAGCTTAGTAGGACTTTAGTAAGTATTTAGGGCATTGCAACTGCAATTCATTCATATTACGGAAGTTCAGAGGATCTTCGATTGTATCAAAATAAAACCAAAAACCAACCTAAACATGAATACTCACAAAGCAGTTATTTGTATAACATCGAAAATAGAAGTGCAGTCATGGTGAGGTCAATTTTAAAGACTCTTTGAGCTGATGAATGTGAATCTAGTGTTTTATTAGGATTCCGACCCATAGGGTAAAAACGGGACCCTATTACTAAGACTCCACTGTCCGTCTGTCTGCCTGTCACCAGGCTGTATCTCAAGCACCGTGATAGCTAGACAGTTTATTTCTGTTGCCGCTATAACAACAAATAAAATAAATATTTAAGTGGGGCTCCCTCTCATAAAACGTGATATTTTTGCCGTTTTTTGCTATAATGTAATGATGTAGCGTAAATAATGTATGTACTGACACAATGTGTTAAAATAATTTTAATCTATATATTTACTTTTCAGTTCCCGGCGCTGCTTGGAGGTTCATTTATATTCGGCCTTTTCCTGTTCATAGGCATTTATATTGCTCATAAAATACATTTTACACGGGTCTACAATCAGCAGAGGTCAGTATTTACCAAGTTTTCCTGCCAATTATTTTATAATCGTACATGTAATTGCAATACAATAATTTCTGATGAATTGTAACCAGAATATGGTAGACTCTATTGGTCAAAGCAAACTGAGATAGAAACTAAGCGAATTTCTAAAAATATACATCCTACTGTTTGTTCCTCAATCACGCCAGTTTTTTTTTTCGCATTATGTACATTTAAACTTTAAGTATTATATATATATTTTTGAAATCACCTCTTAAAACCCTTCATTTTGACAACCCACACGATGGGTTTAGAAGAAAAAATCATTTGGCCCCACAATATAGCGCCCAAAATTCTCCATTTTTCTATTTTCCAATTTTAATGTAGCTAGTGACACTCACAAGGTAGGCCGGGTCACACCTGATGCGTAGCGTGACGTGACGTGCGCACGAGCGTACCGGCCCTTTTACACCGGCCAAGATCGGTGGAGCACAAATCACGCGTGCACGCATCACGTCATGCAGGTAACTGCTGCACGCGAGTGCGGGCCACCTTCTCAGCAGCCATATTGAGCTGAGAGTATTTGGCTAAAAGATGTTCGCAGCTCTTCAAGCAGTTCTTCTGATGAATAAGCGTTATTGTTGCTACTATGCCATGAATCTTCTGCTGCTACAAAGAGTCTTTGGGTCCATGATATTATTAATAGAAGAGAGGAATGCAGTGAATATCTTAAACTATGCCGGGAGTTTGAGTGTAATGAAGATCGTTTTTATGAGTTCACTCTTTAAAATTGTCTCCATTGCGAAAAAAAACACTCGTAAACTGTATTCTGTTTGTAAATAAATACAACCTGCGGTGCGTGCGCACGTGCAGCAATGACCGATGCGTGTGCGTGCGTGCCCGGTCTGGCATCTAACAGAAAGCGCCATATAATACAACCTCATCACTGCAGGCGCGTGTGCAACGTTGCCATTGCAGTACATACGCGCGCGGTCTCGGTTTGTGAGTAGATGCGGCTCTGCGTGCGTGGATCACGCGCGTGCACATGTCACACATCTGGTCTGGCATCTTTTTTACAATTTTATACATTACAACTAGTGCGTGTACGCATCACGTGACGCCACGCATCTGGTGTGCTTCGCTCTTAAGACGTATCGATTGACGTGAGAATCATCAAAATCGACCAAAGCATTGCTCTATGGAACGCCACATAGGAACAAACATACATAGACTGATAAATACGTTACCCTCCTTCCTCAGTCGGGTCGCTGTGCATGTATGTCTAGATGTATGAACATAAACGAAACAAAAGGGTAAAGGATCGTAGCAGTAGCCGGGCGAGCACAGCATACTGTGACAGGCTTGAGTCACACATTTTTATCACAGTTTGGGAGCAAAAACCGTTCGTTTGCCCGGCTGTGTGGTTTCTGTCTACTCCCATGGGCAAAATGCGTGTGTTTATCAAATCATTTTTTTTATTATTAATCTTCCATTTAAAAACATACAATTTTGACACCTATCTCGCCTACGTTTTTTTAATCGTGATAGAAATTTGTGAATTACATATGGTTTATTATTGTATGTATATTATTAGGAATTCGCTCGAGTCGACGTCAATGACTTTTAACCCTAACTCACTTGGCACTTGTTGTTTTATGAACGCTTACGTGTTATTCAACCTTACGGTGATAAAGCTATTTACAAGGTCGACTTAACTGACCTCACATGCTCTGCATGCATGGTCTCAGTTTGACTTTGAAAGCGCCCTTTTCACCCGAATACGGCAAAGGCAAATTGAAGGGAATGTTTAGTTCAACTGTTACTACTGTCCTGCTATTGAGCCTACTATGCCATATAATGACCAAAAATAATATAAATATTATTTCACTTTCAGGAAAAATATGTCGTATTCAAAAGCTCCGACTTCTCCTCGGTCACCAAGCAAAATATTCGCAGTTTAGACTGTAAAATTTTATCGTGGATTTGACTATCTAATACGCATATTATCAGACTTTTATGTTAAATAAAACTTTAATTAGTAGTTAGTAACAATTTCATTCTTAGGATAATTCATATTTAGATATAAAACAGACATATTTCGATGTAATGTTAATGGTATTAATTGAAGCGTTTTTATTTAGCTTGCCCTGTTTTTTGTTTGTTTGGGTCAAATTTCGCAACTGATTTTTTTCTTTTATTGTACGGTATTTACAGTCTTGTCTTTATAAAAATAGTAATAATAGTGCGTACCTATAGATTAGCGATTGGAAAGTTACGGCAAAATAAACCTAGAGTTAAGCATTCAAACAAACAAATAATTTTTTTCTGTGATCTGATGAAAACAGTTTGCCCATCTCTGGTGTAGATATTCGAATTTAAAATTGCTTGTCTTGTACATTTCGGTTCATGTAATTGTATATATTTTAGAAGATTAACGGATATGTGAACAAGTGTGATATTGCTTATGAAGTTTGAGATACGTATTATTAGAAAATTTACCAACATGTATTATAATTTAATATTGCATTACTGCCACAAGCGAATGTTTTTATTAATGAATTTTTATAATTTTCTGTTGTATATCTGCAAACTAATGGCTTTTACTTATTGTCACTTTTCACTGACAGTTTCGACTGAAGTTTTCAGTTACCATGATATGAAGTTAAAATATTAAATCGGTTGTAATATAACTGACAGTGTTTCATATACATACGATCGCTTTAATTTCAGGCAGTACAGTTAAGACTGTCAGTGAGATCGGCACCCTAATTGCGAAATATCGAAGAATGGTGCACGCGTGCTTTGATGCATTCATTTCATAATGTAATTGTTTTAAAATTAAGTTCCCTTTTATTTGTACCTACATTGTGTGTATCTGAGTGTGCCAAATAAAATAGTTTTCTTTCTATGTTAAAAAATCGTCTACTCGACAGCGTGAAACACGCAGTCTTTACAGTTGAGTTGTCAAAATTTCTGTCAAAACAATTAACGCAATTAGGGTGATGTACATACGATCAGTATATCATTTCATGCCATTATTTGCAGCTAAATGAATATGTTTTCTATTGTATTAATTAAGGCCTGTTGTATACCTGAAATGTCGTCTGAGTCCCAAGTCGTGTCGCGAACGCCACTTTAAAAATCCTTGAAAATGTATCCGGTATATCGCAAACACTACAAATCCATTGTAAAATATGGAATCAAATTATGTGCAAGTCTAATAAAAAATGTTCTGGCAAATTGTTCTCAGAAACGGCGTCATCAAATGGTACGTAGCTGAGCCTAAAATAAAATTTAAATTTTCCATAGACACGCTATGAATAAGAAGTAACTGTTTTTTTCAATTGGGCATTTAATAATCAAAAGATTATGAAAGTAAAGGAAGATTGAGGGCCCAACTATTCAGTATAATATTATATATACTTTATCAACAACACAATCGGCCGCCCATTGTACAAAGTATAAGTTCGTAGCCTGCGCTTTTGGGTTAATGGATAAACATAGTCCTAATATGACAACATCAGAGGATAGCTAATCAGCATTAAGCTGTGCAGTCAGTGATGTTTCCATTGTTCTATTACACTGCTTAAAAGGATCATTATTATAGTTCTCGCCAAACTTCTTGACCGCCCTGAAGTTGGCTACAATGGCTGCGTAGTAGTAAATATCATACAAAAACAACACCGCGCCGTGCCTTGCTAATTGGAAAGCCAACTTTAGGGCGGTCAAGTAATTTGGCGAGAACTGTAGGTACAGTTACCGATGGTTATAATAGGCTATACATTATTATGACCCAGGCAAATACGGGCGGGCCACTAGTAGACATTTTACATAATCCTACATGGGCATTAGTGAAACATCAAAGCTAGTGCAGGAAAACATCGTGACGTTTGAAGAGATTGTTGAAAAAAAAAACACGTGGTGTTTATTAAGAGCCTTTTAGTCGCAGCTATGATAAACGTATTTGTTTTTTTAACAAACTGATCAGCTTTTTGTTGATTAGTAATCCTGAAAGATGTTTTAACTTATCCACAAACAACAGGGATATCTACAGGGGCACAGGGTAAATTTTTCAAGATGGCCGAATCAAAATATAAAAGTGATACTAAAAACTACTCAAAGGTCTGTCCGATTTTGACAACAAATTTAAACATATGGTTTTCTTGGAACAACTGTTGTGTGAACGAACTGTAAGAGCCCATCGAAAGCTATTAGCTAGGTTTTCTTACTTCCAAACTTGTAAACTATTATATTGCTAGTTATTTTTAACCTTGTAGATCTAATTGCAATTGCTCTTTTTGAACTATAAAACTATTCGTGTTCAATGTGTCCGTGCCCTAAGACCAGTCGTTACGATAGCGATGTCAAGCATGACATGTATCGAAATGTTGGTATTGGTTAACAAAATGTATGCCTTTGGCCATCCTTTAATAAATCTAGCCTGTACAGGTTTCCTACACGGTAGCGCTGGCTCGCCTTGCTGCATTTTTGCTTACGACAAATAGCGATATATTTTGAAAAATCAATATACCAATCATGAGGCTATTTTGAAAACTAATTAGACTGCTGTGGTGTTCTTTTTTATTTGTAAATGTATAAGTAAGTAGATAATTAAATTCTTAGATTACTTATTTTCGGTAGTAAGTATATTATGAATTATTCGGCATTGATGTGAGATATTTTAGTCAAAAAGGACGCTGTTTTATATAAGGATACCTAAAATTAGGATGCAGCACTTAAAACATAATCCTGAAACACTCCTGCAGCGCTTATTGCGTAATTAATCGCCAAAGCAAAGGGCAAAGAGTATGAAAAATCGACCAATCACCTATACGGCAATCCACATCGTGTCGTTCATTGCGCTTTTGATTGGTCAATTTTTCATACTCTTTGCCCTTTGCCTTGTCGAACATTAGGTACGCAATAAGGCTGTTTGTGATGCATGCGATTGTTTTCCGAGCATCTGTGGATATTTTATCATTCTTGTCCGTGCGTAATAGAGAAGCCTTATGCACATGTCACCGATTATTACAGAAACCGTAAGTTGTACTTATTTAATTTTGCGAGATTATTAATTCTCAAAATATTGTCAACAGACCATTTCAAATACAATAAAGCCTATCAAAAAAATATATGTTTAAAATATACCCGTGCCTTATTGGAAAGAAAGAGATTACAATTTCAAGCGATTTATTGTGAACTTACGGTGCAATAATCCGGTGACATACACGCCCTTAATTGTAGCAGTCCATTCGTCAAGCCAGGACAGTGACTGTCTAGTCGCAGTGTCTGCAGGATGCACAAATAACGTATTTCTTTATAATCGTCATTCTTCCATTTTATTGATCCGAGTCAAAATCAAACATAACTGAAGTCAAATATTATACCAAGAAGGCTATTTTGTACGTATTTTATCTAAATGTATTCTTGTAAATCAATTTTATATGTTTAATAAATAATTTCAAAGATATGTGTGTTTTACTAGAAAACCCGACCACTTATTATAGTAAACCCACAGGTACCTACTACTACTCTTAAACAATAAAACCCGAAAAAATAATAATTTAAAAGAAATAGTTTATTACTAAATCACTCTCTCTCTCTCTATCGTTTTGAACGATAAATAATAAATAATAAATTCATTTATTTGCAAACAAGTGTCACAGTTACATAAAAGCTCTGCCTCCTGAACTAGGTAGTTAACCTGTATCTCAGGAGACAGATCCCTTCCAAATTACATAACTCAGTTGGTTTACATTCTAGGTACAGTGCTAATTAAACATTTTAAGTAAAAGAAATATTAATCTATGAAAAGTACGATTACAAAATAAAAAACTAAACCAAATAAATATAATATAAAAAATATGAAAAATATGATTGCCCGTGTGGTGTGTTGTGTATGATGGTGTGTTTTGTATGTATGTATTCGGAATTAAAGGTGGATTTATGTTGGTAGTGCAGTCCTTTTATTTGTTTGGGTTACTGGTGACTAGATTTTCCGTTTGTTCGTAGTCCAACTTGCTGAGCCACTTTAGTACACTCTTTCCGAAATTATGATTGTTCAAATTTTGTGCATTTTTAATTGTAAATTTGTTGTATATACGTGGTGCTGTGGAGCTGTAGTGTCGTTGTGCAAAAGTGGATTTCACTGAAGGTGCTGAACATATGAAGCGCCTCTTGGTGGTTGGTAGCAGCTGGGGAATTGTGGTGCGGTGGAATCTGCGAAGTACTCGATTTACGTAGAGTTTGCGGACCGATAGAACACCAGTGCGGCTGTATAATTCTGTTGTGGGGTGCCGGTACGGCAGGGACATTAGAACTTTGAGAAGCACACGCTGCGCACGTTCCAGTTCAATCATTATTGATTTGGACGCGCCACCCCAGGAGCAGATGCAATAGTTAAGTACACATTCGCCTAGTGATCTATAGGTCGATATCAGAAGCTTTGTAGGCGCTACATTTCGTAGTTGCTTGAATATGTAAATTAATTTTCGTAGTCGGGCACTAAGACTCGAAATATGGTGATTCCATTTTAAATTCTCATCAACTATAACTCCTAAGTACTTTATTACATTTGATCTGGTCAAAACATCACAGGTACATTGAGTATTCACGCGCGGGTTTCGGTTACATGGAAAAGCATGAATTTTTACAGCAAACTTCGAATCCGGGCGAGAGGTACTAGTCTTTGTAAAACATAGATATTTTGTCTTGGATGTATTCAACGACAGCAAGTTGTCCTCTAGCCACTTTGTGATAATCGCGAGACCGCTTTCTGTTAGCGTCCGCACCTGCTCCCATGTTTGGCCATGGAACAAGATGACAGTGTCGTCCGCGAACATAATGGTTTCAGCGTTGGGAATGGCAATCTCTGCAAGACTGTTTATATAAGTCAAAAAGAGAGCCGGGCCAGTCGTACTTCCCTGCGGAATGCCAAATGTGCAAGTCGCAGCGTCACTCAAATGGCTATCAACCCTGACACGCTGCTCCCTACC
This sequence comes from Orthosia incerta, assembly GCA_948252205.1. Taxonomy (NCBI): domain Eukaryota; kingdom Metazoa; phylum Arthropoda; class Insecta; order Lepidoptera; family Noctuidae; genus Orthosia; species Orthosia incerta. The sequence continues at coordinate 40,985,988 of OX411741.1, forward strand.
CGCCAGATAGTCCTGGAACCACTTTAGAACGTGGCCCCTTACACCCATACTGCATAGCTTTGCTAGGAGCATAGGGATCGATACTGTATCAAATGCTTTTTTTAGGTCGAGGAAAACACCGACTACCTTATCTCCTGCGTCAACATGCTTTGTAATTATCGATGTCAGCTTTAGTAGGGCATCATTTGTAGATATTCCTTTTCGGAACCCAAATTGACGGTCGGTTAACAACTTGTTTTGATAAGAAAGAAAATTAAAGGCTTAAACGCTAACACGAACGAAACACGAAGATTAAAGTATGTAGATGATGCAGCAAGAACAACGCGTGTGGCTGACTGGCTTGGCCACCATCAGGGATTTTAATTTTGATAACAAAAATATTTAGTCGCTAATTGGTCGAAATTAGTCGCCATATATCAGATTAAGTCCGTCACTGGTTCAATTTAGAAGGGTTGTTAGGTGGCCGATCTGGAGAGACCCAGCTTGGCCAAATTTATATCTCAAAAACTAGGGCACCTACTCACCTAGCGAAGATCTGTTTTCGTTCAGATTTAGACGCTAATTGGTCGAAATTAGTCGCCAGTTATCATGATTGATGATGGTGATTTTAACCAGTGATCGACTAATTCTGATATTTGGCGACTAATTTCGACCAATTAGCGACTAAATATTTGTGTAATTAAAATTAAAATCCCTGATGGTGGCCAAGCCAGAGTCAGCCACACGAACAACTCTGACGAAAGTGAACTAAACGAAAACGTCAGTCATGAAGACAGACAGATTAAAGAACAGATCGAAATAGAACCAAGTGAAGAAATCGGAGAATCATCTAATCAAATCAATCAATCTAAATAAATTTATTAGATTACGTGGAAAGCTAGCTAGAGGAAAATGGGGAAAATTTATGCTCTGACTAAACGGGCTTTGGTTTTATAACTTATGCCACGATTTTTCCAGATGTTCTGCAAGCGTGTCATAGCATCCTTAGCCATAGCTATCCGTCGTTTTATTTATGGGACGCAGCTGCCTTCAGTATTAATAATAGACCCCAGATAAATGAAACTATCCACAACTTCGATGCCTTGGAAGCTGTAGGCGCCCGATAGCTTTTCCGCACGATCTATCAGCTTAAGCTTAGTTTTCTGCCTATTTATTGCAAGCCCCAACTTGTAACTCTCCACCTCCAATCTACGCAATATCTCCTTTATGTCGGCATATGTTGTAGCAAGGAAAACAGTATCGTCAGCGTAGCGCAGATTAGAGATGCGCTTTCCACCAACAGCAAACCCCCCTTCCTAGCCCTCAAGAGTTTATTTATTTATTCATTTACACATACAATTATTTTTACAGGTAGACCGCAAGGTAACAAAAGTAGTCATACAATGCGACACTCAGAGACGCCCCGTAAAACTGATCACACACCTTTTCGCGTCCATGATTGACCAGTCCCAAGTAACGGCTCTGGGCGTCCGCACAAGTTAACTAGAGAACAATACAGTAATTGTCACCCTCTGGAATTCCGCCAAAGAGCAGGAAAAAATGTCCAAACGCTGAGAAACGCAGATTTGTGGATTGTTTAGCATCCCCCGAAAAACCATAAAGACGTATTTTACCAGAGCAAGATTGCGCCTCACTTCCAACTTATAGTACCCAACCATCCCTATTACAAAGAGAGTTGGGTACATAAGCGGGTAAAACGGATAGACGCCAAAATGCCTCATGTATAAATACCGTGTGAATTTATTCTGCACCTTTTCCACCATCTGGATGCATCCCTATCTAACACCTTTCTTGATGGAGAACACATTTGAACAATCGGTGTCTATTCTGACGAAAGAGCGGTTGCTGATGTAGAGGCATCGGATCAAGTCAACAAGATGCTGAGGCGCATCCATGTCCTTTAGCACCTGACTATTCTGCTTCTCAGCATATAGTCAATCCAGTTGCACGTGGTATCATTGATGCCATGTTCCTTTGCAGCAGTGCGTATGGACTCAAATGTTGTCTTGTCGAAGGCTCCCTCTATGTCGAGGAAAGCCCCGACACAGATTTCTTGTCCCTCTAGCGCAGGCTCGGCTCGACTCGCAACATAGTGCAATGCCGTTTCCGTAGATTTGCCAGGGCTGTAGGCGCATTGTAGTTTATGTAGAGAGAATACTTTCAGTGGTCCCTCTCTTAAGTACCTGTCTACCAGTTTCTCCAGAGCTTTCAAGAGAAAGGATGATAGACTAATGGGCTTGTAAGCTTTAGCTTCTTCATAAGTCGGTCTAGTTACTCACTTTCGGTATAAAGGTGACTTTGACCTCCCATGCCTTGGGTACATACCCAAAGGCTATGCAGGCTCTGTAGAGCTTACTCAAATAGGGTATCAAAACAGATGCCCCTTCTTGCAATAGTATTGGGTAGATGCCATCCGGACCAGGGGATTTAAGAGGCTGGAAGCCCGCTATGGCCAGTTTCAGTTTATTTTCATCTACCACTTTCTTTGCCGTGAGCCAGTTATTTTTGGACGTGTGCCTTGTGAGCTCGTCCCTTGTGACAGGTTCCTCTTCATCGCTATCGCGCAGTATACCTTCTGGGAAGTGGGTCCTAAACATCACGCCCAGAGTGTTCTGTCCAGTTTCCGTGAGATACCCATGCATTCTCATCTTTTACAGAAGATAGTGGGTTTGTCTTAGTCATGGATATTGCTTTGCACAACCTCATTCCATTTGGCAGAGTTTCGATGGAGGTGCAATGCTGCCGCCAATTAGTTCTTCTGACCTTGCGTACCGCCGTATTATACCTCGTTAGCATGCTATGATAGCCAGAGAAATCCTTCCTGGCTTTTGCATCATTAAAGGCCTGTCGGGTTTCCTGACGTATTTTGGCTAGTTCAGGAGTCCACCATGGTACCTTTTTGCAAAAGGCCTTCCTCTCAGGGCAGTTATCTTCCCATTCACCGATGGTGCCCGCCTTGATTCTGTCCGCTACTGTGACCATACAATAGACTCCAAATTCATATAGTGGTTGTGTTTCCCTGAGAATAACCTCTACCATATGTGGCGCTTCAACCTTCTATTCGTGTGACAATAGTTAGTGAATTGTAGTAGTGACGAACTAGAGATTGAAGATGTCAGGGCCAGTGAACAGGAGCCGAACGGTTAGTTTAAATCGGAGGGAAGATTCATCACCCATCCCCTCACGACTATATTCGTCAGTCGCGGAATCTGCCGGCCAAAATGGCGGCGCCGCGTTTTCTTCGCAGCACATCGATGCAAATGCTACGTTTTCCGGTGAATATGTGGCGTTCATATTAGCCTCTCTTCAACGCTCACAGACAGAAGCGTTCAGGGAGCTACTTTTCTCGGTGTCGCGAGCGAATGTATCAACTCTGGAGTCACTCGCTCTCCAAGGTCACAATACCCCAGCTCGCTGCCTTCTCCAGCAGACCGAATGAATCGGTAGATGCGTTTATTGACGCTATAGAAGCATAAGCGACTGCGTGCACGTGACAGACTCGAACATTCTACTTGGATTAGCTTACCCATTTTAAGATGAAGCGGCCACGTGGTGGCAAGGAATAAAACACTCTGTGTCGACATGGCGCCAAGCAAGGGAAAACTTGACAAGTGCCTTCGGTGATCGCCGGCCACCTCATCGTATTTATATAGAAATATTTTCGACGCCGCAAGAAAAAGAGAATACGGACTTGTTCGTAGCTCGCATTCGTGCCCTCTTGACGAAACTACCTAAAGACGATGTTACAGAGTACGGCCTCCTTCACAGCAGAATAAGAAATAGGCTGCGGAGAGAAGAATGCAAAAGCTTCTCAAAATTACTCCGCCTCGTGTCATCATAGAAGATGCCACTGCTCCTGCGAAGAAGCAACGACCTATGTGCACCTACTGTAAGCGGTATGGACTAGGACATAAATATCGAAATTTTATAGTTTAGAAATTTCGGACCTTATTTGCATGCTTATTAATTTCAAAATTGACACCCCTAAATTCGATATTTCGAAACATGATTTAATTTAAATACTTATAAGTACGACATAAAAGAGTAGAAATTAAATATTTGGGAACTAAAAGTTTTCATTTTCTGGCAACATCTAAAATGAGTACTTGAGCTGTCAATTTTTCTCGATCGGTTTGTTTCGATTTTCGTAAGAATTTTGGTTTTTGTGTGATATTTTTGAGTGTGGACAGAAAAACAGTGGCAAAATCATGAATAAGGTAATTCGTGGAGGTGCCCGTGATATAGTTTACAAAGTTTATATGTGGTGTACAGCCGAATTCCAAGCTGGGAAGCTTCTATGCAACTTAGAAGATGTTTACCATCGTACAGCAGATTTTACTGGTAAGTAACTATTGAAAGTTACGCTAAACGTTAATTACAAACGATTAATACATTCAGGGAGCTAAATTTTCGAACCACATATCATTTACAAATTATTTGTCTAACATTTTTGAGGTTATGCTAAGGTAAACAAATACTGTTGTAGTTATATCGCGACTTAACCACGTTGATAGTAAGGCAAAAACAATTAATGAAATTTATTGCGGATACGAACTTTTTTTTTGCTATCCCATATTTGTTGATGCAATCGACTAAATGGAAAGAAACAATTTTAAAATATATTCACATTTATTTACCGCGGTACTTCTTTCGCCGGACTGACAGTGATTATTTTATATGCTTGTTTTAGGTGTTTCTGTAAGCACAGTGCGCAGAATCGTGCAACATGGCATTGAAAACGGTGTGAAATTCTCAACACCAGCTAAACACATGAAGGGTCGTCCCATGGTGCAGACAGCAGTGACGATGAGAGTGGTTCAGAAATCAGTGACGAATCAATACCAGAGCTTAAAATAGACTACACGAACTTAAGTGATCCCATGGAAGGTGTAGAGCATTTAGATTTTGATTGATTAGATTTTTTTTTTATTAATTTTAGTTTATATCTGAGTTTATATGGAAAGCAATTGATTATTAAAAATACTTATTTTTTGTGAAATTGTTGTTTTATTACTACTACATATTAAATATTTAATAAATATGCTTATTTAATACACACATCAACACGGTCTAGGGATATTTTTAAAAAAGCGAATTACTATCAATGTGTTAATTATTTATATGACATGTATATATTTAAAAGATACGTTATTTAATATTCTACCATTTTTTAATAATGGTTAAGGTACTTCGATTAAAATTTCAGGATTTTATGGAAAAAAAATGAAGCATAGACGGAAACCGTATATGAATTAACTTTTAATTTATGAGTAAAAACTGAAAAAAATAGAAAAATCATTTAATTTGTGTTTATAAACTTGAAGTTATTAGTCTGAAAAAGCGCCCATGATGTTCATAACACATCGGCAACGATTCAGCATGATCAGAACAAGGTTGTCAATGTCTTGCTGCGGAATATTGTCCCATGTCCTTCTGAGGTGCGCAAAAAGTTGATCTTCTGTAGCCAGATTTTCAGGAACTTCCTTCAGAGCTCTTCTTTGCAGCATATCCCACGCATGCTCAATGGGATTTAGATCTGGCGATTGAGCAGGCCAGTCTAAGGCCCTAACATTGTGTGTATGTAACCAAGCTGCTACCGTTCTCGCCGTGTGTGCCCGGGCATTGTCGTGCATGAGCAGGAAATCTTGCCCCATTTGTGTTCTGTGGGGCAAGATTACGGGCCCCAGCACCTGTTGGACGTATCGTTCTGCCGTCATATTGCCCCGGACCCAAACGAGATCCGTCCGTTCTCCAAGACGAATTCCTGCCCAAACCATAATTGTTCCTCCTTGGTATGGGTGAACTTCCTGAGGGTTCTGAAGACGGCTCCATCGTCCAGGAACTCGCCAAATACGCGTCCTTCGTGAATCTGGATGGAAGCCGAACCTGGATTCATCCGTGAACAGCACATTGGACCATTGCTCACGGCCCCAGTCCACGTGGTTCCGAACCCATTCTAATCGTCGTCCACGAATTCCTCTCCGTAAAGGTGGGACCCGGAGTGGTCTACGAGAGCGTAGATTGCTTTCATACAGTCGCCTTCTTACAGTTTGGTCACTCACAAGCACTTGGTGTTCCACTCGCAGCCTTTGGACCAATTGAGTCGCCGTTGCATTTGGTTGAGCTCGCGCAGTAATTTGCAAAAATCGGTCTTGTCTGGGGGTAGTGATGCGACTTGGCCGCCGGTGCCTCTCCGCTACTTCACCTGTGGCACGATAGCGTGTCCACAATCTTGAAATTACATTTTGGTGGGTCCCTATGGCCTCAGCAACATTACGCTGAACAGACCCAGCTTCCAGCATTCCCACAGCTCGTAATATCTCCGCCCTCGTCAAATGTTGGCGTTGCATAGCTACAATACCTCAATTTTAACTTTATCTTTCGTTTAAAAATGAAAAAAAAATGTAACTAAACGTAATTCGTATTGTTTTCTAAATTTCGCACAAATGAAAATTCCATCTCCTACACATCAAGACATTTTTATGCCACCAAAACAAAAGAATTTTCAAAAATTTGAATTTGGAATTAGTCTGAGATAAATTACAAACAAATCGGTGTATAAAAGATTCCAATGCAGCCAGTACTTTTCGAGTTATTTAATTGAGTATGAAATATCCCTAGACCGTGTTGATGTGTTTATATTTACTCATTTTTATACCCAATAAATAAATAATACTATTCAAGTATCAAGATCAGCTCGGTCGTACTAACTGGGTTGCTATCTGAGCGATTGTGGCGCCCTCATTTAATTTCTACTCTTTTATGTTGCACTGTACACAGTGAAATTTAAGTGGTTGTTTTCCCGCGGCAAAACGACTTGTCTTAAGGAGTACATTCGAAGCATAGAGTTAAAATAAAAAAAAACGATGTTTTTGTTTTAAAATAATAAAAAAAAAAAACATAAACTCGAAAAAGTGAGTAACAATAGTAACTTGTAGGTACTAGGTACTACGGTGAATAATACGGTGGTGACGCGAGTAGTACCTAGTACCTACAAGTTACTATTGTTACTCACTTTTTCGAGTTGATGAATATTTTTTAAATTATTTTAAAATAAAAACATCGTTATTTTTTTACTTTAACTCTATGTTTCGAAAGTACTCCTAAAGGCAAGTCGTTCTGCCGCGGGAAAACAACCACTTAAATTTCACGGTGTATATAAATACTTATAATAAATATATTTCATACAATTATGAAATTTATTATTGAAACCAAAAGAGGATCATCTGAAAATGAGCCTGAATACGAATATAAAGCCAATTAGTGACCATGTGTGCTAACATTACAATAAAACAAAGGCTAATCATGGTGTTATAGTACATTACGATATTAGTGCGTTAAGATGTTATAACCAATACGCACGTATATCGTACGACGTTTTTTAACACATTTGCGAGGAAACAGAAAAAAAAAAAAAAATTGTTCATTTTTAATTATTGAAACAGTTAGTGAAGTTACAATGATACGTAGTTGTAGTTGGTTTTTTAATTATGTTATTATTATTATTACTATTCATGTCATTGTTTTGTGTTAGGGTAAATGTTGGAGACGACGAAACTTCTTGAAAGGCGGCAGAAGAGCATTGTAATTCGTCATTAGTTGTAAATAAAAAAGTATCATCAGTAGAAGTAGAGGGGCGCGGCTCAGGGCAAAACTTCTTCGTTTGTGGCTCCAAATTTATTGCCTGAGTTATTTTGGCACTTATATTTGCTTTGTTTTGGATGGAATCTTCTACATAAGATTCTGCTACTGAGTTAGAACGCCACCCGCCATGCCGCTTTAAAGTCAATATATCAGCTCCCGAATCAGCAAGTAATGTTGCTGACGTTCTTCTGAAACTGTGCCCTGTATAACAATCAGCATCCGGCAATCCTAAAAACTTGGCGACTTCCTTTGGCATGGCACCAAATTTATTTATGCCAATAGGTTGCGCAGTACTTTTACCTTTTTGGTAATTGTGAAAGAAATGATTATTTTTTGTCTTAGTCGTACGCAGAGCTTCATATTTTTTGACCACGTCATAAAATGGGCCGTCGATAATAAAAGATCGGGGTATTTTGTTTTTAGTGTTTGGGATTTTAACTAAAAGCATTTTGCCTTGATTTGCAATGTCTTTTGTGGTAATATTGTGAAGCTCTTGCCGTCTACATGCACCATGAATACCAAATATTAACGCAACCTGAAAAGAAATAAAAATGTGTTAGATAAGGTATAGGTACTTAGCTTACAGACGGTCGTTAAAAAATATGTAAAAGAGTATGTATGTACAGTAGGTAGATCAATACATAAAATAAGGCAAACTGACCTTTGTTGCCAGGTACTGGCTATCTGGAGCATCTTTTAGAAACTTTTCGACGTCATTTGATGACAGTACCTTAGATTTTTTCTTTATAAAACCAACAGAGCGTCTCTTTAAAAATGCAATGAGATTTGTATATAAATTAATATCGACACCATTTTTCATCTTGAGGGTACTTTTCAGCATAGAATATGTTGTCCACAACGAGCTAGGCTTATATTAACTAGCTAGTTCATTAAAATACGCCAAAACTACATTTTCGGAAAATGACTTGGCATTTTTCATGTTTTTCCACTTCAAGAAATTTTCATACGTGGTTATGTATCTGTCCTTGGATATTGACGGCAGCAATCTGTCGCATGCGGTTCGCGCTTCTGTTAGTATATCCGGTGGAGTTGAAGTAATATATTGCTCATCTTCATTATTGAAAGTTGTCATTTTTAGATATTCACAAAACAAGTACAAACAAAAGAAAATTTGAGAAAAATGGCGCGAGGATTATTTTCTGCCGTGGCTGCGTGAAAATGTTGGCAAAGACGCTAGAGCATGCAGCCAAGTTTTTAAATTCCGAATAAACTGTTTTTTTTTATTTTAAATAAACTCAATCTGTGAATGCACACTGTTGCTTTCCCGCCATTTAAATATAAGTGCCAAAATAACTCAGGCAATAAATTTGGAGCCACAAACAAAGAAGTTTTGCCCTGACCCGCGCCCCTCTACTTCTACTGATGATACTTTTTTATTTACAACTAATGACGAATTACAATGCTCTTCTGCCGCCTTTCAAGAAGTTTCGTCGTCTCCAACATTTACCCTAACACAAAACAATGACATGAATAGTAATAATAATAACAACATAATTAAAAAACCAACTACAACTACGTATCATTGTAACTTCACTAACTGTTTCAATAATTGACTCCAAGACGAATTCCTGCCCAAACCATAATTGTTCCTCCTTGGTATGGGTGAACTTCCTGAGGGTTCTGAAGACGGCTCCATCGTCCAGGAACTCGCCAAATACGCGTCCTTCGTGAATCTGGATGGAAGCCGAACCTGGATTCATCCGTGAACAGCACATTGGACCATTGCTCACGGCCCCAGTCCACGTGGTTCCGAACCCATTCTAATCGTCGTCCACGAATTCCTCTCCGTAAAGGTGGGACCCGGAGTGGTCTACGAGAGCGTAGATTGCTTTCATACAGTCGCCTTCTTACAGTTTGGTCACTCACAAGCACTTGGTGTTCCACTCGCAGCCTTTGGACCAATTGAGTCGCCGTTGCATTTGGTTGAGCTCGCGCAGTAATTTGCAAAAATCGGTCTTGTCTGGGGGTAGTGATGCGACTTGGCCGCCGGTGCCTCTCCGCTACTTCACCTGTGGCACGATAGCGTGTCCACAATCTTGAAATTACATTTTGGTGGGTCCCTATGGCCTCAGCAACATTACGCTGAACAGACCCAGCTTCCAGCATTCCCACAGCTCGTAATATCTCCGCCCTCGTCAAATGTTGGCGTTGCATAGCTACAATACCTCAATTTTAACTTTATCTTTCGTTTAAAAATGAAAAAAAAATGTAACTAAACGTAATTCGTATTGTTTTCTAAATTTCGCACAAATGAAAATTCCATCTCCTACACATCAAGACATTTTTATGCCACCAAAACAAAAGAATTTTCAAAAATTTGAATTTGGAATTAGTCTGAGATAAATTACAAACAAATCGGTGTATAAAAGATTCCAATGCAGCCAGTACTTTTCGAGTTATTTAATTGAGTATGAAATATCCCTAGACCGTGTTGATGTGTTTATATTTACTCATTTTTATACCCAATAAATAAATAATACTATTCAAGTATCAAGATCAGCTCGGTCGTACTAACTGGGTTGCTATCTGAGCGATTGTGGCGCCCTCATTTAATTTCTACTCTTTTATGTTGCACTGTACACAGTGAAATTTAAGTGGTTGTTTTCCCGCGGCAAAACGACTTGTCTTAAGGAGTACATTCGAAGCATAGAGTTAAAATAAAAAAAAACGATGTTTTTGTTTTAAAATAATAAAAAAAAAAACATAAACTCGAAAAAGTGAGTAACAATAGTAACTTGTAGGTACTAGGTACTACGGTGAATAATACGGTGGTGACGCGAGTAGTACCTAGTACCTACAAGTTACTATTGTTACTCACTTTTTCGAGTTGATGAATATTTTTTAAATTATTTTAAAATAAAAACATCGTTATTTTTTTACTTTAACTCTATGTTTCGAAAGTACTCCTAAAGGCAAGTCGTTCTGCCGCGGGAAAACAACCACTTAAATTTCACGGTGTATATAAATACTTATAATAAATATATTTCATACAATTATGAAATTTATTATTGAAACCAAAAGAGGATCATCTGAAAATGAGCCTGAATACGAATATAAAGCCAATTAGTGACCATGTGTGCTAACATTACAATAAAACAAAGGCTAATCATGGTGTTATAGTACATTACGATATTAGTGCGTTAACCAATACGCACGTATATCGTACGACGTTTTTTAACACATTTGCGAGGAAACAGAAAAAAAAAAAAAATTGTTCATTTTTAATTATTGAAACAGTTAGTGAAGTTACAATGATACGTAGTTGTAGTTGGTTTTTTAATTATGTTATTATTATTATTACTATTCATGTCATTGTTTTGTGTTAGGGTAAATGTTGGAGACGACGAAACTTCTTGAAAGGCGGCAGAAGAGCATTGTAATTCGTCATTAGTTGTAAATAAAAAAGTATCATCAGTAGAAGTAGAGGGGCGCGGCTCAGGGCAAAACTTCTTCGTTTGTGGCTCCAAATTTATTGCCTGAGTTATTTTGGCACTTATATTTGCTTTGTTTTGGATGGAATCTTCTACATAAGATTCTGCTACTGAGTTAGAACGCCACCCGCCATGCCGCTTTAAAGTCAATATATCAGCTCCCGAATCAGCAAGTAATGTTGCTGACGTTCTTCTGAAACTGTGCCCTGTATAACAATCAGCATCCGGCAATCCTAAAAACTTGGCGACTTCCTTTGGCATGGCACCAAATTTATTTATGCCAATAGGTTGCGCAGTACTTTTACCTTTTTGGTAATTGTGAAAGAAATGATTATTTTTTGTCTTAGTCGTACGCAGAGCTTCATATTTTTTGACCACGTCATAAAATGGGCCGTCGATAATAAAAGATCGGGGTATTTTGTTTTTAGTGTTTGGGATTTTAACTAAAAGCATTTTGCCTTGATTTGCAATGTCTTTTGTGGTAATATTGTGAAGCTCTTGCCGTCTACATGCACCATGAATACCAAATATTAACGCAACCTGAAAAGAAATAAAAATGTGTTAGATAAGGTATAGGTACTTAGCTTACAGACGGTCGTTAAAAAATATGTAAAAGAGTATGTATGTACAGTAGGTAGATCAATACATAAAATAAGGCAAACTGACCTTTGTTGCCAGGTACTGGCTATCTGGAGCATCTTTTAGAAACTTTTCGACGTCATTTGATGACAGTACCTTAGATTTTTTCTTTATAAAACCAACAGAGCGTCTCTTTAAAAATGCAATGAGATTTGTATATAAATTAATATCGACACCATTTTTCATCTTGAGGGTACTTTTCAGCATAGAATATGTTGTCCACAACGAGCTAGGCTTATATTAACTAGCTAGTTCATTAAAATACGCCAAAACTACATTTTCGGAAAATGACTTGGCATTTTTCATGTTTTTCCACTTCAAGAAATTTTCATACGTGGTTATGTATCTGTCCTTGGATATTGACGGCAGCAATCTGTCGCATGCGGTTCGCGCTTCTGTTAGTATATCCGGTGGAGTTGAAGTAATATATTGCTCATCTTCATTATTGAAAGTTGTCATTTTTAGATATTCGCAAAACAAGTACAAACAAAAGAAAATTTGAGAAAAATGGCGCGAGGATTATTTTCTGCCGTGGCTGCGTGAAAATGTTGGCAAAGACGCTAGAGCATGCAGCCAAGTTTTTAAATTCCGAATAAACTGTTTTTTTTTATTTTAAATAAACTCAATCTGTGAATGCACACTGTTGCTTTCCCGCCATTTAAATATAAGTGCCAAAATAACTCAGGCAATAAATTTGGAGCCACAAACAAAGAAGTTTTGCCCTGACCCGCGCCCCTCTACTTCTACTGATGATACTTTTTTATTTACAACTAATGACGAATTACAATGCTCTTCTGCCGCCTTTCAAGAAGTTTCGTCGTCTCCAACATTTACCCTAACACAAAACAATGACATGAATAGTAATAATAATAACAACATAATTAAAAAACCAACTACAACTACGTATCATTTTAATAATTGTAACTTCACTAACTGTTTCAATAATTAAAAATGAACAAAATATTTTGTTTTTTTTCTGTTTCCTCGCAAATGTGTTAAAAAACGTCGTAAGATATACGTGCGTATTGGTTATAACATGCTCGGCTCAATTACGCCCTCGCCTTCGGCTCGGGCTGAAATTCCGCCTCGCATGTTATAACCATCTTTTACGCACTAATATCGTAATGTACTATTTCGAAATTCAAATTGATCGAAACTGTATATCCTAGTATGGACACACGAGGGACCAGTGTCGTAAGTTGGAGAATCAAGGTGAGTCCCAACCTCATAATAACTCAACAGTGAATGAAGTGCGTGATAACGGTTTACGTGATAACAAATTAAGTGATAAAAGTCAATAATTTGACTGTGTACATCTAGTGGTGATCGTGAATCTGTTTCGTATTCGGATACGGTTCCCTATTCATTTGCATAAAATCTTTAGACATAATATAACATGGCATACTTTTGTTTATCCTTATTATATTTACGCATAACATTATTTTCGCATAACAGTTTACGCATATTTTTTGTAGCATGATTGCATTAATTTGTTTACGCATAATGAACACATAACTAAAGCATTTTTTTAAGCATACGCATAATAATTATCTCTTAAAATGTTTTCGGGGTTTTTTCCCTGTAAGAAGCATGCAAACAAGCATACACCAAGCATGCAGCAAGCATGCAGCATGCAAACATGTTATCAAGCATTCGCCATGCATGAAGGAAGCATGCAGCATGCAAGCAAGCATGCAGCATGCAATCATGTATACAAGCATACTCCATGCATGCAGCATGCAAGCATGGAGTATGCTTGTATCTGTCACGGTTTCTGTCACGGCTCCGGCGCTGCGGGGCTCTGGCGACCCCACGCGGGCTGCTCGTCGCAAATGTTTTTTCGCCTCCGCGCCTACGCAATTTTAAATAACACTCTAGGGGTACGGCAGACATGACTAAGTATAGTCGGGTTTGCAGCGATTCGTATCTGTCACTAAAAAATTAAATACGTAATAATAACTCAAATTAGTTTCAGTTATTCTTATTATTTTGTATGCCTTAATACTATTATGCTAATAGTCATTAAGGCTAGTAATATTATGCGAATTAAAATTATGCCAAAACAAATTAGCTTCGAAGACAATTATGTCAACATAAACCGTATGCCAAAAAAATATATGACTAAACAAATTATGCAAAATATACTTTATATTAGGAAAAAGAAAACTATGCGATATAAGGGATCCCTTGGGATACACGTAATACGAGAAACTCGGCTAAAGATTGTATAAACTCTGATAATAGTTTGCAAGAATGTTCCGTTACAGAAGATAAACAAACCAACCGCACAGACCAAATGGCACTTACCCCACAATCATTCTCAACACACACACAACAAATGTTTGTTTACATTCTAATAATGAAAACCATAACAATCGTTATGTTTATTAAAAAAAACTCGGCCAAATGCGAGTCGGACTCGCGCACGAAGGGTTCCGTACCATTGACAGACAGATAGGCAGACGGACCGCGGATTCTTAGTAATAGGGTCCCGTTTTTACCCTTTGGGCTGCTTTTCAATAAGCAAAAATGTTAAAAGTTTAAAAGGCCCACAATTTTCAGAAAATGTGTGTAGCAATTGCAATAAGAAAAAGGGTCAGAACTCTCAGTTTCAAGACAATGTGTGTATTGATTCTTGTAACGAAAACGTCAAGTCAAAATTTAGAATGTGTAGAAAAATAATAATGTGTGTTTAGAGGGACCCCTTTTTTCGCATAATGTTATTTTACCTAATATACTTTGTCATTACTGTTTTGGCATAATTTGTTTTGCCATAATAATTCTTTGCCATATTTTTTTAGCATACAGTTTATGTTGGCATAATTATCTACAAGGCTACTTTGTTTTGGCATAATGTTAATTCGCATAATGTTTCTAGCCCTAATGACTATTAGCATAATAGTATTAAGGCATAAAAGTGAATAGGAATAACGGAAACAAATTTTAATTATTTTTACGTAACAAATTTTGAATTTTCATGCAAATCATTTTTATTATATATAATACTAAAGTACGTAACTAGTGTTTTTTTCGCAGATTATCCGCTTTTTTGGGTTCCGAAGTCAACAAGGAACCCTTATATAGTTTCGCTATGATCGTCTGTCCGTCCGCAGCTCAGCTCAGAGGCTCTTAAGGTTACACTAGTCGATCATACTTCCATACAAACGTAGTCTGGCGATTACTGCACTGTTTGACGATGTACGTTCAAAATAAAAACTGGTATCAATTTGTCTCATCATTATCTAGCCCTGTATGGAAACAAAAAATTAAAAATGAAAGATATTTAAAAGTTATGACTGTTAAAGTTCCATATTTCAACTATAATTTTTACGCATCTTTGGGTGGAAATAAATACCATAAGAAGAAGGAAAAGTGCAAAACAGTCACCATACAGGAATAGATTAACTGTTCAACAATGCAAATAATTTTATTTTGAAAATATAAATTTTGTCGTTTTTTCATGATATCTAGACTCCCAAAAGTCTGTTTACAACATTTCGCGCGCTCGTTTTCTTCCTAAATCATCGTCCATTTCGCTAGAAACTTGCAAAACTGTATGCGAACTAGCTTCTTACTGCTCATAACATCATCTATCTCTTTCGCACGTGTTGTCGGATGAGATAGCAGGCAGTTTAACCCCGCGCACAAAATAGTTCGCGCCAAATTATAGTTTACTAGTCGACGGACTAGTAAACTATAATTTGGCATGGATATACATATTAATAATTCCGACAGAGTGATACAATAAAATATTTTTTTTGGTTACCTCCTATAGACGTAAAGTATTTACGTATTTTATTTTTCTCGTCCGTCCCATGGGGTGGGGTATCGTTGGATAGGCCATTCAAAAATATTACGGGTCTGTTAAACCATTTTTCGATTCAGATATCACTTTGCGTAAAATTAAGCTTTAAATTGCAAATTTTTGCTAGAGTCACTTGACTACTAAATAACTAGTAAGAACTATCACAGCTAAGTAGGCTTTCTTTACAAGTTTACGAGTAAAATTTTTGCTAGAGTCACTTGACTACTAAATAACTAGTAAGAACTATCACAGCTAAGTAGGCTTTCTTTACAAGTTTACGAGTAATAGTCGACCAAATTATAAAAAAATGTACTTGGATCAGTAAAAAAATTGTACAAACGCCGTTTTTAGACGTTGTGAGCCGCTGAAACCATTTTAATGTTCATGTAACAACATAAACCCTCTTCTTAGTCCGCATTACTATGCAACTACGGACCCCTATTACACGCACTTGGCCGGTTATTTTATTATCAAATCGGGTACGCCGTTGCTTCGTTTTGCGCTTATCAACAATATATACATATAATATGTTTCCAGGTTATGAACCAGTCAGTATTTGGGCACTTATTAGACATGGCCAACGAACTCCCAGTATAACATACGGAAGCCACATGCAAGCTGCATTAGATTTAAAGATTACGTATTATCTAGCTACGAAAAAGGCAACTCCTCACTGTGTGCTCAAGATGTCGAAAATTTGCGTGATTGGCTATTGGTAAACCAAACACACTAACGAAAGAAGGTTATCTAGAGTCGAAAGGTATTGGCCGAAGACTAAAGCAGGCATTTCCAAAATTAATGAAAAACCTCGAAAGAAGTAATTATCTGATTCGTCCTGCTCATGGGTCAAGGATAGAGGATAGTGCTAGGGGTTTTATTGAAGGGCTTAATAAACAACTGACTATGCAATCATCTACTATTGGTTTTGATGTTGCCGCTGTGAGTTATCTTTCTCTTATAATAATAAAATAATAAAAGCACAACGGAAGTGCTAGTGCTTTGAGTAGCCTGGTGGTCACTGTGGTTGAAAAATAAATAATGATTGTTTGTTTAAATAATAGACCATAAAATTGACAGTATAATTTTTTCAGCCTTATGTGACATGTGGTAGATACCAGCGCGAGGTACTGGGTAACCCAGAAACGTTCAAGGAAGTGGACGTATATCGGAGATCTCCAGAATATCTTGCTGTAAGTCGTTACAAATTTGTACTTTTCGTGTTATAAGTTTAGAAATATTAGTGTATAATATTGTGATCATTTAATTTCTTGTCTCATTTCAGTCAAAAGCCAGGATTCAAAATCGTCTTGGCATCAATTATACTTTAACAGACACAAATATTACGGCTTTGTACGACTTGTGCCGTTATACTTTGTCGGGACAAGCCGTCAAAGTCAGTCCGTGGTGTGCGCTGTTATCGAAAGAAGATTTTGAAGTCATGGCGTATGTGGAAGACTTGAGGATCTACTACAGAAATGGCTATGGAACTCCCTTAAACAAGCTACTTGGCCAGATTACTTTGACTGACTTACTCAAAAGTTTTCGTGAGACGAAAAGAGGGAATGGCAGAAAGATTACAACTTACCTAACTCATACTGCACTCTAAACTTATTCAAGGACGATGCTCTCTTAACTGGTTCATACAATGACCCCAATCATAAATGGAGGACTAGCAAAACATCAATATTTTCTTCAAATCTAATAGTCGTTCTTAACAAGTTAGTATCAATTGTTGTTTTTCTGAAATAGTAGAATTTTCAATAGTCAGATGACTTATACTAAGGAATCAATCAATCTGCCTGGCCTTTTCCCAACTATATTGGGGTCGGTGTCCAGTCTTGCTGGATTCAACTGAGTACCAATGTTTAACATGGTTCGACTGCCTATCTGACCTCCACAACCCAGTAACTGGTTAACACGGTACCCCTTGGCAAGACTGGTGCCAGATCTCAAGCTTCTGTCTACCCGTAACGACTGTCAAAGATCTTCAAATGACAGCCGGGACCAAAGGCTTAACGTGCTTTCCAAGGCACGGAGGAAACTCGGTATGTTAAAATGGTCACCCATCCACGGACCGACCTCGTCAAGCGTTGCTTAACCTTGATCATCGACCAGTGCGGCTGTTATTATTTAGCCACGAGCTCCTCACTTATATTGAGGAATAAAAACATATATTAAAGAAAATTATCAATTTAATTAGATGAATGTTAAATTATCTGAATATAGAAAATATTAGGCCTAAATAGTATAAAACAAAATCGCTGTCTGGCTCTGTCTGTTTCTCCGCTTACTGTGTAGACATCGCAAAGGATATTGATACGGTTTTATATAATAGAAAGAGTGATAAACGAAGAAGATTTGTATGTGTAATCTGTCCCGTTCGAATCCAGTTTAGCGAACCGCCCTGCCCTGCGAGCACGGCCTACTGTGACATGGCTTAAGACACACTTTTTATCACAGTTTGGGCGATAAAGCCATTTTGTCTTAAATGCTAGCACGGCGGCGTGAGATATTTTCTGGACTAGTGGCATAACTAGGTGGAAAACGGTGTGTCCTAGGCAAAAATTAACCAATTTTTTGAGCCTTTGAGGCATCCCAATATGAATTTATGAAAATATATTTTTTTAATTGCTTGGTTTTCGACTTGAACTACAAATTATTAAAAGAAAATATTTTTGGTCAGTATATTATCTTAGGATCTTTCATCCGGTATTAAGTTAGCGGGGCTAGTATGGGTGTACGTAGAAAGTAAGAAGAATATGGAATAAAAGAAAATAATTATAAAAAAAGTAATCAATATAAAAATAATAATTAAAAATAAGAACAACAATACAAAAAATAACAATTATAAATAAGTGATAGTATAAAATTAATTAATAATCCTGAAACATTTCAATTAATTGCTAAGCATTGATCACCACACACACAATAGTACACTCTTGGACTAATTCAAAGACCATAATTATCGAATTGCCCAACTGTTTCGTAGCAATAATGACAGAAACAATAATTCATCATGACCAGACAATGTGATAAATATAGAAATTTAAATCAGTATTCATTGATTTGACTTGACTAAATAAAAAAAAATAAAAAAAAACATGAAAAAATACATCGAACCAACAATATTCGTTAAAAATTATTCTACTGTTTGTAAAGTTTGTTACATAAAAATGTGCATTGAATTGTGTTTCTTTGAAATATATTTCATTCAAGTAAATAGTCTTTGAAACT
This sequence comes from Orthosia incerta, assembly GCA_948252205.1. NCBI lineage: Eukaryota > Metazoa > Arthropoda > Insecta > Lepidoptera > Noctuidae > Orthosia > Orthosia incerta. The sequence continues at coordinate 41,004,762 of OX411741.1, forward strand.
ATAATACTTATTCGATATAAAATAACAAGGACCAAATATTATATGAAACATTATCTGCGAAACGACATTCTGTTAAATTCATAGTAGTGGGTGTAACATGGGCATTCAGCATCTCGGCATTCACCTTGGTTTTGATCATGTTCATCCTAAGACCCACTCTTTCGGAAGCTCTACTGAGGTCATCGAGCATATTATTGTACTGAGGTCCTCCATGGTCTCAGCCATGACCACTATATCGCCGGCAAACCGAAGGTGGGTGATGTAATCGCCATTGACGTTGATGCCTAGCCTTCTCCAGTCCAGAACCTTGAAGACATCCTCCAGTGCACCGGTGAACAGTTTCGGAGATATGACGTCTCCCTGTCTCACACCTCGCTGCAGAAGGACGGGTTCCAAAGTCTGATCCTGAAGTTGAACTGACATGATGGCGTTTTTGTACAAACACTTCAACACTTCGCTGTACCGGTAGTCAATTTGGCACCGTTGGAGAGACTGCAGTACAGCCCATGTCTCGATCGAATCGAAGGCTTTCTCGTAGTCCACAAACGCTAAACAGAGTGGCAGGTTGTACTCTTCGGTTTTCTGTATAACCTACCGCAGCGTAAGTATGTGGTCTACGGTGCTGAAGCCTTTACGGAATCCGGCTTGTTCGTGAGGCTGGAAATCGTCAAACCTGCGCGCGGGACGATTGTTGATGACTCTTGAAAACAGCTTGTAGACATAGCTAAGAAGTGAGATGGGCCTATAGTTCTTCAGTACACCATCATTCAGCATTGTCACCCTTCTTAAAGAAGAGTACCACCACACCCCTGCACCATGCTTGTGGCGTTTTCCCCTCGAGTATGACGGAATCAAACAGCTTCTGAAGGGCCTTAAGTACTGGTTTTCCACCCGCCTTCAGGAGTTCGGCCGTAATTCCGTCATCACCCGGGGCCTTGTTGTTCTTAAGCTGTTTCTGAGCTATCCTAATGTCTTCAGTATATTGCCGGGTTAATCTAGCTCTAGGGGCACTTGCTAGATTCGCGACGCCCATAGAATTTCTCGATCGCCCTCAGAAGCTCCGGTTTAGCGTATACGATCCTGCCGTTATCGATTTACAGTTTCGTGAGCTGAGTCTGCCAAATAGACCGTTAACTCGCAAAGACCTTGGAGCCCTTATACCGCTGATTCGCGTCTTTAATATTTTCGGTATTAAAGCAGTGGAGGTCGCTTTTCAAAGACTTTGCGATCCGTCTATTTAGCTACCGGTATTTCAACGCATCGTCTGTTTACTGCAGGATCATCTCACGTCTCTCCTTCATGAGCTTGAGAGTAGGATCAGAGAGCTTTTTGTTCCTATCTGTACGGCGGGTCTTGATAAACTTAGACCCGACCGTATGGACAGCTTCCACGAACCCAGCGCTGTATTCATCCACGGAGCTCCATAAGGACTTGAAACGAATCTGGTGTTCGAGCTGAAAAGTCTCGCAATTTTGGATCAGGATCTGTGCTAGACGGAACGTAGACTTCATCTGTCAAGACCTTTCAAGCTTGATATTAATGTTCAATGTGCCTACTCTTACCATGCGGTGATCGCTCCCGGTTTTCACCGAATTGATCAAAGAGACACCATTGAACATTTGCTTCTTGGTTGACATGATGAAGTCGATCTCGTTTTTAGTGGCACCATCGGGGCTTTGCCAGGCCCACTTCCTGTGCTCACGCTTTCTGAAGAAGGAGTGCATCATGTAGAGGCCCTCCTTCTCTTCAAAACTAGGTGATGTGATAGCCAATAGGTGACCTGGTGCCGACGTCCAACTCCAAATTACCCCACTTGCAGCTCATCTTCGTCCATCAGTATATAAATAAAAAAAGTTAATTAAAAAAACTCGACTGCTTAAGAAGCAAACTAAAAAGACGTAAATAAGAACAAAATCATGCTGTGCAGCTCGCAGCTGTGTGCTCGCGATTATTGGGTATCCTCCGACTGCACAGAATTTTTGAAGGAACTTCTTTGGTATTATTGATAAGCTCGCGTTTGACTACTATGTTACCTGATGATGAGCGATGATGTGTTCGCACGTGGCACACTTGTCTAGATGTAACCTATTCACTCTTGAATTAAAGACTTACAGTTTGTAGCTACCAGGAATTCAGACTCTGGCAGGGAATAACCTATTTTAATAATGTTTTAGGTCCAATAACCGAACCGAGGATTATAATGTTGCATTTTACCTGCAAGAAGAACCATTACGGGCGATCTGCAATGAAGGAGTATGCACTTGGAATCAATTTGAAAATATGCTATTACCATTCTTGGAAACAAACACAGATTTCTGTAAATTCGATGAGGAAACATCAACTATATTCAGTGTATAAAATAGTAGATTGTGTCACAAGGGACCAAAATAATGTATTTAGGGGGAGAGCGATTGTTCGAATCCAGAGCGAAGCAAAGGATTCTTGAATATAATCCTAAGCGTAGCGAGGGATTCAAAGTACGTCGCTCGAGGTTAAATAATTTTGCTACCGTGTGGCACACTCTGCTTTTCTTTCTATGAGCAATAAAAATAAGATATGTTTTTATTAGTGACGAATATTTATATTTTTACATTACCAAACTACAGATTCATATTAGTTTCCTAGTTAGTAAATAAGTTTAGTCAATTTATATATTTTTTTATAGGCTTTAAGATATGTTTCTCTCAATTGATTTACTAGTTAATTGTTTAAGTTAGTTTCTGCGTTAAATTTTACAATTTAAATTTACTTGAATAAAATTAAAATTGTCTGTAATATTTTGATAAAAAGAAATAAAAAAACGATTAAGAATTGCCCGCGTATTTTTTTTTATTTGGTTAACCAAAGCCAGCGCGCATTTTAGGGTTACCCAAAGGGTAAAAACGGAGGCCTATTACTAAGACACCACGGTCCGTCTGTCTGTCACCAGGCTGTATCTCATGAACCGTAATAGTTAGACTGTTGAAATTTTCACAGATGATGTATTTCTGTTGCCGCTATAACAACAAATACTAAAAACAGAATAATAGTTATTTGTGCAACAAGAGAGCAAAGTCGTTTTTCGCTGCGAGTGCTGATTTTGAATCTTGAGTGTGGCGAGGGATTCAAAGGCACGAGATGCAAAAAACTTTGCTCTCGTGTAACACACATAACTTTTCACTTCAGCAGCGAGAACACTTTAGGAGATAAAATAATAAACAGGAATAGATTGAAATAACTATTTATTGTGACCCCAATTTCCCCTTTTGAGGGGAAATTGGGGTCCAGAGGGGAATAAAAAGGGGCAAGAGGTGTAAAGGGGAAATCATGGGTAAAACCTAATCAAACAAATACAAAAACCTCGTCATATTGAGGAAAATTTTCCTATAATTAGTCCATACAGATATCAGTTCTGAAATTTTTCTCAATATGGCGAGGTTTTTTATTCTTTTATACGGTAACACATAGTAATTACCATAATATAAAAGATACAATGGACATTGCAAGTTTTATATATTTCTGGTCAGGCTATAAATAAGAACACGAATGTTGAATTATACTTTATTCATACTTAGTCAAATTTTTTTGGATTCGCCTACAGTTGCATTGGCCTGTACAAACGTGAGGTGTGGTATTTCAAACTGATTTTTCAGCAGTTGTACAGAGGTTGTTCCCGTTCTTTTCAAGCCCGATTGATCGATTACGCACAGGATTGATCCAACTGTTTCATTATCGAGCCTGTTGCGTTTATCTGTTTTAATATTTTTTAAATCACTAAATAGCCGTTTTACGGCAGCATTTGAAAAAGGTAGTGACATAAAATAGTTTACCAATATTGGCAGTTGAATGAATTTGCGTCGGCCGTCAACATTTTTTTTTGCATTATTTTCTACAAAGGGCAACTCAAATGTTTGGTAAAAAAAAGTAAAGTAAGAGATTTTTACTACTAGTGCCAAAACTATAGCAGAATAATTTTTGAGGGAGAAAAAGTCCTGAGAAGGGGAAATCTCAGTTGAGGCGTGGGGAAAGGAAATTATTAAAGTGGAAACACTGGCCCTTTGTAAGTCTCCAATCATTGAAGACATGGTATGCTTTCAGATATTTCTTGCGAGACTTCTTAGGTAGGAAACTTAATTCTGCATTAATAACTTGTTGTTTTAACTCTTCCGGTGTTAAAATACTGTTCTCGTCGCAAGCCACGAAATATTATTACCGCTCTTTTATTTAAATTAAGGTGTGTTCGGAAATAGTACCCATGATATTTTATTATTCAAAATATATTATGTAACATTATTGAAACTACAAATAAATATTTACAGGTTAAACATCAGTATTATTTGCAGTAAATACTTATTTTCGTTTAAATACAACAATAAGTTAAAATCAATAAATTACATTAAAGACATAATTATCTTTTTGCAAAATTTCTTTAGTTAATAAACAAAATGTATTTCAGTAGTAGGACACGAGGGGTATCCGCTAGTTGCAAACAAAGATTTGATCAGACTTTCAGACACGTACGAACGGCGACCTCTAACCACGTGTAACGAGCCAGTCGCTAGGCGTAGTACGAAATTCCGAACGTGTTTGTCTTTGAGGTCGAATTCAAAATCGGAACTTCGAAAGGGCTGGTCTTTGTCTCTCTCTTTCTAATGGCGGGAAAGAGATAGAGTGTGAATGTTTAGAATTGTATGATTAACCCAAGGCTGAATAAGATAATCGCGGCTTTCTGAAGAAAACAATTAAAAAGCTACTTGGACTCACTCAGTGAGCAAAATCGCATTTTGCTCACTGATTTCAGGCAGCAAAACCTACATGTTTGAGCTACTGAAGTGAAAAAGTCATTTCAACACTGTTATTAATTGCGCCGGAATAACCCATTTTGCACGCACTTATCGAGGAAACCTTCGCCTCTTTCCGAATAGATGGGATGAAATAGTATCGTAGAAAATCGATCGCCTTATGCATTTGGCAGCCGACAATAACCTGAATATAATGTACACAGTCTTTAAACAACACTCGAGAAGACTACACGTGGACGTCGCCCAGTGGAGAACATCGAAACCAAATAGATTACATAATGATTAGGGACAGGTGGAGAAGCTCGATTACCAATGCACACACGTTGCCGGGAACTGATTGCCACGCAACAAGCTTCGCAACTCCATTAGCAAGAAGACAGCTAGCCGTATGGCAATTACGGACAGGGAAGGTTTCACCAAAACATTACGGGAGACCCTACATATTTGGAGAGGTGATCAAGACGATGATCACCCGAACACACTCTGGCAAAATGCCAAAAACTACATTAAAGAGTTGATACGAAAATCACAGCCCAAACCTCTCCCAATAAAGCGCCAACACTGGATGTCCACGAACACGTGGCATATGGTTGAACACCGCAGAAAACTTAAATCCCGTGGCGCAAGTTTACAAGAACTAAACGCTCTTAGTGCCGAAATACAGGCCGCTTGTCGAAGAGACCGGAACGCAAACACATTCAAAGCAGAAGCTGGTGTTAGACAGGGATGCATTCTATATCCGTTAATCTATACTTCTATCTATACTAATATTATAAAGCTGAAGAGTTTGTTTGTTTGAATGCGCTAATCTCAGGAACTACTGGTTGGAATTGAAAAATTCTTTTTGTGTTTCATAGTTCATTTATCGAGGAAGGTTATAGGCTATATAACATCACGCTACAACCAATAGGAGCCGAGCATAAATGAAAAATGTTGCAAAAACGGGAAAAAATATTCCTTTTTGAGAGCTTTCGTTGCGTGCGCGTAAACGGTTTAAGTTACGCAAATATTATGTATGATGAAATTGTTCCTCTTTAAAAGTTCTAAAAAAATCTATCTTTTAAGATTGACTCACAATAGCAGCTTTTATGTTCTAAATTTTAATTAGATCGCCGCCGCCGGTAGAAACAAAAGTTGGTTACATTCGTATGGTAGTATATTATTTCTTATTCAAATAAATAGTTCAACAAGTTGGTGGATAGGGTAGGTAGGGTAGGGTAGGTAGGGTAGGTAGGGTAGGGAAAGGAATTTTTTTTTTCCTTTCCCTCTCCGCGCTTTAAGCGGAGTCTGCGAGCTAGGAGTCCCCGGACATAAGCCGAGACTGTGGAGACTTATCTTTATTACTAGGTATTACAAACTTTCTTATTTCACTATTGCATATCTTACTTTCTACTTCATGATAAGTTTCTAAATTTATCACTTTTACATTTGAACAGAGTTACTAATATTATTAAACATCTATTTTCATTATATCTTATACTACAGTTATCCTATTTTTTACATCTATTCACTAATGCTACCAACAGGTAATTATATATGACATATATAATTTTGCATACTTATGCATCTATTTATTCTTTTCTATCGTTTTTGCCGCTATTTTCTTACAATATTTTAAAAATTCTGTTCTGTGTTTTTGGTCTCGATTAATTTACTTAAATTTTCTGTCTTTATCTCTATTCCCAGTCTTTGTTCAATCTCGTACCTCTCCAGGCCATAGGCCGGGCAGCCAGTCAGTAAATGGGTCACCGTCTCGTCTTTCTCAGGGTCTGATGCGCATGATGGGCTTCCCTTGCACTTGAACCTGTGCAGGTATTCGGAAAACCCACCATGGCTAGTCAAAATCTGTGTAATTACACCTGTCGGTTTTATTTTTCTGACAAGCCCATACGCGTTAACTGCGTCCGGAAAAAAACAATTTAGTGGTCGCGGCTGTGTCGCCCATCCTGTACCGCCGGTTCCATTCGTCAAGCGAATCCTTTCAGCTTTGCCGCTTGACGAATGAAACTGGACACTGGTCGTAATCCGGCCTCCTCTTCAATTTGAGCGCCACATCCTTAGCCAGCTGGTCGGCTCTCTCATTCCCTTCCAGTCCCGCATGTGCCTTGATCCAGAACAAAGATATATCTTTGCCCTGGGACCTGCCCTGCCGCAAATTCTCTCTGGTTTTGACTGCTAGGGGATGAGAAGAGCGGTGGTTCGCGACCGTTTCGAGTGAGGATCGAGAGTGGCTAAAGATGCCAAAGGTCTCTTTAGCGCTCTTAAGTATCTCCCGCGTGGCTTTACATATGGCAAACAGTTTGGCCTGGTAGACCGTGCAGTGGAACGACAGCTTCAACTTCAGGCAATTGGTTCCGGCGCCATTGCTCCAGAGAGACAATGCCGCCCCTACTTTGTCTTCAATTTTACTGCCGTCCGTGTAGATCTGCACTGCTTGTGCGCAGTGGTCTCTGAGTGATTCTTGGTCTGCCAGACAAATGAACGGCAGGCTCATATGCTCCTGCCGGGTGGGGTGTGGAGGCAAATGCGGTACGTCGCTCGACGTCCCTATCTCCTAGCGCTGACCGGGGTACCCCCCTACCTGCATCGTACAGGGCTGCTGCCTCTTGCACTCGGAGATCGAGGGGCAGTATCCCAGCCAACACCAGTGCCGAGTTCAGGGAAACGGTGCGGTAGAAAATGTGCAAATCCCATTTGGACCGCATTTAACCTCTTGTTTACGCACTTCTTTGTGGCTGCTGATGCCCACGCACTTGCCGCGTACAAAATGACGGATTCAACTACTGCCGTATACATGGTGCGGATGACGTCGGGGTGGAGGCCCCAGCTGACCTTCGCAGCCTTCGACAACTGATGGTAAAATCCAATCGCTTTTTTGCACACATTCGCTACGTGCTTGTTGAATGTAAGCTTGTTGTCGATAGTTAGTCTCTTGCGTCATGCCAATGGCGACCCCTCCCATGCTCAGCCGCGGGGTGTCGTATTTCCGTTTCCGCGTCATTACCATCGCATTTGTCTTATGGGGTGCGAATTTCAACTTATTACTAACACCCCACTGGTAAACATGGGTGAGGGCATCATTCGCCTTCAGCTCGATCTCGTCCGCTGAGTCGCCATCAAATATCAACACCACGTCGTCAGCGAAGGCTTGGCAGTAGTCTCCCCGTTCCGCAAGCCCCTTTAGTAGGGGATCCAAGAGGAAGTTCCAGAGGATCGGTCCTCCAATCGATCCCTGTACGCATCCCTTGGTAGTCTCCCTCACGACCTCCTCTCCTGCGTACCTGACCCTGACCCTTCGGTTATCGAGGTAGCTGTCCATTACTCTCCTGACATTTACTGGGCATTTTTCCTCAGCCAATCTGGTTCGGATAGCTGGCCATCATGCGCTGTCAAAAGCTCCCTCTATGTCTAGCGACACCATTACGGTTAGCTTGTGGTCCGCTAATTTTCCCCGGATAGTGGTTAATCGAGTGCTGGCAGATGTCGGCCGTGAGACCATCTGCCCCAGGGGCCTTTTTGGGGTTGAAACTGCGCATGCTGGGGTGTAGCTCCTCAATGGTGAACGCCGGGTTATGGTGTTCATCATGACCCAAAACGTTCACTTTTTCAGCAAGAATCCTGGTGCGCGTATGCTCCTCTCTATCCTCATCCCTTCTGTCCCCGGGGTAGAACGTTTCTGCCAGCAGTTCGGCAGAGTGGAGATTGTCCAGTACCTTTCCGTTCACGGTCAGGGGCAAGTCCTCGTGCGTTTTCTTGGTCCGGCCTGTGACCCTGTAAATCCCGTCCCATAGAGTCTCTCCGTCCTGTTTCTCGCAGAAGTCCTTCCAACTGGCGATTTGGGCATTCTTTGCCTGCATCTCATATTCTTCTTTTGCTTTCAGGTACTCGCCAACGACCTTCGCTCGCCGGACCGGCGCGGCATTGCGGATGCGGTTCTTCTTCGTCATCACCTCCCTCTTCTTCACAGTGAGCTCCTCGGACCACCACAGACAGGTGATTTTAGTTTTCTTATTTATTTTTGGGATAGCACTCTTACTAGCTTCTGTGATAATATTTATATAATTAATAATGGTTTCCTCTAATTTTACTTTAGTGTTTATTTCTTCTATTATTTCTAAGTTGATGTTATCTCTAATTTTAGTTTTATCTTAAAGTCTTCCCAATTTGCTTTTCTGGGGGTGAACATCCTAGTAGTTCTAGTGATGTTAACACCGTTTTCCCTTTTCGTATTGACATTAAAAAATATCGTGTTGTGGTCCGAGGATGTTGCTCCTGTGTCGACCCGGCAGCCGTCTACCAGGCCAAAAAGGTCGAGCGAACATGCCGTGACGTCCACGTGGCTTTTATACGCTCTACCACCTCTGATGGTGTCAAAGGTGGGAGCGTCACCAGCGTTTAGCACCTGAAGCTCCAACTCGTCCAGGGTAGCGTACATTTCCTCTCCCCTGGGATCTTCTTTGATGCTGCCCCACCAGGCACTTTTCGCATTCGCGTCGCCACCTATCAGCAACCTACCGTTGGCCACTTCCGCAGTGATCCGGGTCATCTGGTCCAAGTATGGCCCTATGGGTTGGTCTGGCTCGAATTAGTAAGAGACTACTGCGATTTCCCAGGCTTTGGTCCGGATCCCCACCACAACGATGTTGTTTGTGGTGAGTTTCGGGTAGGGTATGACGTCCAAGTCATGATCAAAGACGGTGACGCCGCCTTAACCCTCCCACTTCCGTCGGCCTCGCACTGATAGATTCTCGCTCCACGGTAGCTCTTCATACTTTGTGCTCCCCCCACATACGGCTCCTGGATCAGTGCCCACGAGATCTTCCGTTCACTGTCCGCTAAAAAGAGTTCGGTGGTCGCCAGTTCCTTGCGTTGAAGGTTCGCTTGGGCTACTCGGTATGGTTTTGCTGTTTGTTGGGCAGGAGTTTCCGGGGTGCCCTTAGCAGTACGCTATGGATGAGCGGGCTATTGCGTCCCATCTTCTTCTGACTGAGCACTCTGAGCTGAAGGCGCGATGGTGCGTGTTATCGATTTTGGCACATGTGCAGTTGCAGGTCGGTGTTAGACCAGCACTCCAGTCCGCGCACTCCGTCCTCATGTGAGGTCCGCCACAGTGACTGCACTTTGGTACGGTCTCCGTGCAAGTGTGTCGGCTATGCCCATACCCGAGGCAGAGCGAGCACTGGACGAGCGGGGACTGGTCTTCGACCCTTACCCGCTGAAGGTCCAGATGCACCGATCCAACCTCGAGCATGCGCTACCAGACCTCTGTGGCGACCCTCAACACTAGGTGGCACATGTGCGGGTTCCTGTGGCGTTTCCTGTACAAGATTGCCACCGCCTTCTGTTCCTCTCTTAGACCTTGAAAGACGTGGTCGTTCTGCTTTTTCAAGGCTTTTATAATATCGTCATTGCTGTTGAACTGCATGACGTCCCTCATCACGACTTGAGGATTCTTGTTTTTAACGTCCTCTGTCTTAAACTCAGGTGCCTTGCTCAATCTTGCCCGCAGTTTTCCTCTCTCTTCCTCCGTGCGACAGTCCATTATAATTTTCCTATATCTCGCCTTGCGAACTTTCTCCACTTGAATCCCCTCTTCCTTGGCGTTCACGACCTTCCGGATCTTGTCCAGGACTTGCTCACCGGATTCCTCCTCGTCCTTGGCCGTCACTACGATGGATTCATGCAGTGCTGTGAGTTTCGGGCTTTGGATGGCAGGCCGACTTGCCGCTACACTGGCATAGGAGAGCTTCTCCAAATGAAATTGGCAAAACTACAAACTGGCCAAGTTTGTAGTGCCTCCTTCAGCCTGTCCATCTTCTCACTATGTACGGCCAAGTTCTGACTGTGCTCCTCCAGGGCCTTTTTGAGGGATTCTACATCTACCTCTCTGAAGGCCGCTGGAGTAGGGGTAGGCGTTTCCCTGGTCTTCTGCACCTCCTGGACCTGGGTCACAGTCGTCTCCATCGTCTTTACGGTCGGGGGTTGTCTTGCGTTATCCAGCTCTTTGACGAGCTGGTATAGTCTGTCCGCCTGAGCCTTTACCTCAGCTCTAATTTCATTTTTAGTAGTTTTTGGGTAGGGTAGGTAGGGTAGGGTAGGTAGGGTTGGGTAGGTAGGGTAGGGTAGGTAGGGCAGGGTAGGAAGGTTAGGTAGAGTAGGTATATATATAACTTGTACACGGTTCTCACCGATATTGCGGTCGGAGGATTATTTTTCTGTGACAATTTTATAACAGTATTTATAATATTATCAATATAATTGTAGTCGCAGGATGGGACTACTGAGGTTACATACTATATTAAAGACAATTTTTACTAATCTACATAACAGTATTACAGCCCATTTTATTTTTATCTGCTTAACACTATTAGCTGGTTAGGGCTCTTTTTTTTAACATATTGTTACTTTTTTTATTTTTTTTTAATCAAATTTTTTGTTATTTTCATTTATCTTACTTTTTTTTCTTTGTTATTTTTACTATATTTTATATAAATATATATTTTTATCTCACACAGCTTTTACAATACCTTATATATCTAACACTTTGTACAATATAACTCACTATATTTACTGTGTTAATTTCTTAATCTAAGTTTTATTTCTATCTAGTACTAATCGAAGAATAACTCCTACTAGTGCCACATGCTTAGATAATATTTATACTAGTGTTATACCGGTCCACAAATAAATTATAAATTTGCTAGATTCTGATCATTGCGGGCAGAGGATTATTATACCTAACCAAAACAACAAAGTGGCTAAAAAGGATATCACTGTTAACCCCAAAACTGCAAGCCGCTTGGCAGCTTTTAAAGGTAAACTCATTAATAAATTACCAATTTTGTCAATTCATACTGATCCTAATCATCTATATGATGAGCTTTTTTAGTATATACTGTAAACAATTTAATACCACATTTATTCCCAAGACTATCTCCATTAATAGTAACGCATTATTCAGTGATTGGGCTACCGTTGGTATTCATAAAAGTAGAACACGGCTTTATGAGCTTTACGATGAAAGGACTTATGTAAACACTGCTGAATTTAATTTATATGTTACAAATTATTAAAATTATTTAAAAAAGTTTGTTGGTTGGCCAAGTCGCGTTATTTGAGTTCTAAGGTTAAAAATAGTAGTAATGTTATTAAAACGACTTGGAATATTATTAATAGTGAAACGGGAAGATCTGGTAAGCGAAATATTGACTACAGCCTGTCTATTAATGACAGCATCATAAAATCAGACTCACAAGTCGCAGTGGCCTTTGAAAATTTCTTTTCAGATATTCCCATTTCAACTACTAAATCCCTAAACTCATCACCTTTTGTTGCTGAGTCTTTGCTAAAAGAAAATGTTAATGTTTGCGATTCAGCATTTATTTTTGAACATATTACTTGTAGAAACATAATTAAAACCTTTCACACTTTAAATTTTAAAAAGACTGCAGATCTGTGGGGTCATTCTGTAGAAGTTGCTAGGTCTATTATTGAAATTGTCGCACCTAGTTTAGCTATTATCTTTAATAATTGTATCGACTTTGGGGAGTTTCCTGACCTAATGAAAAATAGTAAAATACCTTTGTTTAAATCAGGTAGTACATCAGACCCTACAAATTATAGACCTATTTCAGTACTACCTACGTTTAGTAAAATATTTGAGAAATTAATGTTAGAGCAATTGCAAAGATTTTTTAATAAACATAAATTATTTGAACTACTGATGTGTTGAGCTTCTAGGACATATTTATAATGCATGGGAAGATAGGTGCGATGCCTTGGGAATCTTTTGTGATTTGTACAAGGCATTTGATTGTGTTCTTCATGAAACGCTAAACAGGCAACTCCGCCACTACGGGATCCGGGACAGCGCTCTGGATCTTCTTACTTCATACTTGAGTAATAGGATTCAGAGCATTGACGTTAATGGAAAAAATCTCCCGGATCTATAGTAACAATGGGAGTCCCACAGGGCTCAATTCTTGGTCCTTTCTTGTTTCTTATTTATATTAATGACTTGCCTTACCTCATCAAGGATAACCATGATATAGTGTTGTTTGCGGATGATACTTCTTAATTGTTTAAACTTAAACGTCAGCAGCTGGTGGTGAGCAGACCGACGATGTAAATAGCGCGATCTAAAAAGTAGTTCACTGGTTCAATGTTAACAATTTACTTCTTAATGAAAAAAAAACCAAATGCATTAAGTTTACCCTGCCTCACGTCATGCAGGTGAAAACTGATGTGTTGATAAAGGGCGAAGAATTTAATCCTGAAAATAGCACAGTATTCTTAGGCTTAACCTTGGATGCTAAGCTTCAGTGGGGCCCACATATAGATAAATTGTCAAAAAAGCTAAGCTCCGCAGCATATGCTGTTAGAAAAATTCATAGTTTAATTGATATAAAGACAGCCCGTTTAGTATAGGTACTTTAGCTATTTTCATAGTGTAATTTCGTACGGTATTCTGTTGTGGGGAAACGCCGCCGACATCCAGACTATCTTTGTTTTGCAGAAAAGAGCTGTTCGTTCAATTTATAAATTAAGCCCGAGACACTCTCTCAGAGAGAAATTTAAGGAGATTAATGTAATGACTGTGCCTTCTCAGTATATTTATGAAAATCTTTTGTATGCCCATAAAAATATAAAATTGTTTAAAAAATACAGTGATATCCATAACATAAATACTAGGAACAAGCACAAATTTGTAGTACCAACAACAAGGCTCAAGAAAATAGGTGGCTCGTTTAGATGTCAATGTGTGCGCTTTTATAATATGCTTCCAAGCCACGTACAAGTTCTAAGTCTTAATAAATTCAAATCATTCATTAAACGTAAGTTGTGCCAGAAAGCGTTTTATACCATCAAAGATTAGTGTGCGCTTTTATAATATGCTTCCAAGCCACGTACAAGTTCTAAGTCTTAATAAATTCAAATCATTCATTAAACGGTAGTTGTGCCAGAAAGCGTTTTATACCATCAAAGATTACGTTGAGGACAAAAAGGCTTGGGATTGAGCTGCTCAAATTAAAAATAATTTTTGATTTTTTATATTTTCGACGGAATTTTGTTGTATTTTTTTTTTTCTGGTTCTTTTGCAATGACAAGAATATTTACTTTTTAAAGTATTATTTTATTTTAATTATTGTGAATGTGAAGACTATGTGGACCATTTTTTTTTGTTTTTATTTTTAATTTATCTTAGTTTTTAATCGTGGTCTGGCAGTTTGAGTAGTTTATGCGGCCTACCCGAATGTCCTTTCTTTGGTATTGTTCGTCGAATCGTTGAGCTCCTTAAATTCTGTGTTAAGCTGCTCGGTTATTGACAAATGCGTGCACTGACTGGACAGGTCCACTCAATCTGGCTGGTTCTTTCCTCAAAAGACCATTTCAGACATCAATCTACATGGTCTTCACATGATCTAACCTAGCTTTTTGTCTGGACTTTAAAAGAGACTGTGACCTCTGAGTTTGTTTCGGCCTTTCTTCTCAGAGTAGTCAGATAGGAAACGCCGACTTCATCTAGTTTTAAAAATATGATCGACATGTAAAAGTGTTTGTACAAACCAACTTACAGAAATAAAATCATTTTTCATTTACAATCTTATTATTTTTAAACAAAAATCTAAGAATTGACTTCGTGTATCTTTATTTGTCATAATTATGTTTATGTTATTTACGTTAATTATCACGTCTAGTTTTTGTTCCAGGTTATATCTGGCTAGCCCATACACTGGGCACTCAGCTATAAGGTGCCCAGTGATCGATTCTTCTGCGACCGGATCGCAGATACATGAAGGTGAGTCCTTTTTTTTAAAACGGTTAAGATATTGGGAGAAGCTCCCGTGCCCTGTGAAGAGTTGTGTGTGTAGGTATGTAAGTTGTATCTTCCTACTTGTTCTGTAGGCCTCTGTGGCTGTGGGAAATAATGTTTTAGTGACACTGGCTTTGCACTCTCTTTGATATCTTTCCTCCCACTTGTCAATCGAAGCACTTCGTATGGTTTGCTTGACAAATGAGATAGGACATTAATCATAGTCTGATTTCCTTTTGAGAGTCAATGCCGCTGTTTTCGCCAGTACATCTGCCCTTTCATTTCCCTGTATCCTGTACATTCTTGCCTGAAAATTTCAGCTTCTTATTATTTATTTTTGTTTCCAATGCGAGTGGGTTGCAGGTGTCACCGTTCCTCAATAGCTCCAGAGTTGATCTGGAGTCACTAAATATGTTGAACTCTTCTGCCGCGCCACGTGCGTTCAATTCCGTAGCCTGGTTTACTGCATAGAGCTCCGCTTGGAAGACAGTACAGTACTGCTCGAGCTTAAATTTCTTGGTTTTGGTTTCGACTGCCCCATTCCACCAGGATAAGGCAGCCCCAACCTTGCCCTCTATTTTGCTCCCGTCCGTAAAGATTTGTACTGTACCCTCTCTCATGCCTATGTACCTCTTCGCCTCATAGAGGGATGCTACTTCCTTGACTCTTAGGTCAAGAGGCAGCAATCCTGTCAAGATCAGAACCGAATTCAGTGACACTGTCCTGTAAGACTTGCTGATTTTCTGGGCGAAGCCCCTTAGAACAGCGTTCAGTTGGTTTTGTACGTAAATCTTATCCGCCGCCTTGGCCCATACACTAGCTGCATAGAGGATCACCGGCTCTACAACCGCAGTATAGATAACCCTTAACACTTCCGGGTTTAATCCCCAGGTTACCTTTGCTGCGCCGGACAGCTGCCTAAAGATGTTGATGGCTTTTTTGAAGATGTATGTGACGTGGCTCCGGAATGTCATCTTCCGGTCGATTATAAGTCCGAGCAGCTTTATCTCCTCTACCAGCACAATGTTAACCCCACCCATCCGCAGACGTGGTGTGTCGAACTTTAGCTTCTTAGTTAGCAGCATGGCATGAGTTTTATGCGGCGCAAATTTTAGTTCGAACACCCCACCGCTGCACATGTGCCAGGCTGGCATTGGCTTCGATCTCCAGATCCAGAGCTGTTTTCCCGGAAAATGTAGGCACCACGTCGTCTGAAAATGCCTGGCAGTACGTTTTCTTCTCCTCCAGTTCTTCAAGCAGCGGGTTCAGGAGCACATTCCAGAACGTGGGGCCTGCGATCGATCCTTGCACGCATCCTTTTGAAGTCCTCTTTCTGTATTCCGTGCCAGCATATCTCACCGTGACCCTTCTGTTTTTCAGGTAGTTCCCCACCAGTCTTCGGAGGTTGAGTGGAAACTTTTTCTCCGCCAGGTGACTTTTTATTGCTGGCCACCACGCACTATCAAATATCTAGTGAGACAACTACCACCAAGTTCTTCTCTTTTAGCTTCAAGTCTATGTATTGAGTCATGTCGTACAGAGCGTCCTCCGTGCTTCGCTGAGGCACAAATCCATATTGTCGCGGCTTCATTCTGGGCAGCATATTCCACCTCAGTCTCCGTACCAGCATTTTCGCCAAGATATTTCCGAGAACAGGCAAAAGCCCCATCGGTCGGTAGGACTTTGGATGGGTATAATTATCCTTTCCAGGTTTTCTAAGTACGACGACCGCCGCCTCCTTCCATTTTTCTGGGAAGCAGGGCAGCTCGAGGCATTTGTTCGTTATAGCCAGGAATACATGCTCATTGTTCCTGATTGCGGCCTCACAGATGTCCGCAGTGAACCCATCAGGGCCTGGCGCCTTCTTCGGGTTAAAATTCCTCGAAGCATACCTGAGTTCGGCAAGAGTGAAGGGTGGATTCATTTTGTCCTCCGGTTTGCCTTCATCTGAACGTGCCGCTGCTTCTCTTGTGCGAGCGTGTTCGGGGTTGTCTTCCTTCTCGTCATCCTCTGGGAATAAGGTTTCCGCCAGGACCCTGGCTGATTCCTCTGAGTTTAATGCCTCTCCATTCCGGACTAATGGCAGGTCTTCATGCCTCTTCTTAGATTTTAGGGTAACCCTATATATGTCATCCCAGACGCTCTCCCTGTCCTGCCTCCCACAAAAGCTTTTCCAGCTCTCAGTTTGTGCCTTGTATGCTTGGGACTCATACTCTTCCTTTGCTCTTAGGTACTCCATCACGACCCATTTGCGACGACATGGAGCTGCGCAACGGATTCTTCGCTTCTTCGTGCACATGGATTTCTTGAGCTGATCGAGTTTTTCGGTCCACCATGGTAAGTACGTATTATCTACTTTCTTTATTCTGGGTATTGTATTGTCTCAAGTTTCTGTAATAATTTTTGTTAGTTCCCCTATACATTTTTCTAGCCCTTCTAAGGTATTTATATTATCTATATGTACTTGATCAATTTGGTTATCTATTAATTATTTTGGAATTTCTTCCCCAAAATATTTCCAGTCTGCTTTTTTAGTATTGTAAACCCTTGTGTTACTATATTTAATTTTACTCCCAATTCATTTTTTTGTTAAAATTCTAAGTACTATAGCATTGTGGTCTGAACTCGTCATTTCCGTGTCTACCTACTCTCCATTCTTCCACATGTCGAAGCAAGTCCTCTGAACAGGACGTGATGTCTACTGTGCTCTTGTACCTGTTTACCCCTCTTATTGTGTCAAAAGTTGGGATGTTTCCATGATTTAGTACATGGAGGTTGAGTTCGTCTAGGGTTCCAGACAGAAGTCTTCCCCTTTCGTCCTCTCTCTCGCTTCCCCACCATGCACTCCAGGCATTCACATCCCCTGGTGGGACCAGTAATTTTGCCCCTTTGTTTTGTATACTAATTCTCTCAGCTGGTCAAGGTATTGCTCGATATCGATATAGTCCTCGAAGTAGACGGACGCTACTACGGTGATCGTGTCCTCTACCGTCAACCTTGCAACTGCTAAATTTTCAGTTGTCAGTGTCGGACACGCCACTGCGTCCACTCCAAGATCGAAGATGACTATCGCGGCTTTGCTGACTTTATCGCCAGTTATTGATGCCTGAATCACTCTTGTCCCGGGGTAGGTCTTCATCTCTCCCTTCGCCCCTATATAGGGTTCCTGGACAAGAGCGTACCTGACTTGCCTGCGCCCAGCTTCGAGTATGAGTTCCTCAGTTGCCAGTTTTTTCTTCTGGAGGTTCGCCTGCACGACATGGTATTCACATTCTCGACCGTTTTAGCTCCTGTCCCCTCATCCACCTTAGCAGTACGCTATTGCCGACCGAGCCAGTGCATCCCACTTTTTTCTAATGGGACACTCGCCGTCGAAAGCATTATGCACTGCGTCCCTCTTAGCCTGGCTAACATTTTTGCATTTTGGCTCTTCGTTAAGGTTGAACCCAGGACACTCCGCTCTTAAGTGCGGTTCGCCGCAGTGACTGCAAAGGGTTGCTGGCTCCTTACAGTATTTTCTGCTGTGTCCGTAGCCCAGACACTTTGTGCATTGTATAAGCGGACTTTGATCTCTAACAACTACCCTTTACAGGTCAACATGAATTCGGCCCGCCGTGGTCAGCCGCTGCCAAATAATTGGCTTTACCCGCAACACCACGTGGCTCGCCAGCGGATTTCTCGCTCTTCGCCGGTAGGTGACCTGGATATCACCCTCACTTATTTCGGTTCCCTCCAAGAGGTGTCCGTTTTGGGATACGATTGCCTTCAGTAAGTCGTCATCAGTTACGTAATTCATCAAGTCTCTGACGACCACAAGCGGATTCTTATTTGTGGCCTCCTCAACTTTAAGATCCCCCTTGGAGTTCCTCAGTTTTACCGTTACTTTGCTCAATTCCGCTTTTTGAGAGCAGCTTATTATTACCGACTGATTTTCAGCTCTACGCAGATGGTCTATTCTAACTCCTGTGTTCTTTGCATCGACATTTGCTCGGCTTTTCTCGATGACCCTATCCGATGAGTCACTCTCGTGCAATGACGACACTATTATTGAGTGCATGTTTTTCCTGATTGGAGGCTGTGGCGGCATCGCCACGACCTGCGCATATGTTCCAACGCTGTTCCTTCGGGCTTCGGCATTTTCGGTTTGCGTCTGTGGCACTGTTCTCAGCTCCTTCAGCTCCACCATCTGCGCATCAATCTTGCCGCTCAGCTCGGCCTTCGATCTCTCCACTCTGGCAGAGAGCTCTTCTTTTTCGCCTTTCTTAAGAATTTCTTTTACCTCCAAGATTTCCTTTAATATTCTCAGGCTTCTATCTTCGGACGTCCCTTCCTGCCTCTTCTCTTTCTCTCCCCTATCTTCTTCCAGTGTCACTATCGGTCTATCCGTTTTCTTGACGATCGGTAGGTAGGGTAGGTAGGGTAATAGGTAGTAGGTAGGGTAGGGTAGGTAGGGTAGATGGGCAGGTAGAGTAGATGGGCAGGTAGGTAGCCAGTTGACGGGAGCGAAGCCGCGTGGGACAGCTAGTCTTTAATATTTACACGGAGTACATCATGCATATTAGAGGAACAAAGGTGTTTCTGTTGGAGGTCGCAAAATCTCCAGTCGAAGGTACGCTGATGACACCACTCTTCTAACATCTAAAAAAAATATGGAACGTCTCTTAAACTGGCTGGAAACAAACAGCATTGGACTTGGACTCACTATCAATCGTGATAAGACAAAAATGATGATAGTGAATAGAGCTAAAAACAACCAAGCTACTGTCAAAACTATAGCCAACTGTGATGTTGTCCAGAGCTATATCTACTTGGGCTCCAACATTGCTAACAACGGAGGCTGCGAAGAAAAGATACGAAGGCGTTGTGCTGTGACGCGATCTGCCGTTGAAAATCGCACAATAACCTAAAACCAAATAACCAAAACTTCTAAGGTACGACCCGTACGACTGATGCGAAGTCTCGTCTTTCCAATTTTTCTCTACGGAGATGAGACGTGGACATTGAGGCTGAAGGAAAGGAGGAAAATCTATGCACTGGAGATGTGGTGCTGGAGACGTCTGCTGCGATTTCCTTGGACTGCTTACCGCACCAACGTATTTATTTATTTACCACGGTATTTACCACGGTATTTAATCAATGACAGTCGTTCTCTGTGGTTACTCTCAGAAAAGAGTGCTAGCAGGGTAAAAATTTACATATATTACTTACTGCATTACTAGGAACATTTAAAATCATATTGCCATAAACATAATCATAAAAAGTATGCAGAAATTATTATTATTTGGCAATATCTATTTATTTATTTATTTATTCATTTACACATACAATTATTTTTACAGGTAGAACCCAAGGTAACAAAAGTAGTCATACAATGCGACACTCAGAGACGCCCCGTAAAACTGATCACACACCTTTTCGCGTCCATGATTGACCAGTCCCAAGTAACGGCTCTGGGCGTCCGCACAAGTTAACTAGAGGACAATACAGTAATTGTCACCCTCTGGAATTCCGCCAAAGAGCAGGAAAAAATGTCCAAACGCTGAGAGACGCTATTAAGAATCGTAACAGCCCGACACACTGGTGCAAACTTTAATAGATTTGTCCGGGCTACCGCACTGAAAAAAAAGGTTTGTTGGATTTACCAAATTAGCAAAGGTTGGCTGAATTACAAGGAAACTACGATAAATATAACAAAACCTCGCTATTGAATTTACAAAACTAAAAAGGTTGAAGTTGGTACCAGAGTTTTGATGTAAATCAACAAAGAATATTGTACATTTTACCAAACAAATCTCAACAATTTAGTCTGGTTGATTTTATTTAAAAAATATGATAAATATAACAAGAACTCGCGGTGGAACTTACAAAACTACATAGGTTGCGATCAAAATATAGTCCCTACCAGAGTTTACGGTGTATATTAACAAAGAGTATTGTACATTTTACCAAACAAATGTCAACAATTTAGTCTGGTTGATTTTATCATAAAAATATGATAAATATAACAAGACCTCGCGGTGGAACTTACAAAACTACATAGGTTGCTATCAAAATATAGTCCCTACCAGAGTTTACGGTTTATATTAACAAAGAATATTGTACATTTTACCAAACAAATCTCAACAATTTAGTCTAATTGATTTTATCATAAAAATATGATAAATATAACAAGACCTCGCGGTGGAACTTACAAAACTACATAGTTTGCGATCAAAATATAGTCCCTACCAGAGTTTACGGTGTATATTAACAAAGAGTATTGTACATTTTACCAAACAAATGTCAACAATTTAGTCTGGTTGATTTTATCATAAAAATATGATAAATATAACAAGACCTCGCGGTGGAACTTACAAAACTACATAGGTTGCGATCAAAATATAGTCCCTACCAGAGTTTACGGTGTATATTAACAAAGAGTATTGTACATTTTACCAAACAAATGTCAACAATTTAGTCTGGTTGATTTTATCATAAAAATATGATAAATATAACAAGACCTCGCGGTGGAACTTACAAAACTACATAGGTTGCTATCAAAATATAGTCCCTACCAGAGTTTACGGTTTATATTAACAAAGAATATTGTACATTTTACCAAACAAATCTCAACAATTTAGTCTAATTGATTTTATCATAAAAATATGATAAATATAACAAGACCTCGCGGTGGAACTTACAAAACTACATAGTTTGCGATCAAAATATAGTCCCTACCAGAGTTTACGGTGTATATTAACAAAGAGTATTGTACATTTTACCAAACAAATGTCAACAATTTAGTCTGGTTGATTTTATCATAAAAATATGATAAATATAACAAGACCTCGCGGTGGAACTTACAAAACTACATAGGTTGCGATCAAAATATAGTCCCTACCAGAGTTTACGGTGTATATTAACAAAGAGTATTGTACATTTTACCAAACAAATGTCAACAATTTAGTCTGGTTGATTTTATCATAAAAATATGATAAATATAACAAGACCTCGCGGTGGAACTTACAAAACTACATAGGTTGCGATCAAAATATAGTCCCTACCAGAGTTTACGGTGTATATTAACAAAGAGTACTGTACATTTTACCAAACAAATGTCAACAATTTAGTCTGGTTGATTTTATCATTATAATATGATAAATATAACAAGACTTCGCGGGTGAACTTACAAAACTACATAGGTTGCGATCAAAATATAGTCCCTACCAGAGTTTACGGTGTAAATTAACAAAGAATATTGTACGTTTTATTAAACAAAGGACGATGACCAAATTAGTATGAAGTATGAACGCGTGCCCTGTCAAAAATTGCCGACTACAAAGTTAATTTATAGATTGAGCTTTATTTTCTTTTATTTCATTGAAAGCTGTATGTATTTATAGTGTATAATGTGTTTAATTAAAAAAGACCCCATTTACATTAATAAGATCTCACACGTTACAGTGTTTTTGCCGCTACTTTTTTTGTAGGCGTCTTTATGAATAATTGGTTCCATTAGAATAGTTTTCTTAGAAAACATTTTCGATAAACGAAAGGCGATTTGATGCCTCTAAGCAGTGAAATGCAAATAGTAGAAGGAAGGATGCCTCAGACATAGCAGTAGTAGATTTTTCTTTCGAGGCAGTACTGGTTGGATCGATAATGTGCCCAAACAATTTGCGAATTAATTCTAGACAAAGGGTTGAGAGCCACCTGAATAACCCATAGACTTTAATGTTGTAGGTAGACTGCGGTTAGCCGTTTTTGTTCACAGAATAGACGTTTACATAGTCAACAAAATACAAACCTAGTTCTTTCATATTTTCATGTAAAGAGATTTACCTAACTTATTTAGTCCCCCAAAAATATGTTTGAATAATTTTCACTATTAATTGCAAACCGGAAACGTGTTAATTATGTTTTATCAGTGAATAATAAACCCCAGCTTTAATTTGTTTTACATGTATCCCAAAAATCAAAATGGCAATAATTAAGGATGCCTACATTTTTAATTTACTGTAATCGTTAATTTTTGCCCTGACATATATTATATACTAACTTTTGCCAGCGGCTTCGCCCGCCCTCCTTTATTATACGTATAAACCTTCCTCTTGAATCACCCTATCAAAAAAAAAACCGCATCACAATCAGTTGCGGAGTTTTAAAGATATAAGCATAAATAGGGACGGACAGAGGGAAGCGACTTTGTTTTATACTATGTACTGATAGTGATATATCAGGGCAAAAATGGTAATCGTCCTTTCAAAAATTTGGTTTGGTTGATTACGAGTATATCATAAAAATATGATAAATATAACAAGAACTCGCAAACTTCGTTGCAATTACAAAACAAAAAAGGTTGAGGTGATAATATAGTCCCTACCAGAGTTCATGGTGTAAATTAACAAAGAATATTGTACATTTTACCAAACAAATCTCAACAATTTGGTTTGGCTGATTTTATCATAAACATAATATGATTAATGTAACAAGACCTCGCAGTTGAACCTACAAAACTAAAAAGGTTGAGGTCAAAATATAGTCCCTACAAGAGTTCATGGTGTAAATTAACAAAGAATATTGTACATTTTACCAAACAAATCTCAACAATTTGGTTTGGCTGATTTTATCATAAACATAATATGATTAATGTAACAAGACCTCGCAGTTGAACCTACAAAACTAAAAAGGTTGAGGTCAAAATATAGTCCCTACAAGAGTTCATGGTGTAAATTAACAAAGAACATTGTACATTATGTAGAACAAGTCACAACCATTCGGTTGATTGTATCATTGTTACTGGTTTTGTGTTTGGTGTCTGGGTGTTGTAAGTACCCACGCCCCCTGGGAAAGTATCCCACCTATGTTTGACGTGCGTTTCCTGAGCCTTGCGACTCCGCTGGTGGCACACGTCACCACGCACCCCTGAATGCGTAGGGTTGTACTAGGACTACCCAAGGACCCACGTTTATGACAGATAAAGAAATAAAAGGCGGATTTTCTTGAAAATCGTTCCGCAGATTTCGGCTGTTCTTCTAGTTGTTGCCTCTTCGGAGGCTGAGTGAGCTGCGACTGACTTCACTGGGCCGGTAGCCCGTCTTATAAATGGCCCGTTGTTCCCAAATTGACGCCCGCGCGTTTTGAGACCATTTTTACTTTAATTTTCACTTAGCCGAAATCTTTGGAGCTGTGTAATTTATTCAAATTTCAACAAAACTACTACATTTAGGCTTAAAAAATAGGTTTTCACCACGTACTACTTTTAAAACAATAATATTAACACATTTTACAATAGCAAAAAAGTTTCTAGAACAAAAACATAAAAATATTTGGTTTGTTTACATTTTGATTTCAAAGAAATGCGAATATCTTGCAAACGCATAGACCGATTCTCATGAAACAAGCAGATTAATTAGTTTTAGAGCAAGACCTTTCATTTGACACCCACCTTACACAAATATCTTCATAAACAAAAAATCATGTTTTCAAATTCCTCGCGTAATTATCCGCGTGTATGATATCTCTTATCACTCCGTCAAAAAACTATGTTTTACAACTTTTAACGTTCAGATTAGGAGTACGTGCTCTTGCACATGCTAATTAGACATAAAACAAAACAATTACTACTCTCTAATTAGTATCTAACAAGAATTAATCATTCATTACTGAGTACTTGTCATTTGCTTACAACTTGTTTCGATATTCTTGCTTGTTGATTGAAATCTTATTAGATCTACTTAACTAACACTTTATATACAGTTCTTATATACTTTACTTATGTACTTAAGGTTTTTTGCACAAGTAGGTAATACCTAAATTTCGTCATTTTACCTACTTTAGCTTACAGATGGTGTCTCGTCGCCGACAACACCCTTCAAGGACGGAACCCTAAAAATCTACTGTTGATGCAAAGTGGCGCTGCAATCGCTATCATCAGACTTATGGTTTAAACGACTGACTAGTATTGTACATTTAACTAAAACAAATCACATCAATATAGGTAGTTTGGTTGATTTTATCATTGTTACTGTGTTTTGTGAATCATTTCGGTCCACTTTTGACCCCCCAATAACTTAAGATCTATTTGACCTTTATCCTTGCAATTTTGCAAGCCTGTAAGACGTCTTTACCTGTATTTTATATTTCTATGGGGCCACCACACTCTCATTTCATTTGTTCATTAATATACGAAGTAGTTATGTAGGTACTGTAGGTAGGTAGGGTAAGTTGGTCGACAATGAACCACCTAAATTTTCAAGAGCTGTAACTTTTATTCCTAGGGGCCGTAGTTTATACTTTTTACTTATAATTGTAGATAATATAACTGGCTACATTATGTAGTACTTCGTTTTTGTTCAATTATCATAACTTCTTAAGATTTTTTATTTTTTATTTTTTTGGGATATGATCCACTGTGTACACTCAGTAGTACTCAATGAACCGGGGGCTGGTACACAGTGAACCGTGTGTGTAAACAATGAACCATGCCATTAACCAAAGCATTATAATTATTGGATTATAATAAAAGTAGCAAAATAGTTTCTTCCTACTCCCATGGGCAAAAACGCGTGAGTTTATGTATGTATGTATGTAGTAAAATAAAACTCACTTATCAATTTAAAGTACGTATTTATTTGTATTTAAAATCAAGAAGCAACAATAAAGCATATAATAAATAAGAAGCGTCATTTTTGGTTAAAAGAGTTATCTAATAACGTATACATTAAAATAATTAACGTTAGTTTCACATAAATCAACAATTAGGTTTTTACTTATCTACTAATCACCTGGCAACAAGTTCGTAAGACATTAAAATCACAATCTTCTTCATTATCTAAAATTTCCAGAATTTTACCAAAGAAATAGATTTTTAAATTTTTGTTTTAAAAAGTATTATAAAAAAATAATTTTCACGGGGACTACGTTTATGTGATGGAAAATCATCTTTCAGGACTATGACATCTTCATCATTTGTAATCTCATTCATCTCACCGCCAGAAGATGATCCACTTGGCTGAAATTCTTCCTGATCTTCATCCGAAGACTCAACTGGGGTCACATTTCTCTTTCGTCGTTTACAAGAATTTTCCTTTCCTTTGAATAAGTTAAGAATTTACTTTTTTACAGCTTCAATCTTTATTAAACTTCTTGTATTTCTTTTCAGTCAGAGCATTCTTCCTACCTATCGGTTGCTATCATACTTTTGCCAGCTTTTCTTCCACCATTTCTAATATTTCGCGGTCCTGCTTTTAAGGTGGTGCTCGATAAACCAAGGATAGTACTCAATGAATCACTTGGTTCATTGTGTACTCTCTCAAAGTGGTTCATTCGGTGCCACCCAACACTTACAAATTTTGAGGTTATTTAGCCACATGCACCAATACGAGGTGCTTAACGAAAGTATCTTAAGTAAAAGCGCAAAAAAACAACAAATTTATCAAGCCAATTCATATTCAGCTACTATTTACACAAGTAAAACGAGACGAAATTTTACTTACATAATTTCTATACAATTTTCGGTAGAAAAACACAAATCGGGGGCGTGCATGGTCACCCGCTCCGCTAGCTCGCTGTCGACTGGGGAGGGAGAAGGTCTCCTTAAAGACGCTTACCTAATGTAGTTTGCACCATACGGTAAAGTCGCATTTCTGAGTTATTTGCATGGTTCACTCTGTACTGCTGGTTCATTGTCAACCACTCGACCCTACTTAAGTTGTACCAAAACAGACCGTTCGAATAGCACGTTTATTGTTAACTTTATAAGATTCAAAATCCATTAGAAGTTTTATAAACATGCGACCGAGCGAAGAATTTCAACTATACCCTCAGATCAAATAAAAAAGGTAGATAGCGCACTTAGAACAGAAAAATGTAACCACTTTTTGAACTATGTGTGAGTCACTGCGGTGTTGCCACTTTTTAAAAAAAGTCGCTCAACTTATTTAAATGGGTTTAAATATTAATTTCATAATTATGGGTAAGTACTTATTATGCGAATGTGAAAGGAAATCTGTCTCTTTGTTTTTAATAAACGCGTGCAGTCGCCCCTGTCGTTGACATGTGTCGCTCGTGTGTAAGAGCACCGAGCAGCTCAGAAAAAGTTATTTTACTTTTTTTATTACAAAAATATCACAAATACAACCATTCCATGGAAATAAAAATATACTTTTTCAGATGAAATGTATAAGTATTTAAGTAAGTACAAAATGGAGCATTAACTTATAACAGAATGCTAACAAACTTAGTGAACTTTAAAAACCGGCCAAGTGCGAGTCGGACTCGCGCACGAAGGGTTATTTATTTATATATACTTTATTGTAGGTACACCAAGTTAAAACAAAGAAAAGGAAACTTAAAACTAAAATACATACAACGGGCGGCCTTATCGCATACCGTGATCTCCGCACCATTATCGCAAAAAAAGGCCAAAAAATCACGTTTGTTGTATGGGAGCCCCCCTTAAATATTTATTTTATTCTGTTTTTAGTATTTGTTGTTATAGCGGCAACAGAAATACATCATCTGTGAAAATTTCAACTGTCTAGCTATCACGGTTCATGAGATACAGCCTGGTGACAGACGGACAGACAGACAGACAGACGGGTCGCGGAGTCTCAGTAATAGGGTCCCGTTTTTACCCTTTGGGTACGGAACCCTAAAAAAGATTGAAACAAGGTGACCTATTTCTGACATGCAGTCGGATGTCAGAAATAGGTTGTAATTTTTATGTATTCATAACATAATGAAAATTATTATTTTTTAACCACAATAGACGACGATGGCTGCCATTATGGTTCATTTCGGCTTAGTCTTATAGCATTTACCCATTCGTTTCTTATTAAAGTTTTCGGTGGAAACCTAAAACCATAATATTTGATAGCAAAATAGAAGGTACTCATGAATTTAAACAAAAATAAATTAATTAAGAACTAAGTGTTTACCTTGACTTTGATTTATGTGACATACATAAAATCATGTGATTTAATAGAAAATAAACATGAATTAGATCAACTCTCTACTCAATTACTTTTCTTTGACTTTGCCTACAATTTAATTACCCACATTTTGGGTAATTAGAAATAAGAATTACTGGCAACACTCTCCCAATATGTCAATTTCGGGAAAATAACATTATCTGTTCCGAATAACCTCAAAATTATGTTGGAAAACCAAAAAACAAATAGTTTTGTGTGTAATTACGTGGGAAACGATACTCCTAAAGACTTTTTGTTCAATATAGTGTTGTTTTTGCACCACTTGACAACACAGGACGGCATTTTTTAGGCAATGTTATTGCACGACGGTCCGTGAGATACTAACAAAAATCAGCGTGGTTTTATTGCTTGTGTGTGCGTGAGCGCGTGTGTTTATTGAATCGGCTGGGTTTTGTTGGCTTCACCTAAACTATAGGCCGTGCGCTATCTACCTTTTTTTATTTGATCTGAGACTATACCTAACAATAATAAAGTTAGTAGTAGGTAGGTATTAGAAGTAGTAAAGTAAAGGCGCTATAAATTATGTATTCTGTGGTAAAGGCTGTCTGGAAGAGATCACTTTCTATCAGCTGGTTTTTTACACTTTCGAAGTATAATTTGTGAGTCCAAATTGACACTACATACCTACCTACCTATTTATGATAAATATAAACCTTACTCTTGAATCACTTATCTATTATAAAAAAAACCGGCCAAGTGCGAGCCGGACTCGCGCACGAAGGGTTCCGTACCATCATAGCAAAAAACGGCAAAAAAATCACGTTTGTTGTATGGGAGCCCCACTTAAATATTTATTTTATTCTGTTTTTAGTATTTGTTGTTATAGCGGCAACAGAAATACATCATATGTGAAAATTTCAACTGTCTAGCTATCACCGTTCATGAGGTACAGCCTGGTGACAGATGGAAAGACAGACAGACAGACTGACGGATCGCGGATCTTAGTAATAGGGTCCCGTTTTTACCCATTGGGTACGGAACCCTAAAAACCACATCAAAATCCGTTGCGTTTTTTTAAAGATCTAAGCAGGTACCTACCTAATTACCTACATAGACAGCGGGCAGCGATTTTGTTTTAATGAACTTTGTAGTGATTAATGAATCGTTTTGTCTTTACTTGTCGGTGATTAAGTTTCTGTCAAAAAAAATATTTTTGTGACAAGCTTTTATAGCCAACTGTAGGTACTTTTCTTTAAACATCCAGCAACTGCTCACCAAGAGATTCTGAAGAGCCCAAATTCGGTACGATTGTTTTATTTATTACAGAGTTCCTAAGGCCACCTTCCGGCTCCATCATCAGACCAGCCCCATGGTACCAACCTTTGCCAAATTGCCAAATTTCAGCTCAATCGGTTGAGGATATCTACCTACTTCAAAATTGAGTTGCAAGATTCCACCCGAAGAAACATACATAGGTACATATATAGGTATCTGAGTAAATTGCAAATTAAATTAATGAAATGCTTGTACCTAATAACATTATATCTTGCTTTGGTTATTACAACTTTCACCTTTCACGCCGCACAAAGTCATATTATTTTCTCCAACAACCATAATACGAAACATTAAACAGTAGGTATTTAAAAGTAACCTAGGTACCTGTCGCTTTGGTTAAAAAATGTTAAAATTACTAAACAGTATCGTAGAATTTACAAAACCATACACAATATAGGTAGTTCCATTTCCATCCTACCTACTCGTCCTGTACTCCTGTCACCTTTGTTTGCGACCACTGCCGTAGGGTTGTCACCTTTTTCTTTGACGGATAAAATATTCTGATCTGGAAGTGAAGTTGTTAATTTCGTAATTTTTTTATTGGTGCGGTTGTAGTTATTGTAGTTATTTATTTCCTCGCAAATATGATGAAAAATTCGTTAAACAATGTACTATATTTGTTTTATACAAATTTATGTTTTATTTTTCAGATATTAACAATTTCGTATCTGCTTTAAATATATTTATGGCATCTAAACATGGTACGCGGAACGCAAAAATTTAAATAATTGCGTATAAGCTTAATAGAAGCTTTATTTCTGTCGTCACGCCACTCCGCATTAATTACAGCAGAAAACACCTTTTCTGTAAATTCGGTAGTGGCGGGAACGCACAGTAATCGTGACACCACTTTAAGTATGTTTGGAAAAGTATTTCCTCGGAAAAAAAAACCGGCCAAGTGCGAGTCTGACTCGCGCACCTAGGGTTCCGTACAAACTTTCACTTATTCCATCTTAAATGTATGACGCCGCATAAAAACGAGGTGCTTAATGCAACTGAGTTCTCCAAATATAATGTTTAAAAAGGACTAAATTTATTATGATGTAATTACTAATGTATAGTTTTCAGATTTTTCTAAGTACTTGTAGTATGTGACGATATTACTTGCCAAATTTCATATTTATAGGTCAACGGGAAGTACCCTATCATTTTGATTCCCTCGAGAATGTCGAAATGTATGTGTTTTGCGACATAAACGGCCGTATCTTTATTTTACAGTAACGTAGAAGTATGATTTTTTTCACAGCTTCAAGGGACCGTAGACTTGAGTATAATTTGAACTCGATACTACGCGTTCTCGAGATAAAGGGTGCCGTTTTTTCCGATTGAGGTACGGAACCCTAAAAATGGATTGCCATTCCTTCGCTGCACAAGAATCTTTAATAGTACTACATACTATAGATTTTCTCCCTAATTTCATTTATAAAGATTCTATCCAGCACTTTTGATCCAGGGGTATTCCGCTTCCCACAGCGGCTTATAGTTTTGCATTCGTTTTCTTTTCCTATTACCAATGCTTCTACTGCTAGTGCTAGCATTATCGTCAATAACGTCATCTATATTGAAATTATTTTCACTTTATAATAAAGTACGGTTGGCAACCCTAGCCCTCGCGTCGCCGCTCGCCGCCACCGCGACTGCGCACTTGCGCAGGAGCGCGCGCTCTTCCTCTTGGAGTATTATTAGTGTTCTGTGAGCGAGCGCGCGTGGCGAGCGTCTGCGTTCATCCAGTTCATCGTTCATTTAGTTTTAGGCCGGCGCCCCGGCGGGCTAGTTAGAAATAGTAGTCGCTTCGCTCGCAATGGAAAGTTGAAAAACTTGGGGGTCGCCGAATATTTAACAGAATGGGGACTATCTGAAGACACTATAACAAACTTTGAAGGTGAGTGCCTATTTTGATCGATATTATATACCTATATTGTTAATCATATATTGTATTGTTCATTTAACTAATTTTGGTTGTTCAATGTGTAATATTGATAGCTTATTGTGCAGTGAACTAACGATAGAGTGGATGGCTAATGCAGAATTCAACTTGAAACGGATAATAATAGCCCGCCCCTCTTTGTCAAGGCCCGATAATCCACGTGTTTTTTTGTAAATAGCTAATCACTACAAAGAAAAAAAAAAATACGAGTGCTATAATGTGACTAATTAATTCTACATTTATTTGTGTTCCGGTTTTGCCGCTAATGGGTCAGAGTATAGGAATTATTAGGCCTATATCATAGGCTCAGATCAAATAAAAAAAGGTAGATAGCGCACGGCCTATAGTTTAGGTGGTGGGTTTGGTTAAGCCAACAAAACCCAGCCGATTCAATAAACACACGCGCTCACGCACACACAAGCAATAAAACCACGCTGATTTTTGTTAGTATCTCACGGACCGTCGTGCAATAACATTGCCTAAAAAATGCCGTCCTGTGTTGTCAAGTGGTGCAAAAACAACACTATATTGAACAAAAAGTCTTTAGGAGTATCGTTTCCCACGTAATTACACACAAAACTATTTGTTTTTTGGTTTTCCAACATAATTTTGAGGTTATTCGGAACAGATAATGTTATTTTCCCGAAATTGACATATTGGGAGAGTGTTGCCAGTAATTCTTATTTCTAATTACCCAAAATGTGGGTAATTAAATTGTAGGCAAAGTCAAAGAAAAGTAATTGAGTAGAGAGTTGATCTAATTCATGTTTATTTTCTATTAAATCACATGATTTTATGTATGTCACATAAATCAAAGTCAAGGTAAACACTTAGTTCTTAATTAATTTATTTTTGTTTAAATTCATGAGTACCTTCTATTTTGCTATCAAATATTATGGTTTTAGGTTTCCACCGAAAACTTTAATAAGAAACGAATGGGTAAATGCTATAAGACTAAGCCGAAATGAACCATAATGGCAGCCATCGTCGTCTATTGTGGTTAAAAAATAATAATTTTCATTATGTTATGAATACATAAAAATTACAACCTATTTCTGACATCCGACTGCATGTCAGAAATAGGTCACCTTGTTTCAATCTTTTTTAGGGTTCCGTACCCAAAGGGTAAAAACGGGACCCTATTACTGAGACTCCGCGACCCGTCTGTCTGTCTGTCTGTCCGTCTGTCACCAGGCTGTATCTCATGAACCGTGATAGCTAGACAGTTGAAATTTTCACAGATGATGTATTTCTGTTGCCGCTATAACAACAAATACTAAAAACAGAATAAAATAAATATTTAAGGGGGGCTCCCATACAACAAACGTGATTTTTTGGCCTTTTTTTGCGATAATGGTGCGGAGATCACGGTATGCGATAAGGCCGCCCGTTGTATGTATTTTAGTTTTAAGTTTCCTTTTCTTTGTTTTAACTTGGTGTACCTACAATAAAGTATATATAAATAAATAACCCTTCGTGCGCGAGTCCGACTCGCACTTGGCCGGTTTTTAAAGTTCACTAAGTTTGTTAGCATTCTGTTATAAGTTAATGCTCCATTTTGTACTTACTTAAATACTTATACATTT
Organism: Orthosia incerta; assembly: GCA_948252205.1. Taxonomy (NCBI): domain Eukaryota; kingdom Metazoa; phylum Arthropoda; class Insecta; order Lepidoptera; family Noctuidae; genus Orthosia; species Orthosia incerta. The sequence continues at coordinate 41,037,119 of OX411741.1, forward strand.
CATCTGAAAAAGTATATTTTTATTTCCATGGAATGGTTGTATTTGTGATATTTTTGTAATAAACCTGTTTCACATAATCTTTGTTGTATGTTTAAGTAAAATAACTTTTTCTGAGCTGCTCGGTGCTCTTACACACGAGCGACACATGTCAACGACAGGGGCGACTGCACGCGTTTATTAAAAACAAAGAGACAGATTTCCTTTCACATTCGCATAATAAGTACTTACCCATAATTATGAAATTAATATTTAAACCCATTTAAATAAGTTGAGCGACTTTTTTTAAAAAGTGGCAACACCGCAGTGACTCACACATAGTTCAAAAAGTGGTTACATTTTTCTGTTCTAAGTGCGCTATCTACCTTTTTTATTTGATCTGAGATCATAGGCCCTATATATAGGAGGCCTGGATCTTGAGTTAGAAATAGTGGTTAGGTACCTATCTAATTAATATTTTACTTTGATAGATTTACAAAACGAACTATAGTAAATTTTACTGATTATTAAAATAGGTTTATCTCTTGTTTTTTTAGTAAATCAGATTTCATTCAAATTGCTTGGACGATATACAAGAAACGGAACTGAAAGAATTAATTCCGAGTTTAAAGGAACGAATATTATTTAAGCGAGGACTGAACAAACTCCAAAACATTATTCAGGTAAGTGTTCATATTTTTTTTTTCAAAACTTTTTGATGTCAGGGCTCCCTCACTGGCCCGCGCGTACCGTTTTCGGAACAACTCGTACCAGCAAATTCAAACCTTATTTTTACTTTACCTATTGCTCTAAGTCGTTAATATCGTCGATAATTGCTTGTTACAGGCGACAGAATCTGATGAAACTTTAAGCATTGCTAGCGATTTTTCTGCGCCCAGTTCCACGGCCAGCACAAGCAGTGAAGAGTTGCCGACCACGAGAGAGAAATCTTCTGTAAGTGCCTTTATATTTTGAGTGAGCCAGTGACAAAATCGGGTATTTCAGGAATCAATAAAACCCAAAGTATGAAAGCTAGATTAATGAAATTTCATTTCATTTCCCGACTACATCTTAACCTGTGAATTTGGGCTCCCAGGTGTTAACTGGGAAGAACCTATAAGGGTTGGTGTTAATGTATGGTATTTTCTTTTTGTAAACAATAATACTAGAGAAATGTGTCTAGCTTCTTTAAAAAAAAATGGTAAATTAGACACAGCGGCACGGAACTACTTGGTTAAATCAGTAGTGGAATACCATGTGAAAAAATATGGCGAAATGAAAAAACAACAATTTCAAGATATTTCCGCCCAAATTGTTCCGTTAGTCCCAACTGAAGTGAAGGTATTGAAATGCAAATTCAGTTTTTAAATTGTAATGAAATGAGATACCTATGTAGTTACGGTAGTTAGTTAATTATGATCACTTATTAACTCCCTGAAGTGTAAGGCATGTAGTGTAGTGCTTTATTTTCCAAATTTTAGGCCCAGTAGTTTCGTAGATAGAGGGGGGGCGGTGTTAAAAAAAGTTGCAACTGTCTATCACGGTTCATGAGATACAGGCTGGTGACAGACGGATGGACGGACTGCAGTCTTAGTAATAGGATCCCGTTTTCCCTTTGGGTACAGAACCCTAAAAACTATCAATTCCATGTTGTTAAGTTGATATTTATGACAAATACACTTAATGGTTATTTTGATTTCCTTGATTTTCATGCTTAGTTCTTTATAATTTGTTTTGATTTCCATAGGAGACATACTACATTCCGAGCCAAAAGTTTGGAAAAAAAAAATATTCCAGCAAGGGGAAAACTTCCTGATAAATATAACAATCACAAACGATTGCTGCGGAAGAGTGGGGTAATAATAAATGAAAGGAGAGCCCACACAAGCACCAACGATGTTCCAGCTGACACAGCTGCAGCAGTTGAAAATCAAAGTGGTATAAATTTGAACATATATTATACAAGATCTAATAGTTATATCTTATTAGGCTGAAGCTAGACTAAACTTGATCTATTGTTTACCAGTATCTAATGAAGAATTTGAAGAGTTAAAAGTTGGGCAACAAGGAGCCAGTGCCTGAAGTAATCGAAAATTTGAGGAAAACAACCACACTGCGCCTGAAGGAACTACAATCCGAAAAATATGCAAACTTACATGACATCGTGAACGATTGGCCCTCTTATAAATTGAGTTTTGGATATAAGTTGGTAAGTTGTGACCCTTTTTACATGCTTTTTATTAGCTTGACCCCGTATATTTTTTTCAATCTTGTGAGCCTTATTTAAAAATATATATATGTTTATGTTACAGTCAAAACTCTTAATCGGTCAAAACTACGCAATAACGGTTTTGACTGGTTTCAGTGAAAACCCTTATTGCGTTAAAACGCGTTTATTCTAATGAAATAAATGTTAGCTATCGTACAAGGTTATCTAAAGGGTCAAAAAAAAAACCTAACAACCTAATAAGTTTTCTAACAACCTTTAGGTTATTATAATTTAGTAGAGAAATAAAACAGAAACCACCTAATAATTTGTTATAATTGTTTTGACTGGTCAAATGTAATTTTGACTGGTTAACAGTTTTGACTGTGACATATATATATATAATCGTTTTTTTTTTCAGATTGAACTGGATTTCGAGTCCAAGTAAAGGATCAGAGCTTCAACTGTTCAAAAAATGGCCCATATTTTTAGAGAAAGCTCTTAGTCTTTTGAAAACAATTAAAGCTGCTTCTGTCTACATTAAATTGATTGAAGAAAACCCAAGTGAAGGTTGGTTATTATTTACTTGTATCGATCAAAACTTTCACGAATTTCACACTAAAACTGAACTCGAAGTTTCGGTTTTTGTGTGAAATTAGTGAGTTTTGATAATAAAACCATTTATATTTATTATGTATTTATATTTAAAGTGTGTTTTTATAATAGCAAAAATAGTTTCGGAGGTTTAGCAAAAAATTCTCTGATAACCAGTTATCTTCTTAGTAAAACTTAAACTTTTTTATTTTTCATATGTTAGAGACTTCTGTTATTGCGCGGCAATTGGATATAAAATAGTTCCAACTGTAAGAATACAGTGTCAAGATACAGCTGGCAAAAAAAACCATAAAGCCAAGCATTCAAGAAGCTATGAACAGTTTCATTCTTCATGCAAAGGTATGTATAATTTCACTTTTAAGACTATTGTGAGATGATGACTTTCCATATAACTATTTCTACCCTCTAAGCGTTAACCGATTTTGACACATTTTTGATATACCATCAGTCGGACCACAATCTAAGTTACATACATTATCTAGTATTAAATATTTATTAAATATCAATAAATCACTAAAACAGGAATATAGTTAAATCTTATGATGATATTGAAAAAAAGCGGAACAACGAATTTCATGACCTTCCTTTTACTATGTTACGTGGAAAAAAATAAAGCTTCCGATTGAGCCTTTTGATCGGTTTCGCAAAATTACGGTTTGTTTTTACAATTTGGCGGGTTCGATTCCCGGTTCAGATAGGAGATTATTCAAAAATGTTTGAATGCGGTTCAAATTGTCTTTATAATCAAAACAATGTCTTCTTTCAGTAAAACTGTCTATTTAAAATACTTAAGATACTTTCCCTCCATGTGGCATAGCCTTGGAACAGCCTGTATAAGTACACTTCTTGCTTGAGAGCTTCGCACAGACTAATCATAAGGGTGACATTACGTTCCGAACCCCTTTAAATAAATAAAAATGCAATACCTAAGCAATAAAAAATAAAAGACTAGGAATTATAAAAAAATATGGTTAAAAGTAAACAATTCATTCTAATTTCCAGAACCAAAGCGAAGTCCCCACCCAGCTGGACTATCGGCGAAAAGCCCAAACTGCTAAGGGTCTATGGTGCCAACCCATCATTATTGCTGTCGGACCAACCATCGCTGCCCTAAAGGATGCCCGGCGGGCTAGTTAGAAATAGTAGTCGCTTCGCTCGCAATGGAAAGTTGAAAAACTTGGGGGTCGCCGAATATTTAACAGAATGGGGACTATCTGAAGACACTATAACAAACTTTGAAGGTGAGTGCCTATTTTGATCGATATTATATACCTATATTGTTAATCATATATTGTATTGTTCATTTAACTAATTTTGGTTGTTCAATGTGTAATATTGATAGCTTATTGTGCAGTGAACTAACGATAGAGTGGATGGCTAATGCAGAATTCAACTTGAAACGGATAATAATAGCCCGCCCCTCTTTGTCAAGGCCCGATAATCCACGTGTTTTTTTGTAAATAGCTAATCACTACAAAGAAAAAAAAAAATACGAGTGCTATAATGTGACTAATTAATTCTACATTTATTTGTGTTCCGGTTTTGCCGCTAATGGGTCAGAGTATAGGAATTATTAGGCCTATATCATAGGCTCAGATCAAATAAAAAAAGGTAGATAGCGCACGGCCTATAGTTTAGGTGGTGGGTTTGGTTAAGCCAACAAAACCCAGCCGATTCAATAAACACACGCGCTCACGCACACACAAGCAATAAAACCACGCTGATTTTTGTTAGTATCTCACGGACCGTCGTGCAATAACATTGCCTAAAAAATGCCGTCCTGTGTTGTCAAGTGGTGCAAAAACAACACTATATTGAACAAAAAGTCTTTAGGAGTATCGTTTCCCACGTAATTACACACAAAACTATTTGTTTTTTGGTTTTCCAACATAATTTTGAGGTTATTCGGAACAGATAATGTTATTTTCCCGAAATTGACATATTGGGAGAGTGTTGCCAGTAATTCTTATTTCTAATTACCCAAAATGTGGGTAATTAAATTGTAGGCAAAGTCAAAGAAAAGTAATTGAGTAGAGAGTTGATCTAATTCATGTTTATTTTCTATTAAATCACATGATTTTATGTATGTCACATAAATCAAAGTCAAGGTAAACACTTAGTTCTTAATTAATTTATTTTTGTTTAAATTCATGAGTACCTTCTATTTTGCTATCAAATATTATGGTTTTAGGTTTCCACCGAAAACTTTAATAAGAAACGAATGGGTAAATGCTATAAGACTAAGCCGAAATGAACCATAATGGCAGCCATCGTCGTCTATTGTGGTTAAAAAATAATAATTTTCATTATGTTATGAATACATAAAAATTACAACCTATTTCTGACATCCGACTGCATGTCAGAAATAGGTCACCTTGTTTCAATCTTTTTTAGGGTTCCGTACCCAAAGGGTAAAAACGGGACCCTATTACTGAGACTCCGCGACCCGTCTGTCTGTCTGTCTGTCCGTCTGTCACCAGGCTGTATCTCATGAACCGTGATAGCTAGACAGTTGAAATTTTCACAGATGATGTATTTCTGTTGCCGCTATAACAACAAATACTAAAAACAGAATAAAATAAATATTTAAGGGGGGCTCCCATACAACAAACGTGATTTTTTGGCCTTTTTTTGCGATAATGGTGCGGAGATCACGGTATGCGATAAGGCCGCCCGTTGTATGTATTTTAGTTTTAAGTTTCCTTTTCTTTGTTTTAACTTGGTGTACCTACAATAAAGTATATATAAATAAATAACCCTTCGTGCGCGAGTCCGACTCGCACTTGGCCGGTTTTTAAAGTTCACTAAGTTTGTTAGCATTCTGTTATAAGTTAATGCTCCATTTTGTACTTACTTAAATACTTATACATTTCATCTGAAAAAGTATATTTTTATTTCCATGGAATGGTTGTATTTGTGATATTTTTGTAATAAACCTGTTTCACATAATCTTTGTTGTATGTTTAAGTAAAATAACTTTTTCTGAGCTGCTCGGTGCTCTTACACACGAGCGACACATGTCAACGACAGGGGCGACTGCACGCGTTTATTAAAAACAAAGAGACAGATTTCCTTTCACATTCGCATAATAAGTACTTACCCATAATTATGAAATTAATATTTAAACCCATTTAAATAAGTTGAGCGACTTTTTTTAAAAAGTGGCAACACCGCAGTGACTCACACATAGTTCAAAAAGTGGTTACATTTTTCTGTTCTAAGTGCGCTATCTACCTTTTTTATTTGATCTGAGATCATAGGCCCTATATATAGGAGGCCTGGATCTTGAGTTAGAAATAGTGGTTAGGTACCTATCTAATTAATATTTTACTTTGATAGATTTACAAAACGAACTATAGTAAATTTTACTGATTATTAAAATAGGTTTATCTCTTGTTTTTTTAGTAAATCAGATTTCATTCAAATTGCTTGGACGATATACAAGAAACGGAACTGAAAGAATTAATTCCGAGTTTAAAGGAACGAATATTATTTAAGCGAGGACTGAACAAACTCCAAAACATTATTCAGGTAAGTGTTCATATTTTTTTTTTCAAAACTTTTTGATGTCAGGGCTCCCTCACTGGCCCGCGCGTACCGTTTTCGGAACAACTCGTACCAGCAAATTCAAACCTTATTTTTACTTTACCTATTGCTCTAAGTCGTTAATATCGTCGATAATTGCTTGTTACAGGCGACAGAATCTGATGAAACTTTAAGCATTGCTAGCGATTTTTCTGCGCCCAGTTCCACGGCCAGCACAAGCAGTGAAGAGTTGCCGACCACGAGAGAGAAATCTTCTGTAAGTGCCTTTATATTTTGAGTGAGCCAGTGACAAAATCGGGTATTTCAGGAATCAATAAAACCCAAAGTATGAAAGCTAGATTAATGAAATTTCATTTCATTTCCCGACTACATCTTAACCTGTGAATTTGGGCTCCCAGGTGTTAACTGGGAAGAACCTATAAGGGTTGGTGTTAATGTATGGTATTTTCTTTTTGTAAACAATAATACTAGAGAAATGTGTCTAGCTTCTTTAAAAAAAAATGGTAAATTAGACACAGCGGCACGGAACTACTTGGTTAAATCAGTAGTGGAATACCATGTGAAAAAATATGGCGAAATGAAAAAACAACAATTTCAAGATATTTCCGCCCAAATTGTTCCGTTAGTCCCAACTGAAGTGAAGGTATTGAAATGCAAATTCAGTTTTTAAATTGTAATGAAATGAGATACCTATGTAGTTACGGTAGTTAGTTAATTATGATCACTTATTAACTCCCTGAAGTGTAAGGCATGTAGTGTAGTGCTTTATTTTCCAAATTTTAGGCCCAGTAGTTTCGTAGATAGAGGGGGGGCGGTGTTAAAAAAAGTTGCAACTGTCTATCACGGTTCATGAGATACAGGCTGGTGACAGACGGATGGACGGACTGCAGTCTTAGTAATAGGATCCCGTTTTCCCTTTGGGTACAGAACCCTAAAAACTATCAATTCCATGTTGTTAAGTTGATATTTATGACAAATACACTTAATGGTTATTTTGATTTCCTTGATTTTCATGCTTAGTTCTTTATAATTTGTTTTGATTTCCATAGGAGACATACTACATTCCGAGCCAAAAGTTTGGAAAAAAAAAATATTCCAGCAAGGGGAAAACTTCCTGATAAATATAACAATCACAAACGATTGCTGCGGAAGAGTGGGGTAATAATAAATGAAAGGAGAGCCCACACAAGCACCAACGATGTTCCAGCTGACACAGCTGCAGCAGTTGAAAATCAAAGTGGTATAAATTTGAACATATATTATACAAGATCTAATAGTTATATCTTATTAGGCTGAAGCTAGACTAAACTTGATCTATTGTTTACCAGTATCTAATGAAGAATTTGAAGAGTTAAAAGTTGGGCAACAAGGAGCCAGTGCCTGAAGTAATCGAAAATTTGAGGAAAACAACCACACTGCGCCTGAAGGAACTACAATCCGAAAAATATGCAAACTTACATGACATCGTGAACGATTGGCCCTCTTATAAATTGAGTTTTGGATATAAGTTGGTAAGTTGTGACCCTTTTTACATGCTTTTTATTAGCTTGACCCCGTATATTTTTTTCAATCTTGTGAGCCTTATTTAAAAATATATATATGTTTATGTTACAGTCAAAACTCTTAATCGGTCAAAACTACGCAATAACGGTTTTGACTGGTTTCAGTGAAAACCCTTATTGCGTTAAAACGCGTTTATTCTAATGAAATAAATGTTAGCTATCGTACAAGGTTATCTAAAGGGTCAAAAAAAAAACCTAACAACCTAATAAGTTTTCTAACAACCTTTAGGTTATTATAATTTAGTAGAGAAATAAAACAGAAACCACCTAATAATTTGTTATAATTGTTTTGACTGGTCAAATGTAATTTTGACTGGTTAACAGTTTTGACTGTGACATATATATATATAATCGTTTTTTTTTTCAGATTGAACTGGATTTCGAGTCCAAGTAAAGGATCAGAGCTTCAACTGTTCAAAAAATGGCCCATATTTTTAGAGAAAGCTCTTAGTCTTTTGAAAACAATTAAAGCTGCTTCTGTCTACATTAAATTGATTGAAGAAAACCCAAGTGAAGGTTGGTTATTATTTACTTGTATCGATCAAAACTTTCACGAATTTCACACTAAAACTGAACTCGAAGTTTCGGTTTTTGTGTGAAATTAGTGAGTTTTGATAATAAAACCATTTATATTTATTATGTATTTATATTTAAAGTGTGTTTTTATAATAGCAAAAATAGTTTCGGAGGTTTAGCAAAAAATTCTCTGATAACCAGTTATCTTCTTAGTAAAACTTAAACTTTTTTATTTTTCATATGTTAGAGACTTCTGTTATTGCGCGGCAATTGGATATAAAATAGTTCCAACTGTAAGAATACAGTGTCAAGATACAGCTGGCAAAAAAAACCATAAAGCCAAGCATTCAAGAAGCTATGAACAGTTTCATTCTTCATGCAAAGGTATGTATAATTTCACTTTTAAGACTATTGTGAGATGATGACTTTCCATATAACTATTTCTACCCTCTAAGCGTTAACCGATTTTGACACATTTTTGATATACCATCAGTCGGACCACAATCTAAGTTACATACATTATCTAGTATTAAATATTTATTAAATATCAATAAATCACTAAAACAGGAATATAGTTAAATCTTATGATGATATTGAAAAAAAGCGGAACAACGAATTTCATGACCTTCCTTTTACTATGTTACGTGGAAAAAAATAAAGCTTCCGATTGAGCCTTTTGATCGGTTTCGCAAAATTACGGTTTGTTTTTACAATTTGGCGGGTTCGATTCCCGGTTCAGATAGGAGATTATTCAAAAATGTTTGAATGCGGTTCAAATTGTCTTTATAATCAAAACAATGTCTTCTTTCAGTAAAACTGTCTATTTAAAATACTTAAGATACTTTCCCTCCATGTGGCATAGCCTTGGAACAGCCTGTATAAGTACACTTCTTGCTTGAGAGCTTCGCACAGACTAATCATAAGGGTGACATTACGTTCCGAACCCCTTTAAATAAATAAAAATGCAATACCTAAGCAATAAAAAATAAAAGACTAGGAATTATAAAAAAATATGGTTAAAAGTAAACAATTCATTCTAATTTCCAGAACCAAAGCGAAGTCCCCACCCAGCTGGACTATCGGCGAAAAGCCCAAACTGCTAAGGGTCTATGGTGCCAACCCATCATTATTGCTGTCGGACCAACCATCGCTGCCCTAAAGGATTTCTGGCCAAAACCTAGCAGCCTTGTGTCCTTTATAATAAGAAAGGTTTTGTATCCTATACGGATATAATTTTAAGATGAGTGATCTAGTGATTATTTAATTGTATTTATGATTGGTAAAATAAATTTTATGATATGTACCAAAAATCTGTTTATTTTTCTTTAAACCACCGTTTTTATTAAGCCCATATTAAATAAGGTTACTGGTAATTCGACGTATTCTAGAAACTGCTGATTTACTTGCTGAAAAGGAATATGTTGAATTACCAATAATCCTGTATATTTTTGAAGTGTTTGTCAAACGGTCTTAAAACCTTTTTTTTCAGACCCTGCATTTCTTGCAAGGTTTTTTCTTCTGCTATATTTTTAGGGTGTGTGGTATCATTGAAAATTAGATACTTACTAGCTAATCTCCAATATTGCTGACATGGTACACACGTACTCTTAATGTAATCTTAACTGCAATGTGATTTTGCTCTCATACCATGTCAGCAATATTGCAGATTAGCTACTAATTTTCAATGATACCACACCCTATTAATATTCTGGAAATCAATGTTTAGTAATATATACCAAAAAGTCGTGTACATTTTACTAGTGTTAGTTTGATAAATTAACCAAACTAACACCAGTAAAATTTACACTTATTATTTGGTATGTTTTACTAAACTAAGACCGGTACGTACAATCAGACAAGCACTGATAAAATATTGGTAGATATTACCAGTTAAAGTTTGGTAATAACTACAGCATAAATCTGTTAGATATTACCAAACAAATGTTAGGAAAAAATACGAAACAAACATGATTGACAATACTTAATTGTATCTGATAAAATCTACGATACACTTCTGGTAGATAATACAATATTATCTCTGATTAAAAGCACGATACACATCTGATAGATGATAATAAGCTAACCTTGATAAGAACTACATTACACATCTGGTAGATATTACCAAACAACCTTTGGTAGTAACTAAAATTAAATCTGGTACTTATTACCAAACTAACGCTGATAAAATACACCGAACGTCATTAGTAATTGCTGCTAAATTTTATTTGTTAGAGTTTACCAGATAAAATAGATTATACTTACGAGTTAAGTTTAGTTTTCTCTATCAAACTGATTTAATTCATTCTACCATATAATAAGTGCTATCTACCAAATTTTTGTTGTAGATTTTACCAAATACCTTTGCATTTTCTATTAAACTACCTTCGGTAATTTGTACCAAAAAAAGTAACAGTAGAACATACAAAATGTATTTGGTAAAAAAAACAAGTATGTTGGGTAAAATATACAATATCTCTTTGGTAGATTGCAGCAAACTACATTGTACTTTTTTACTAAAGTACTTTGATGAAAACGTTACAAAAGTACTTTGGTTGAAAATCTACTAAAGTTCTTTAGTGAGAAACGTTACTAAAGTACTATGGTAAAATGTTACTAAAGTACTTTGGTGAAAAATGTTACTAAAGTACTTTGGTAAAAATAATACTAAAGTACTTTGGTGAGAAATGTTACTAAATTACTTTGGTAAAAAATTTTACTAAAGTACTTTGGTAAAAAATGTTACTAAAGTACTTTGGTGAAAAATGTTACTAAAGTATTTTGGTAAAACATTATACTAAAGTACTTTGGTGAGAAATGTTACTAAATTACTTTGGTAATGAACGTACAAAATATAGGTGTAATCTACCAAATAAATTTGGTACAACATCAACTTAATGTGTTTGGTAAAATCAACCAAAATTCGTGATAGGACCGAAATCAACCGCAAACTTTGGTTACATTTACGCAAAATCTGTTAAATCCAACCTAACATTTTTTTCAGTGCGGAGTTTCGAACAGACTCTCCCTTGGTCCCAACCTTAGCCTACTGTTTGGAACGAGTAATCCCAACGATTCTAAGATTTGTGGATTGTTTAGCATCCCCCGAAAAACCATAAAGACGTATTTTACCAGAGCAAGATTTCGCCTCACTTCCAACTTATATATCAGATAAGTATCAAAGAAATCATAAAAATCTGTTAATTATACTTGACAAAGTATTGCGAAAGCTTGGGATCGAACTAACAACGTACGGTTTGGAAGGCTTAGGAATTTGCTTGAACAAAACTCTACAGAAGTTAGAGGGTTTAGTCACTTTTCGGTACTTTGAAGGACAATTTCGGGTTGAGATTGGGCATCTGAAAGAACGTGTTATTATTTTAAACTACTCTCTAACATATATGTCAAATCAGTCACCTCTGGTTTCCCCTGTTGTATCTGATTGTCAATTGATCAAGCCAGCAGCGCCAGTCATCTCTTATTCACCATCAATCGGAACCAAACATTAGTTTGTCTGAACCAAATTATGAGTCAACAACGATGAACGTCACATGTCGCTACAAAAGGAAACGAGAGAATTTTTGTCAGGGTGAGGATTCTAAATCTATGCTGCGCTCTGAAATTATAGAGATTATAAGGACAGAAACTCGAGCCGCAATCAAGGAAATTCTGAATGATGAATTTTCATCCATGAGAGAGGAAATCCTTAGCTTCGAAAAATCAAATAAAATTTATGAATGCCGACTTTGAGGACGTGACGGCTCAATTTAAAGTTTGCAACGAAGAGGTAAAATGCCTGCGCAGTGAAAATAGCTGTCTGACTAAGAAGGTGACAGAAATGGAAGTAAGAATTGCACAATTGGAGCAAGATGCTAGACAAAATAACATAGAAATACACTGTTTACCCGAACATAAGCAGGAGAACCTTGTCAAAACCTTAGTACAACTGAGCAACGTTGTGTCTTATACTCTAGCAGAGGGTGAGATATTGTCTTGTGCTAGGGTACTAAAGCTGAACGCGTCATCGAATCAACCGAGAGCAGTTATCTGCAAGCTACCAAGCAAAATTAAGCGTGATAATCTGCTTGGAGCAATTTCCTTGTACAACAGATCTAACCCCAACAATAAATTTAACACCAAGTAACAGGTTTACGGAGACAAGCAATCCCCAGTTTATGTAAGCGAACACCTCACTTTAGCTAACAAATCATTACATGCAGCTACCAGGATCGCAGCCAAGGAGAAGAAATACAAGTTTGTCTGGGTCAGAAATGGAAAAATTCTTATCAGGAAGGAAGGTTCATTAACGCGTGTTCCAACAAGTTTGGAAAGTCTTAAAAAATTAGAAAAATCACGTATATTTCAATAATAATGTGTCATTGTTATTGTAAAAATATTTCAACTTTAAAATTCAACGAATTAACTATCTATTACCAAAATTCTAGAAGTATACGTGGTAAATGTAATATATTTTATTTGAATGTGCTAACTATTAATTTTCATGTGATTGTGCTTACTGAGACCTGGCTGAATGAAAGTGTGTTGGATTCTGAAATTTTTGATAGCCGATATCAGATTTTTTGAAAAGATAGACAGTCGGGAACCTTTTTTGGAGGCATAATCGTGCTCTTAAAAATCTAAAAAAAAACACTTGTGCGCCACTTACTTGGCTCCACCGGTAAACATTAATCTTATAACTTACTTTACCAGTAAAGTTAGTAGTGTAATTGATGATGAACCCGTAATTATAATAGGTGACTTCAACTTGAGCAACATAGAATGGACAAAATCATCATCATATGCGGTACCAAATATCGGCACCAATAATATAAGTAAAACTTTTATAGAATTCTTATCATCTAACGACCTATACCAGTATAACTCAATCCAAAATAAACAGAATAGGATTCTAGACCTAGTCATATCCAATTTAATTTATCCGATCTAGGTAACTCGATCCTGTGATTCCATATCAAGAGTCGATGATTATCACCCACCTTTGCAGATCACCATTCATCTCAACCTTCCTAAGATACTTTCGAATAAAATAACTAACATTTATAAATTCCATAAAGCTGACTATTGTGAAATAAGAAATCGTCTTGAGAAGACTGATTGGGATATTGTTTTGAAATCGGATACCGTTGATCTCCACTGTTTTTTAGGGAGTGTGCTGATGTTTTATCTAAACCATTGAGTATAATTTACAACCGATCGTTATCTGAAGGAGTTTTTCCCGGGATCTGGAAGGAGGCCATAGTAATACCAATTCCAAAATCGGGGGATAAGACTGATGTATGCAATTATAGGCCTATTAGTATATTGCCTACGTTGGCTAAGGTTTTCGAGACTCTTTTGTGTCCTATCATGAATTGGCATATCAGGGGTTCTATTACGGAACATCAACATGGCTTCTTTAGAAATCGATCAACAGCCACAAATTTGGTCAGCTTTGTCGAACGAACCCTAGCTTTCATGAGTGACGGCAATGAAGTTGACGCAATCTATAGCAACTTCAGCAAGGCTTTTGACAAGGTTGACCATAGTATTTTACTACAAAAGCTCAAAATCACTTTCGGTGTTCATGGGTCACTTCTAAAATGGTTCCAGTCTTACTTAGTTGGCCGAACAGCAAGGGTAGTAGTCAATGGATATTCATCCAGCACCTTCACGCCCACGTCTGGTGTACCTGAAGGGACACATCTTGGCCCAATATTATTTATAATGTTTGTTGATGACATTAAATATTGTATACAAAATTCTCACTTTGAAATGTATGCCGACGATTTGAAATGTTATAGGGTTGTAACGACAAGGAATGATGAAACTCTTCTGCAAAGGGATTTTAGGATTCTACAGGCTCTGCGAGTGGTGTGAGAAGAACAACATGCAAGTTAATATTAGTAAATGTTATCATATCAAATTTTCTCGTAAAAAACATAAATTTAATTCTACATACATGATGAGGAACCAAATTTTAAGTAGTGTCTGAAGTTAGAGATCTGGGCATCATTATCGACTCTGAAATGAAATTTCAAACACACACCAAAACCGTAATTAATAAAAGCAATAGAATGCTAGCATTTTTGAACCGTAACACAAGACAATTTAGTAATTTGACAGCACTGAAAGTTTTGTTTTCAGCATTAGTTCGCAGTCATATAGAATACTGTTCCATCGTCTGGTACCCGGTGCATAGTATCCACATTCAACGCATCGAAAGAGTTCAAATACAATTTATAAAGAGACTCTCTTATAAGGCAGGTATAAGAAATACAATTAAAAAATATGAAGATAGACTAAGCTATTTTAAAATGAAATCTTTACACTGGCGTCGAGATTTCGCTGGTCTAATTTTCTTATTCAAGATATTAAATCAAGGAGTGGATTGCTCACAACTTCTATCATCAATTAATATAAATATGCCCCGGTCATCAGCAAGACTTCATAATTATAGACCTGTTGCTCCTGGTAGTCGCAAAACCAAGTATGGGAGTAATGCCCCCCTTTCCTATATTCTCAGAAAATGTAACGACATTTTTCAAGATTTTGATTTCGACATATTTTCTGGCAGTATCACGAAGTTTAAAAGAGCTGTGCTCAATGGGATGTAATTCTTGCTCAGTAATGTTTCTGTTAACTTATTTTTTTCTGTGTTATGTTATTTTTTTATTATGTCTTTAATTTGTTATTTAATGCTGTCTTATCTAATTTAATTTAAAATTCTATTTGATTGTAATCGTAATAAATTATTGATATTTATGAGATTATTTAAATTATTATTATTCTCCTTTATTCAATTTCTTTTCTTATTGTTTACATTTTTAAATATTTTATAAATTAAATTACGAAACAAAAACATTTAAAAATATAAAAAATAGAGGCCCACCGGTATCGGGAACAGGGTCCAAGCTACCGGTGGCGGTCAGGGATCCAGAGAGAGAAACCTCCTAACGATACGAGCCGTGTCCAGCAGTACTGCTTTCTGGATCAGGCCCTTGACCCAGCTGCCTAACGAGAGCCTCCTAAAATGTTGGTCGAGGCTCGTGGCTATTAAGCCATTGGCTGACACGACTATCGGTACAATGATCGCTTTGTCCACATTCCACATATCGACAACCTTATTATTATACTCCTTTATTCATTTCTTTTCTTATTAATTACATTTTTAAATATTTTTACAAAACACAAAAAAGAAAACATTTAAAAATATAAAAAATAGAGGCCCACCGGTATCGGGAACAGGGTCCAAGCTACCGGCGGTCAGGGCTCCAGAGAGAGGAACCTCCTAACAATGCGAGCCGTGTCCAGCAATACTGCTTTCTGGATCAATTTATTTTAATTTATTTATTTATTTATGATGGACCGATCCCAGTACAATGTGATATTGCCATTCTAGAGAACTGGGTCGGGCACATACCTGTAGTACGGCACCTCCGATTTCACAAGAGTGTATTTCAGAGCAAGTTGCTGATGGATAATCCTGGCTACAAGGTTGGGCCTACGCAAGTACTCTTCGTTAGCAAGCCGAGAACAACCAGAGATAATGTGGCGGATCGATTCACCCGGGCGGTGACATGCCCGACAGATGTCAACCGTGCCATCCTTCACAATAAATCTCCGGTAGTTATTCGTCATGATAACTTCGTCCATAATTGCACAGACAAAACCTTCGGTTTCTCCAAAGAGATCACCGAAACGCAGCCAGGCTACGGACGCTGATTGGTCTACATCGGACCCATGTAGGGCCCGGAAAAAGCGTCCGTGAAGCTCCTTACTTTGCCATACCTCCCTGCGGTCGTTAGTGTCAAGCACTACAGGCCTGCGCCAGTTCTCATTCGCCAAGGAGAGCGGGGTGAGTCCCTTGTCTACTGCTACTACATCTCGATGCATACTGACGTCTGTGTTTAGAAAATATTCCCTGAGATTGCATATCTCGCGGTTTTTGGCATTTAAAAAGCCTCGGCCTCCACACTTCCGCGGGATATACAATCTCATGACCGACGATCGTGGGTGATGCATTCGATATGCAGTCAGCAGTGTACGGACCCGCCTATCCAGGGCGTCAAGTTCTGTTTGAGTCCATTTGAGTATGCCGAAAGAGTACATCAATACCGGCATGACCCAACCGTTGAAGGCGCGCACCTTGTTTCCGCCCGAAAGAAGGCTATTGAATACCTTCTTGAAGCGGCCAAAGAAGCGTTCCCTCAACGATTGCTTTATGTCAGTACTGCTGATACCTAACGCTTCCGACATACTCAAATATTTTTAGGTTTCGTTTGGAGAGAGGGATCTCAGGTTAATGGAATCCGCGAGTTGAATTCCCACGGATTACACAAACTCCCCTCGCTTTACATGCATGACCGCACATTTGTCCACACCAAACTCCATCCTGATGGCGCTACTAAAAGTTTCAGTTACCTTCAGTAGCTCCATCAGCTGAAGATTGCTGGGGACAAAGAGCTTCAGGTCATCCATGTAAAGGAGGTGAGATATAACCTGACCACCTCTCTTCAACCGATAGCCTAGCCCTGAATTCGCCAGCAGCATGCTTAGAGGATTCAGGGCTAGGCAAAACCAAAGTGGACTCAAACTATCGCCCTGGAATATACCTCGCTCGATCCTTACAGGTTCGCTATTCCTCTGGATATTTCGACATCCTGGATAGCGAAGGACTGTGCTCCATTGCCCCATACACGACATCAGGAAGGTGCGTAGAGTTGTATCTATTTTATACAATTCTAGCACCTCATGAGCCATGTATGAGGCACCGAGTCATAGGCCTTCTTATAATCTATCCAACATGTCGACAGATCCTTTCGGGAACGCCGAACCTGTTCGCTAATGGCCATATCAATAAGGAGTAGCTCCTTAGTACCGCGGGACCCGTTCATACATTCATTCTGAGAGACCGACATGATCGAGTTATCGTCGACGTGTTTATTAATTTCAACTCTTATTATTATTATTGTTATCCACCATTGTATTCATTATTATTGCTGTGCTTACCTATAATTTAGATGCATGCAGTGCTATTACATTTGTTATTGAGAATTATTATGAATGTCCTTGTGTGTATTTAGTTGGTTTGCCTAAATAAATAAATAAATATCAAAATAAATCATATCGGAGCCGGACAGTTGGGTACCTTTCCTTGTAAGCCGCGTGGCCGGGCAATATCAACTGAATGAAATAACTACTTAGTGGTAAGGAGCACCAGGAAAAGAACGAATTGTCTAGAAACATTGCTTTAGAAAGTGTTACATCGATTAAATCATTAAACAAAGTTCTACCAAGGAACCAATACCCAATACCTATAGTAAAATTGACTATAGTCGCCCCCATCCCTTAAGAATGAACTAACTCCTTGCTTATGTTGCCTTTGTGCCCTCCTCCCCAAATGAATCCTGGATCCGCCCCTGGAACCGGATATACGACGATGGAGAACAACAGTTTGCCAAAGGCAAAGTTACGTTTGTCCCTCGATTCAGTTTATCTTTTAATTAGAGCAATGTTCGGTTGTTTTATAGTTTAAGAGCTTCAGTGATGTTACCTGATGAATTATTATATTCAGACTATAGCGCCGTACTTAGCTTTAATTTGTGTGTAGATCAAGGAGTCTTTCCGGATCTAATGAAACATAGTAAGGTTATACCACTTTTTAAATCAGGGAACAGTAAAGATACAAATAATTATAGACCAGTATCGGTGCTGCTGGTTTTCAGCAAGATATTTGAAAAGATAATGCTAAATCAAATGCTCATTCATTTTAATACGAATAACATCCTACACGATAAACAGTATGGTTTTACCAAAGGACGTTGTACGTCTGACGCTTGTGTCACCTTATTAAAACACATATTCAAATAGAAAAACAACAAGACTCCGATACAAAAGTTTAGTGCAGTGAACGTTCAATATCTAGTGAGTTGATTAATCTATGCAATATTGACGCTCGATGTATATTGACAATAAGTGCAAAAAAAAGTACTACAGTGGTGTGAACTGATTTAGTGAATATTTATCGCGAGCCCGACGAATGGATAACGTGACCATTCAGCGCGGGAGCCAGACTAAATTCTCACCTACAATCATGGATAATGATTCTATATTACTCGAGGAACTAAGAGAGTTTAGGTCAGATATGGTAGCTCGCATGGACAGTCAGGCAGAAGCGATAACATTATTGTTGAATCAATTTTCTCAAACGAAAACGGAGTTGGACAACATAGTTCAGATCATGAGGGTACTCGAGGAAAAAGTGGATGCAAAGCTGTCTCAGGATAGGCAAACAAGAAACACCATCACACATGAGGTACCTGTCAACCGTTCTTCTACTTCTGCATATAGTTTTGCAGAAGTTGCTGGTCAACCAAGACTTTTCTCGAAGAATACGTACGTCAAAAATGTAAACAAAGGTGGGGCCACGAAGTCGGCGGTATTGGCGGAAAACACTACGTTCATTACTAGCCTACGAGATGAAATAAAGATGACAGAGATTGAAGAAAACCAATCGGGGTGGACGACTATCATCAATCATCAATCATCAATACATATAATAAATCTGTAGAAAAATATTTTTTGTACATCGAAAAAAATTTCAAAAAAAATAACCAGGGTGTTAAAGGATAACCAACAGAACCCATTTCTAGCATTTTTGGAATTTTTGTCTGTTTGTCTGTTTATCTGTTTGTCTGTTTATTTGTGCACGCATCACGTGAAATGTACGAAACCAATGTAGATAACTTTTGTACAAAAAAATTGTGCGTATCTTGAAGAATTACTTAGTTTTTGTTTCATCGCAATCGGTTCACTCTATCAAAAGTTAGATGAATTTAAAGTGTTCAAGAAGCAAAATTATCACAGCTCACGCAATTCAAATACTCGGACAGTTGAACTCGCTATTCGATAGATGGCGTTGTGCATTTAAAGTCAGTTTCTGAATCGCGGTGTTAAGATTTTACGCGAAAAAAGGACCTTAGAAAAAAAAAATTGGTATGTAGTATGTAGAGATGGGTCGTCGACGTATTTTTCGTTAACGAAACTAGACCGTCCATTTCCGTTGATCGACGAGTCGATCAACTAGTTGAATTTGTCGACTAGTCCATTACGTAAACTATGTTAGGTAGACGTTCTTTATAAACCTTGCGACGACGCGACGCGCGGCGTCTACGGTTCAACAACAACTTTCCGATTTAACGTAAACAAGTACAAACCAGTTTACCTCGCATTGTTCGATCGGTCAATCGCTTTACTCTTCTGCACATGTGAAACTATAATTATTGGCGTCCTTTTCTTCTTAACACAATGCATTTTTATTCCAAAATGGCTTTCGGCTCATACAAATATCAACTCTTTGCATGTAGATTTAGAGTTCAAATTAATTTGCTCGATGTTCGTTCGTTATTGTTATTTTCTCGGACGTATTAACTTGTACTACCCAACTAAGTTCTCGCGTCGGTCGTCGCGTTACAAGTCGACATGAACATAGTCGAGTCTCAGTTTAGCCGTCTACGAATTCAACTAGTTCGTTGATTAACGGTGAACCGTCGAATCGTTCATTGTACGTCGACGGTCGAATTAACTAGTTCGTTCATTCAACGCCCATCGCTAAGTAGTATGTATATTTTTTAACCGACTTCCGAAAAAGGAGGAGGTTCTATGTTCGACATTGTTTGGTTTTTTTTTTTGTATTTTCACCGATATCTTCGTCAGTTGTGGACCGATTTCAAAAAATCTTTTTTTGTTTGAAAGAGTATGTTCCGAAATTGGTCCCATTTTAATTTGGTGTAGGACTTACGAAGCAATTCGAAGATATACAACACAAATCTTCCGTAACGTAAAAATATAAAAAACAATAAATAACAAATCTCTCGGGATTGCTGCAATCGCATGTCTGTTTGTTGTTTATACCATTTCATAACATAACATCACGCCAGTACGCTCTTAAGGGGTACGCAGATCTCTCATTTCACCGGTTATGTTCAAGTTTCATGATATTTGGGTAATATATTCTGGCGTTATACGAGTAGGTAACTTACTAAACAACTTGCCTATTAGGTAGGTACAACTAAAAAGTGAAAAATAAAAAAACTTTTCGTCCATAACGCAATAAATTGGTACCTACGAAAGACACCGACTTCCAAAAATAAAGTTATTTTTTACTTTGTAGTTTTATTTGGAAGTCGGTAGTATTTTTTTGTAAAAAGTTTTTTTGAGTATGTGGAGTAGGCAGGCAGGCTGGTAAGTATGGTAGGGTTGGCAGGCAGATGACGGGAGCGAAGCCGCGGGCACAGCTAGTACGTAATAAGAAATCTAAAAGACAACCCAAAGATGTGAAAATGGGTACGAATAAGGAGTTGAAGGCCATCCAAGCTACCGAACGGAAAAAAACACCTTCACGTATGGCGATTGCATCCGGACACCACTCTGGAGGCCGTAACTGATCACGTAAAAAGTATATGTGGCCCTGATTCGGTTTTTAAGGTAGAAAAAATCAAGCATAAAACGGAGCGAGATTACTCGTCTTTTGTTATTGGCGTGTCTGAACACTGTTTTGCTAAATTGAATCAAGCGGAGTTTTGGCCGATGAATGCAGAATTTAATGAGTGGATTTGGTTTCGCAAGTCAACAAAAAGAACGCCAAATGAATAGTATCGATATATACTATCATAACGTACGTGGTCTTCGTACAAAGCTGGACGGGTTCAGAAATAACATTGATTCTTTGAATTTTGACTTATATGCAATAACGGAATCTGGTTGCAATGATTCCATTGAAGATCTCGAAATTATCCCACCTCGATATCAAATACTACGTTGTGATCGAACGGATGGTCGAAAACAGGGAGGCGCGTTTTTAGTGGCCACACACCGGTTCGAGCTACGGCAAGTACTTGTTACGGACGTATCCATAGACAGTTGCGTTTTTGAAATGGTTTGTGCGACGGTACACTTAAATAACAGATTTTTGTTTTTGTGTTCGGTGATTTATATTCCGCCCGGTAGTTCAGAGAATGACTACATGATTCTGTTTAGTATAATAGAAAAACTGTGCACTAGATATAAGGAAATTGTTGTGATAGGTGATTTTAATTTACATTCGTGTCCTTTGAATGTAACTAATTATTATGAATGTTTCGTGTCATTTTGCGAATTCACTGAAAATAATAATGTGCCCAATTGTTCAAATAGGCAGCTGGATTTGGTTTTAAGTTCAGGTTTTTACGGTGAGGTGTCGGTTGTAGCGGTGGACGAGCCACTCGTGCCGGTCGACGCGTATCACCCACCGCTCGCGGTTCGCGTGCCGCCAGCGGGCGCGACTGTCCCCGCCGCCGCCGCCGACCCTGCTTGCGCGCCCAGTTCATGTGCACGTAATATTAGACCGCAGTGGAATTTTTACAAAGCGGATTATCAATTGCTGTATTCAAAGTTAGTTTCAATTGATTGGAGAAGCATGTATGAGATGAGCGATTTAGAAGCAATATTAGATTTATTTTACAGTACTTTTAATAAGATTTTGGATGAATGTGTTCCCAGGAAAAAACCTTGTCCAAAGTCGCGGTACATTTATCCGGAATGGTACACGAGCGAAATAATAAAAGACTTGAGAACTAAAGCTAGACTTCACAAGATATTTAAAACATCTAAGGTTAAAATTTCCTTTATGGACCGCCGATTTAAGGCACGCGGAGAAGGGGGAGGGGAGGGGGGGATAACCCCCTGTACCATCCCCACCCCGCGGAGCCCCATGGTTATGGAGATATCCATGGTTAAAGTTTTTAGGTTAGAATAAAAATTTCCATCAATGTTCATCGATTTTTGGGGCGGGAAGGGGGTAGGGAAGTGGGGGGGTAGTGGGGCTACCCCACTGTACCATCCTCACCCCGCGGAACCACATGGTTAAGGAGATATCCATGGTTAAAGTGTTTACAACTACTATTTAACAGTGCCGACGGAGCCCTATTTCTACTCCTATTTCTGTCTGAAGGGTCTAAAGTAACCTAACACGTAGAAGATGACGGGCGCTGAGTTCGCTCGCTTTGCTCGCTCACTTCACCTCCCGTCATCTCTTCGAACCTAACCTGTCCGTGTCGGGGTGCCCTAAGCTCCCGAGCTCGCTTCGCTCGCTCTTCGACTAATTCATAATGACCAAGTTTAGTTTAGTTTAGTTTCGGCGGGCTGTTTCCGCAACTCCACGACCAAGCGCGTATTTTGCGTACGGGTGGGACTCAGTCACATCATTCGATCCACCCCAGCTCCTCGAGAAAGGCCAGCAGCGCCTTGGTGCTGCCGACTATCTCCTGCAGGGTACCTGGGTCGCCGAAGTATTTGGCCCTGTATCCAGCGATTACAGGGCAGCTCAGGAGCAGGTGTGCCGCTGTCTCTTCCTCCACCATGCAAGCTCTGCAGAGTGGGCTGTCCGTGATTCCTATGACAAAGAGGTGTTTATTAAAGGTCCCATGTCCAGTTGTCACGGCAGTAACTGCACGCAACTGTGGCTTTGTTAGTCGTAGGACCTTTTTTGTGAAACGGCCGTCAATGAGCGGTAGTGCGTCCTTGGCCTGCCTGCATTCGCTAAGATCAGTCCATAGCTTGCTGTGTTGATCTTTGGTGCGTTTCCTTACCAGACCGCGTAGATACCCGAAAGGTAGGGGCACTATGGGTTCCGGGCCCACCGGTGCCATACTTGAGCCCCTCCGGGCGAGCTCATCTGCAGCGTCGTTCCCTCGGGAGTCGCTGTGTCCTTTGATCCATTGAATGGTTACTTTGTTATGCATACCGACCTGGTTCAGGCGCCGATGACACTCGTAAATCAGCCCTGAGTTGACCGTGTGGCTGTTTAGTGCTTGCAGGACGGCCCTGCTGTCCGAAAGTATACGTATAGGGAAGTCCTTTACCTCCCTAGCCAAGACCGCAGAGGCCGCCATGGAGATGCCTAGACATTCGGCCTGGAACACCGTGTTGTGGATCCCCAGTGGTGTGGCTAAGCGGATATTTAGGTCCTCCGAGAAGACTCCTGCACCCGTGCCTGTACCTGTTTTGGATCCGTCCGTGAAGATTCGCAGTTCATCGGGGCGTAACCCCTCGCAGCGGTTATCTTCGTGTAGCTGGATTCTGTATTTTTTATCGAAAATGACTGTCTTGGGTATCCGGTCATTTATGGCTTTTGTTATTGGGATTTCGTGGTGGAGACCCTCGAGCAGAGCGGTGTGTTGAGTCTCTCTCTTACCCCATAGATCCAGTGCCTTTAGACGTACAGCTGCCATTGTCGCTTCCTGTTGTATAAACAGATGCAGAGGGGGAAGTCCCAGCATAGCCTCGAGCGCTGCGGTCGGCGTAGTCCTCATGCAGCCCGTTGTCGCCATGCAGGCAAGTCTCTGCATACGCTGTAGCTTATTCACGGCTGTAGTTAGTTTAGTGCGAGGCCACCAAACCACGGCTCCATAGGTGATCATGGGCCGGATTATCGCGCTGTACAGCCAGAGTATAATCTTGGGGGATAGGCCCCACTTCTTACCTATCATTTTCCTGCATTGCCAGAAGGTGATGCAGGCCCTGTTCAGCTTATTGTCTAAATGACTGCTCCAGTTCAACTTACTATCAAGAATGACTCCCAAATACTTGACCTCGTTGGATAGCTGGAGCTCTGTATCGAACAGCTTAGGCAGGCGGAAGGGGCCTAGGGCCCTTTTCTGGGTGAACATGACCAATTCAGTTTTAGTGGGGTTTACTGATAGTTCATACTCCCTGCACCATCGCTCCACTATACGTAGCGCTTGCTGAGTAAGGTTGCAAATTGTACCAGTCACCTTCCCGGGTACGAGGATTGCGAGGTCGTCTGCATACCCTATTGTATAATAACGGTGTTCGTTTAGTCTGGTGATGAGATCGTTTATTACCAGATTCCAAAGAAGGGGTGAAAGCACCCCTCCTTGCGGGCAGCCTCTGGCTATCAAGGCCTGCTGCTGCTCTCCTTCCAGACGAACCGCTCGTTTGCTGAGCATATTAGTAATCCAGTCAATCAGCACCTGCTCTACGCCATGTTTGGAGAGTGCAGCACCGATGCTGGAGAAGTTTGTCTTGTCGAAGGCCCCCTCGATGTCTATGAAGGTGCCCAGGCAGGAACCTTTCTGATGAATTGCTTCCTCTATTTGGCTTACCACCAAGTGAAGAGCGGATTCAGTGGACTTACCCGAGCTGTAAGCGTGTTGGTTACCATGTAGAGGTAATGTGATTAGAGCGCCGTCTCGAAGCTCCCTTTCGCACAGTCTTTCCATGGTCTTTAACAAGAACGAGGTCAGGCTGATGGGTCTGTAGGACTTGGCGTTTGTATAGTCACTCCTACCTGGTTTTGGGATGAATATAGCTTTCACTTCCCTCCATCCTTGGGGAACGTGTCTAAAGGCCAGACACGCTCTGAACAGTGGCACCAGTCTTTCTACTACAGGCAAACCACCCCATTGTAGTAGCGCAGGGAACACCCCGTCTGGACCGGGCGCCTTGAAAGGATGGAAGCTTTGGACGGCCCATTGGAGTTTCTCCAACGTGATCATGCCTCTTGCGTAGTGCCAATTTTCGATAGTTGGCTGTTGGAAATTATCTTGCCAGTCAGTTACCTGTACGAAGACGCTCCCTGGGAAGTGAGTTTCAACTAGGACGCGTCTCGTCTCTTCAGGCGACGAGGTGAGTGTATTATCAGGTTTACGAAGAGTGGCGGGCCCAGGTGTACTCTGTTGCGCCAGTATTTTCCTTACCCTGTTTGCTTGATGGCAAGATTCAATGTTCCCACAGAACTTCCGCCATCCCGTGGTACGCCTGAATCTGATGCATTTTTTGTAGCTGGATTTGGCTGCGTAGTAGGCGTCCCAGTCCTCATCCGCGCATGTGTTCATGGCTCTATTCAGAGCCTTCCTTACCTTACCGCGTATGCGTTCCAGATCTTTACCCCACCAGGGCTGCTTGCCCGGTGTTTTGCGTGGAGTAGTTTCTGGGCAGGCAGTGTGGTAGCTGCATATCATAGATTCGGTAAGTTGTTTTACCTGCGTATCTATCTGCGTCGTGTTCAAATAAGCCATCTCCTCGCATATGGCCGGAAGCTTGGAGGCGAGGGTGCGTGTGTAGACAGCTCTGTCTGTGTTGCGCGGGTTACGCCTAGGTGGTGTAGGTACAACGCAGACCTGTATGTCGTAGCGGATCCATCTGTGATCCGAGCAGGAGGTCTCATTAGAGACCTGCCACCCAGTGATGCTTTCCGCTGCGCCTTCTGTCGCCAAGGTCAGATCTATAATCGTCCGACTGCGTCTGGTTACAAACGTTGGTTCCGTGCCTGTGTTTAGTAGGGAAAGGTTAGTTGTGAACAGGTATTCTACTAATGCCTTACCCCTTTCGTTTTGTGTGTCCATTCCCCACAGCGGGTGATGTGCATTCGCGTCGGTCCCGATGATGACCTCCTCACCTCTGGCTTCACAGTAGTTTACGAGGCGGGCCAGGTCATTCGGGGGCGGTGCCTCCGCCTCCGGCATGTACGCCGAGGCGAAGACGCACGACATCACCGTGGCACCGCGCTGTATGGTCAGCCTAGCTGCAGAGATATCTCTGCAACAGAAGTCAGTTAAAAGCTGTGCTCTGATGTTACCTGTGACATATATACAAGATCTGGGGTGATCATGAGAAGAGGTAACAAGGGTCTTACCGCCTAAGCCGGAAAGTCCTCGTATTTGGCCGCCCCTAATCCACGGCTCCTGGATCAGGGCAATGGCCGTATGTTGAACCTCCAACCACTTTCGTAATTGGGCCGTCGCTGTCTGACTGTGGTGGAGGTTCGCCTGCACAACTCTACAGGCCGACGAAGGGGTCGCCATCGCAGATGGGGCCCTCCTCATCTTCCTCCAGCTGCAGACCCGCGAAAGCGTCACCCACCTCGTCATCCTCCATCGTTCCGGAAGCCGGCGACAGTATGCTGTCGTCCAACTCCCCGCCCGACGGAGGGACGGTGACCGTGATGGCGGTTGTAGTGGGTGCGGCCGACTCTTCAGCTGTGGCTGTGGCCGGAATCGCTTCCGGGTTGTTAGTTGGGGACATGCTATCCCCTGTCTCGACGAGCTTCCTCGCTACCGGGTCCCATCCCCGAGGAACACACCCGAAACGGCCGTTCATTCCTTGGAATTTGATGTACACCGAGCCCAGACCGAATGACAGCCTGCGCTCGGCGCACATCAAGGCCGGGATGTGGTCCTCGGGAACCCCCAGCACCACGAACCAGCCCGCCTTCTGCCTCTCCGAACGCAGGAGTACCCACCTCTTGATATCGACAAAGGGGTTCTGGTACCATAGGGTTCTGCCCACTACGGTCACGTCTTTATAGACCCCTCTGTCGTCTGGGATCGCGATACCGCATCGCACCTGCTTCTGCAGTTCAGCCTGACTCTTTACGACTAGCTGGGTGCCAGCCGGCAGAGTCATGCCAGACACCGTCCTCTTGAGCCAAGCTAAGGTGTATTCATCGCTACACCAAAGCTTGAGCGCCCCATTGCCGAACTTCGGCCTAGCGACGAAGGACGGTATCTGCCGTTCAGAAGTCTCCCTCGCGGGGGACCATGCCTCCTCGATTAGCAGCCTCTGGATTTCGTCAGAAACCTGGTTCGAAACCCCTAGGCTGATAACCCCCGTGCTGGCGCATGTTACGGCGACGCACAGGTGGGCACTAGCTACACGAGCATAGCTCGTCGCATCAGCCCGCCCGGACTGATCAAGCCGCTGCCGCTTATGCTCTCCTCGAGGCGACATGGTCTCGTTGAGAGCCCGCTTGGCCACGGACTGACCCTTCCGAGCGCCCTGGTGCGACGGACCAGCCGCCTGCGCTGGCCCACCCGACGCTGACTGGCTGCCTTCGGCCGCATTCTGCGACCGCTTCCCTTTCGAGAAGTTCAGGTTGCCAGTCTTTGCAACTTGCCCCAACTGGGAAACTTTGCCCTTACCTTTCCTTTTCTGCTGACGCCTCTCTTTCCGCGTCAGGCCATCCCCTTTGGTACCCTGGACTAGAGGGGCTGCTGGTACCAAGAGGTTTGGGCAAGGGTCTTGGGTTTGTCTCTTACTTTTCTTGCCCTTACCCTTGCCCTTATAGGTCTGCACCTGCCAGGATTCGGCCGCCGCCCCCGTTTGACTGGTGGCGATTGCCCCCCCGGTTTGCGGTGCTGTGCTGACGGAAGGAATGGGAAGAGGGCGTTTGGAAGGGCTGGAGCCGGCAGAGGGATGACTCATCGCCGGCCCCTTACCTTTCGCCAAAGAAGGATAAGGTTCAGTGCTGGTCCCTTTCAGCCCTGAGCCTTTATGCCGATCGTGTAGGGACTTTTTGTTGGTCCTAGCTGCGGTTCTCGCCACAGCCGGACCGGTGCCCGCACTGGAGCCCGCGGTGTTAGCCGCAGGTCCAGGGGCAAGCGGAGTGCTAGGTGCACCCCGCTTATTGGCGCTACCCGTACTGGGGCCCGTGGCGTTAACCGTGGGTTTCCCAAGGGAATGCGTCGTTGTCCTGATTGCGGTTTTCACCGCAGTCGAGTTGGTGCCCGCGCTGGAATCCACGGCGTGAGCCGCAGGTCCAGGGGCAAGCGGAGTGCTAGGTGCACCCCGCTTTGGAGTATCGTCAGCTTTCGCCGACTCCACCCCCGTATTCAAGGCTGTGACAAAATCCATGAATAAGTACAAATTTTTCACCTCTCCGGCTCCCACCCTCCATCGAGCCCGCAACTGGGAACGACCCACCACTCAAGGTGGGCGTTAGGATTACCTTTGAGATATAGGTGCGCAGGGCTGGCTTACAGTGCGACATCAGGTGCTCGTTTGGGCTGGCTTGAACAGAACAGCCCTCCCTTACACCGTCAGCGTGACCTTCACCACCACTTCAGCCGTCCGAGGACGACATTCGTGGACCCCACGCACCTCGCTTATACTCTCAGAAGGAGAGCTCAGCCGATTGATCGTGGTAAGCTACTCCCACGACCTCCCGTGTCCAAAGAAATCCAGGCCAAAGTGGTGTGTTGTGTGCAACCTGCTCCACTCAACCACCAGGATCCCTTCATCCCTCTTTACGGGTCCCCGCGCACGGCACAAACACGCAGGAGGTCATTGCTGTCCATCATTGTTCTTCTTCAATGGTGAACACCCAGGGGCATGACCTCGCCACCCCTGTGATACGTCGCACGGTGATTTCTGTTGCGTCTATTTCATAGGGAATTAGACCAATAACAGGGCGGCAACCACGAGAAGGATAAACCACCACACTTGCCTTGAGGATCTACACGACCGTGCGCTCTCCCTCAAAACCACGCCACCTTGCCGTCTCTGAAGGAGCCTGACAAGGTAGGACTGCATCTACAAAGCCAAGCCTTAAGAGGCTTGTCGCTGAAAGCTCAAAGCGTAAGTTTGATAATACAGCCCAGCCCCAAACATAATGACCAAACAATGTGATAAAGACCTCATGGCAAGTGGGGTGCTCTGATTCCGTTTTGGGTATTTTCGGATATTCACATAGTGAAAATAAAACAAGACCAGTGACAGCTAATACGAAAAAACGCGGCATCGCTTCACGTTCCGTTCCACAGTGTAAACAAAAATTCGTTATTTTTTTGTGTAAAAAGTCAATGCACACCAAATTGAAATATGTGAGTAAGTGAAAATAAAATTATATTTAAGTGAAAAATATGACTTCAAATTGAATAAAATACACCTCTACTTCAACGGAACGTGAAATGTGAACTTTGACGTTTACCATGACAATTTATCTAACCTAAAATTTGCACAAAGCAAAATTTGTATGGAAATTTAAAATATTTTTTTCTCGTAAACCGTGATACTCCGCGTTTTGAAAATTTGTAAAAAGCTTTCTATTTATGAGTACTATCTACATAAAAAATATGAACTTCCAAATCGGCGGTCCATAAAGGAAATTTTAGCCACAAACTGCATCAACATAAAATTCAGTGTCAGTTTGCTAAAGATCCTAAGTCATTCTGGCAATACATACGATCAAAGAAAGGTGCGGTAGGCAAGAAAACTATTATCAAAGATGGTGAGCATTTATCAGATGACGAGTGTGCTAAACAGTTCGCGAAGTTTTTCGAATCGGTTTACAGCGATCAGCCGCCGCGGTTAGACGCACAAGGGGCGGCGGCGGCAGCGGGAACGGCGAGCAGTGCGCGGGTACAACTTGACGCACTGAGTCTGGAGGACGTCAGATGTGCACTTGAGCGCCTGAAGCCGAAGCTTTCAGCGGGCCCGGACGGTATACCGGCATTTCTTTTTAGAGACTGTGGTAGGGTGCTTGCAGAACCGCTGCTTTATATTTTTAATATGTGTCTTCATTCGACGACTTTCCCTACTGAAGATCACGCGGGTCATCCCTGTACCCAAAGGTAAGGCGGGATCGGACATAACTGGTTATAGACCGGTGGCTGTGCTGTCGACGCCGGCCAAGGTGTTCGAGTCTGCCATCCAGCGCTGTATGCAGCAGCAGGTGCGCGGACAACTGGCTGACGCGCAGCACGGGTTCCGGCCGGCGCGCAGCACGGCCACCAATCTGCTGAACTTTATGGCGCGGGTGGTGCCGGCGGTATATACCGGTGTGCAGGTTGATGCTGCTTATTTTGATTTTAAAAAAGCTTTCGACACCGTTGACAATGACATCTTATTAACGAAGCTCGCAGAAGTTGGCTGCACACCACATCTATTACACTTCTTCGCCAGCTATATGCGAGATAGACAGCAGTACGTAGATTATAATGGGTGTGAATCCGAACCATATTACACATGGTCCGGTGTGAGCCAAGGCAGCAATTTGGGGCCTCTCGAATTCATTATAATGATAAACGATTTGCCAGAAGTTGTCAAACATGGCACTTGTTTGTTATTTGCGGATGACCTTAAGTTGCTGCTCGAGGTTAATAGTAAATCCGATTGCGAACGATTGCAGGAGGATATAGATAGGGTAGTGGAATGGAGTCATGACAACAAGCTTTTTTTCAATGTGTCGAAGTGCTCGGTAATGAGTTTTACGCGCGCGCGTGTTCCTCTAGTACACGAGTACGTAGTGGATGCCTCGCCTATGCAACGAATCTCTGAGGTGCGGGCTATGGGGGTTGCTGTAACTCCTGAACTGTCGTTTCGCGATCATATTTCGAGGATTTGTAAAAGGGCATTTAGAAACTTGGGGTTTGTTCTGAGGCAGACAAGGCACTTCACTAACATCGCAACAGTAAGGGTCCTGTATGACGCACTTGTCAGGAGTCATCTGGAACATAGTGCTGTCATATGGGCTCCGCATGAGGCTAAGTACTCAGGAATGCTGGAACGCGTACAGAACAAGTTTACGCGCCTCTTGTTCAAGAAACTATACGGGGTATATCCGTTTTACCCCTTGATGTACCCCACTCTGTTTGTGCTCGGTATGGTCGGGTACAACCAACTGAGGGTGCGACGGGAATTCACGCTGGTTTCGTATCTGGTTAGGTTACTTCGTGGCATTGAGCATAACCCAGGAGTGCTGCAGCACCTGAGTTTGAGTGTACCGGACCGCTATGTGTGGAGGCGGCGACGCCCGCCGCTGCTGGCCGTGCCGTTTACCAGGACCAACCTTCTCGCAAAAACACCATTGACCCGCGCAATTCGGGTTATTAACGATCTTTACGTCAAGATCGATGTATTTACATGCTATTTGAGTGAATTCTCAAGAATACTGTTGTTTATTTTATGAGGGAAGATTAGAGTAGTTTATATATTTATGTTTGTTGTTTTTGTATTTTAATATTAAGTTATTAGTATTGTTTTCATATTAAGGAAACTTAGTTTATAAGTTATTACTACTAGATTTTTAAGTTTTTCATAGTTTTATATTGTATACTAGCTGTGCCCGCGGCTTCGCTCCCGTCATCTGCCTGCCAACCCTACCATACTTACCAGCCTGCCTGCCTACTCCACATACTCAAAAAAACTTTTTACAAAAAAAAATACTACCGACTTCCAAATAAAACTACAAAGTGAAAATAAACTTTATTTTTGGAAGTCGGTGTCTTTCGTAGGTACCAATTTATTGCGTTATGGACACCGACTTCCAAAAATAAAGCTATTTTTAACTTTGTAGTTTTATTTGGAAGTCGGTAGTATTTTTTTGTAAAAAGTTTTTTATTTTTCCCTTTTTAGTTGTACCTACCTAATAGGCAAGTTGTTTAGTAAGTTACCTACTCGTATAACGCCAGAATATATTACCCAAATATCATGAAACTTGAACATAACCGGTGAAATGAGAGATCTGCGTACCCCTTAAGAGCGTACTGGCGTGATGTTATGTTATGAAATGGTATAAACAACAAACAGACATGCGATTGCAGCAATCCCGAGAGATTTGCCGTTATTTATTGAAGAGTCTGTTGTATATCTTCGAATTGCTTCGTCGCCTTCGTCAGTCCTACACCAAATTAAAATGGGACCAATTTCGGAACATACTCTTTCAAACAAAAAAATACTTTTTGAAATCGGTCCACAATTGACGGAGATATCGGTGAACATACACAAAAAAAAAACAAAATGCATAATGTCGAACATAGAACAGAACCTCCTCCTTATATATAAAGTCGGTTATAAAATATACATACTACATACCAATTTTTTTTCTAGGGTCATTCTTTCGCGTAAAATCTTAACACCGCGATTCAGAAAATGACTTTAAATGCACAACGCCATCTATCGAATAGCGAGTTCAACTGTCCGAGTAACTGAATTGCGTGAGCTGTGATAATTTTACTTCTTGAACACTTTAAATTCATCTAACTTTTGATAGAGTGAACCGATTGCGATGAAACAAAAACTAAGTAATTCTTAAAGATACGCACAATTTTTATGTATAAAAGTTATCTACATTGGTTTCGTACATTTCACGTGATGCGTGCACAAATAAACAGACAAACAGACAAAAATTCCAAAAATGCTAGAAATGGGTTCTGTTGGTTATCCTTTAACACCCTGGCTATTTTTTTGGAATTTTTTTCGATGTACAAAAAATATTTTTCTACAGATTTATTATATGTATTGATGATATTGATAAGTTAGTTGTAAGACCGCGCTATCGCATTAGGTATACTACCTGCAATGATAGTTGTAAGGGAGATTTTAATAAATAAATAAATATTTGATGCGTGGGAAGAGGCACAAGATGCCATAGGGGTATTCTGCGACCTGTCGAAAGCGTTTGATTGCGTTAATCATGAAACATTGCTTTTGAAGCTTGAGCATTACGGGCTAGGTCAATCAGCGTTGAGTTTAATTAAATCTTGTTTAAATTATAGAAAGCAATGAGTTCAAATAAACGGTATCAATTTGTCCGGGTTAACCGTGAAAATGGGGGTACCCGAGGGTTCAATTTTGGGTCCTTTCTTGTTTTTAGTCTACATTAACGATTTACCTCATGTATTGAAAAACAATCTAAACATGGTCATGGGGTCTCAATTCAAACAAATTATAATTAGTATTAAAAAAAGATCATAGATGGCAGCATAGGTAACGAATGTGAAAGTAACAATCACTTATAAATGTTAAACAGCACATTTAGGCTGAAATAAGTTTAGTAAAAATCAAAACTTGCTTCTTTAATGTTAATTTATCCATTTACACTCATTAATCAGGGTTTTTGAACAAAAAAGATAAGTTGAAGACTTTGTATGTTAAATTAGTTGAAAGTAGCTATAGACTTTTCGTTTTGTTTTGAGTTCTTTGCAATAGATGGCGTTTTTCACAATTTGTCCTAAACTATATATCCATCGTCAGAATCATTTTGTAAGACAGTTATTATTTATTATAGGCGTAACTTAAAATATATTATTTATTATAGGCGTAATTTTAAATATTAAAGTCTTGGTCTATTACTCAAAATCATTTTTTGTGAAGCTTGTTTACACGTCGAATTGACTAGATAACTCGCTGGAACAGGACTCGTATTGCACTAGGGCCTACTCAAATCGCACGGGTTATAAAATAAGAGATAACGCGACGTGAGTCCCGCCATCCGAGTTTACGCGTCGCCTAGTAGGTACAGTTTGAACTTAATGACGGCTCGAAACACTTCGTGAGCTACTACGAGCTAGCAATTTCATGTGACAGTGGGGTTGAGGGGTAGGGTAGGTACTGCGTGTTTTTTTAAAACATCACTAAGTTTGAATCGACGCGCGTCACGTTAGTAAATACGTAAATAATAACATAAAGTATTTTTTGTGCTTGTGATTACACGGCTCCACTACTCGTACAGTTCGATTCAAATTTAATGGCGGCTTGGAACACTCGTATGAGTCGCTGCGCACCCCTAACCACCGCTGGCACAATTAGTTTTACCCGACTGCCGAAGGAGGGTAATGTGTTTATCAGTCTATGTATGTATGTATATTTGTTCCTATGTGGTGTTTCAGAGACCAAACGCGTTGGCCGATTTTGATGATTCGTACGTCAATCGATTCGTGTTAACCCTGCAAGTGTCACTAGCTACATTAAAATTGAAAAATAGAGAAATGGCGGCTTTTGGGCGCCATATTGTGGGGGCCCAATTGTTTTTTCTTCTAATGCCATCTTGTGTGGTATCAAAGAAAAGGGTTTTATGAGGCAATCTCAAAAACAAATAACACTTATATGTTTAATTTAAATGTTATAAATTCGAAAAAAATGTTAACTAAAAAGTGTTAAGGCGCCTCCCCGAGCAAAACGCCGTGCTAGTCGTTTTTGTGCAGTTTTTAAGAGCTATCTACTCTTTATTTAAAAAGAAATATTAATTAATAAAAATACATTAATTTTCTACATAATGTTGATTCTAAAATTGTAGTACACTTTTTTTTTAAAGAGGTATATGTTTCACTAATCGCCTTCCAACAAAACCATAAAAATGTGAAATAATTATTGATAGCATGCATAGTGTTCATTAATTATTTTTTATACTAACACTAATGGATAGACAATCTGATAACGAACATTTTGTAAGTTTAATTTTTTTCAAAAGACCAATATTCGATTTTATAAAGATTTTATTCTAAAATCTGGGCGTATTCACTACCATAATTCATGCGCCAACAGTGCCGCTAGGCCAATAGGAATGTTCATATCTCATGCTGATTTTTTGGTCAGGGTACGGCCTTAAATAAAAAAACAAAAAATCCTAAGATCCGACTGCTTAAAAAGCGAACTAAAAAGACAAAAACAAGTTTTTTTTTTGTATAAACATTCTGTTCTTTCTAAATACCTACCGAAAATAAAAAAGGGTAACCCGCCTTATAGTGAATAATAAAATGACATGAAGTAGGTACCTATATCATGTCATTCCGTTGCCGCGGAAGCAAGCTACCTACCTACATTAAATTTTACAAGGAATTCTATAGTTTTGATTGATTTGGAATATTCGTGAATATTGTGAAATTCGCTACACAATGCGACCACTATTAAGAAGTTACCGCGGTCTGAGCGGAGTGAGGAGTCTGTCCCGATCATACCTAATGTTATTATTACGAATACGATATAAGCGTTCAAGGACAACTGGCAAATAACGTCTCTGAGTACCTACATGATGCGATTCCTCGCTCAAATTGCCATATGATTTAGTATCTACGCAAACTTCTAGATGGCGTTAAAAAACCACAGCCTCGGGCTATTAATGAGTCACTGGTGCTGCCGCCTGTTAAAAATATGGAGAAAGAAAAAATAGCCCGACGAATAGCCCGACTTAAGGAGGTGACATTTCTTTGTATGGGATTGGGTATCTGTACTGTAGTATTATATTATCTGTGACATGGTGTTATTTGCTGATGACACTTCTTTGATTTTTAAGATAAATAGACGTACGAGTAACGTCGACGACTTAAATATCGTCTTGCGACAGGTTCTAAATTGGTTCACAGCTAATAATCTAGTTTTAAATGCTAAAAGGACTAAGTGCGTAAAATTTGCCTTACAGAATGTCAGAAGTACTGATTGTGACATTATATTAAACAAGGAGAAGCTAGAATTCGTCGATAAAATGGTTTTCCTGGGGATCATGCTAGAATCGAGGTTGCAATGGGGTCCTCATTTAATATCACTATCAATATTTTTGTTATTTTCATAGTATAATGTCGTACGGTACCTTTATATGGGGAAGGGCTGTAGAAATGGAGTCAAATTTTATTCTGCAAAAACGAGCCATCAGAGCGATATACAATCTTCGCCGCCGCGATTCTCTAAGGGAACTGTTTCAGGACATTAACATCATGACGGTACCTTGTCAATATATTTATGAAAACATCATGTATGTTAGAAAGAATTTACATGTTTTTAGTTAAAACGGCGACAGACATAATTATGTAACTAGAAATAGGGACCAATTAATTCAACCAAGTTTCAGGCTGGCTAAAGTAGCATCATCTTTTATGGGGTACTGTATAAAATGTTACAATAAAATACCTCCCCACATTCTAGAACTAAATGAGACGAAATTTAAAACTTGTATAAAACGCACACTATGCAGGCAAGTATATTATAAGTTGGGGGATTACATCGCTGATAGCAAAGTTTCAAAGTATTGTTG